>VXBZ01001719.1:261906-336374 GCA_013399135.1 Heliornis fulica | reverse complement strand
CCTTCCCTGCCCCCAGCCTTGGGACTCTCCTAATTAAATGCCTTATTTTTTCCTTCCCATCACATTTTTTTCATGCAATTTAAAACACATACCATAAAGACATAGAGACCCACGTCCTTCTGCCAGCTCCCAGCGCACCCGGCGTGTCCCTTGGGATTAGTGACCGAGTGTCAAGCCTGGGGGGACCACTGCCACCAAGCCTAGGCAGGTTCCCCATCACCCGATCCGGGTGTAATGCAAGGACCCATTTGGAGGTGCTGGGGTCCATCCTGCAGCGCTGGCCTTGGGCAGAGCTCACCTGCTCACCCCAGAGAGAAGAGCCGGCTGTGACATCCCTCAAAGCGCAGGGACCTCTTCAGGAACGGCCGTATTTCACCCCCGGATCTGGAGCTGTTTATGAGATTACTGGGGTGAGACAAATGGTGATTTTTGTTCCAGCAGACACGCTGCGTGCTGGGCACCTCACTGGAGATGAATCTCTGACCTTGTAATTGTATTTCTCCTCCTTCCTCCCTCCCTGGCTTCAAATAAATGGCTTCAAACTGGTCGCAGCTCCCTGAAGAGGTGGTGCTGACAGATGGGAAGTCAGGAGGAGGAAAGGGCAACATCATCCTCTCCCAGCCCAGGGATTGGAAGGTCCTCAGGGCCTCCTGAGCAGCTTCACCGTGAATCCAGGTGCCTCCAAGATGCTGCAAGGGACCACATTTGCTCACGCTCTTCCTTCCTCCCCACCTCCACTACAGACCAGCAGCATGAGGTTGGGGAGGTGGCTCTGGACAAAACCTCTCACCAGCTTCTGCTGCTGTTCTACAAACACCTTTCTGGCAGCAGCAATAGCAGCTGTGCTGTAGTGTTTCCACCTGTAGCCTATTTGGTTTACCATATCAAGGGGAATGGTTTGAAGTTAGAGGTGGGAAGGGTCCGGTTGGAGATCAGGGGAAGGTCTTCATAGAGAGAGTGGTAAGATGCTGGAATGGGATGCCCAGAGAGGTGGGGGATGCCCCAACCCTGGAGGTGTTCAGGGCCGGGTTGGATGGGGCCCTGGGCAAACTTGTCTAGCTGCAGACCTGGAGGTTGGGGGCCCTGCCTGTGTCAGGGGGGTTGGAACTTGATGAGCCTTGGGGTCCCTTCCAATCCAGACCAGTCTGGGATTCTGTGATTCTCTAAAAGGTTTTTTGAGGGTGTCTTGTGCACTTCCCCAGAGTCCTTCAGAGCTTAGGTTTCCATGGTACTGCTTCTGTAAGGCAGGAAGTCTCTGCAGAAGGACCTGGCCAGGCTGGAGCGATGGGCAGAAGCCAATCTTATGGGGTCAACAAGGCCAAGTGCCATGTCCTGCCCTTAGGTCACAATAACCCCCAGCAGCACTACAGGCTTGGGGCAGAGTGGCTAGAGAGCTCCCTGGAGAAGGACCTGGGGGCGGTGGGTGACAGCTGGCTGAACATGAGCTGGCAGTGTGCCCAGCTGGCCAAGAAGGCAACACCATCCTGGCCTGTATCAGGAATGGTGTGACCAGCAGGAGCAGGGAAAGAATTGTCCCATTGTCCTCAGCTCTGGTGAGGCTGCACCTCAAGTGCTGGGTGCAGTTTTGGGCCCCTCACTAGAGGAAGGATGTTGAGATGCTGGAGCACAAGTCCTATGAGGAGCAGCTGAGGGAGCTGGGGAAGGGTCTGGAGCACAAGTCCTACAAGGAGCAGCTGAGGGAGCTGGGGCTTTTCAGTCTGGAGAAAAGGAGGCTGAGGGGAGACCTTCTCACTCTCTACAAGTCCCTGCAAGGAGGCTGCAGAGAGGTGGGGTCGGTCTCTTCTCTGGAGTAACAAGCACTAGGATTAGAGAGAATGGTCACAAACTGCCCCAGGAGAGATTAAGGTTGGACATCAGAAGAATTTCCCCCCTGAAAGGGCTGTCAGGCATTGGAACAGGCTGCCCAGGGCAGTGGTGGAGTCACCATCCCTGGAGGGATTGAAAAGGTGAATAGATGAGGTGCTGAAGGACATGGTCTAGAGGTGGACTAAGCAGGGTCAGGCTGGAGTTGGACTTGATGATCTCAAAAGTCTATTCCAACTCAAGTGAATCTGTGATTCTATGATTTTGTGGTGAGGAACTTCTCCAATGATGAAAATTTCAGAAAGCACATATTTTCTACAAATAAAAAATATTTAATAAATCCATACATTGGCAACTTTTACCTTGCAGTTGCTGGAAAGGCCTTCAGGGTGGATTTTCACTCCTTCTTCCTCTGTGTGACAAAAACCCCATTCAGATTCTTCTCATCTAATCACCAGCTAACGCTCCTGCGTTAAAGCAGATGCAGCTCTGGCAGGCTGGCAGAAAAACACTAAATGAGCAGCATTTTCTTTAGCTCCTCACATTCACACCACTCCTCGGTGCTTGCAAGTGCGTGGTGTAATCATCCTTCATTTGTTGGGTCTTTTTTTTTACGGCTCCGGAGTAGATGGGAACAGAAGCTACAGCAAAACTCTGCTCCCGCTGCCTGCCGGGGCCACAACTAAAATGGGGACAAATAGTTATTACTCTGTCCCTTTGAGCTTCCCCTGCTAAGCACTTAATAACCCAGATGATACCCCAAATCAAGCCTAGACGGTGCCAAATGGCAAAGGTGCCTCTAGATAAAGTCTTCACTGCAGAAAACAGAGGCATCGGCTCTGATGGGAACACCCAAGAGCTCAGTCTGCTTCTCCGGCTGGTTCACTTGGCCAGCTAAAATACATCACCCTTCCCACCTTCCCACCATCTGGAGAAGGGAGAGGAGGCTGCATTTGCCTTTATACAGAGCACTGTACCCCAAATAACCTTCCTTTGTCAGACACAAACCCCACTCCCCCCAAAACATAGTCTGGGTTGGCACAATATGATGGAACACAAAGTAGAACTTTTTTTTTTTGTGTGTGTGGTAAGAGAGGGGGAAACAACACCCCAACAACTCTTGCACTGATGATTGCAAAAAGGCTTGCAGAAAAAAACTTGGGGTTTTATACTGCATGAAGGTGGCATCTCCCTCCCCTCCTCCCCTTGCACACCTCTGGTTTACACTCCCTCACCCTGGGTACCACCACACTGCCATGAACGGGCTCTTTGGGGAGACTCCATCATCCCCCCAAGGACAGCACAGGGGTTTGCTCATCCATCCCATCCCAGGCCTGCATCCTGCCCAGCACAGCCACTCTGTTCAGGCAGGCTTGGCACACTGGGATTGAGCTGTTTGCAAACACTCACAGCCAATTTCCTCATCTCCCGGTGATTTATCTGCAGAAGGAAAAGCTAAGCTCAGCCTTGACATCCTGCTTCTTTATTCTACTCATTTTTCCAGCCAGGCAAGCCAGGGCCTGAGGAGTTGGATGAACGTGCCGAGGTCAGACCACAAATCAGGGCTCAGCCAGCCCCGGCACACCAGGAGCCTCCCGGCTCAGCCTCCTGGCTGGGGGCTCCTACAACTGATTTATTTTCTGCCTGCTGTTTCCTTATTTTTAGTGTGTATGCTGGAGATCTTTATTCCTTCCAAAGAACTTATTTGGGACTCCCTGTCCCCTTGCTGGAGGGCTGGTCATGGCCTTGCAGGGCAGGCTGGTCCCTGCCATGCACTGTTCAGTGAGGCTGGAGGATGCCCAGGGTACCCTAACAAGGGAGGTGCCTTTGCTCTTCCAACAGCCCTTCATAAGAATCTCACACTGAGGAAGGACCTGATTTTTGTTTTTTTTTCTCTTGTTCCTTTGCATTGCCCTCAGCAAAAGTCCCCAGTATCGTCCCAGAGCCAGCTTCTGTGGGAGCAGCCACAGCTCTGGTGCTTCTATCCTCCTGCTTGGTCGTTGGGATGGGACAGCTCCTGCTGGGCTCATGGGTTTTTCTCCCCTCCAGCAGCAAGCACTAGGTCAGGCTCATGCCACGGTGCACAAGCTGAACACAGCACTACAAGGAGGTGACCACCCAAGAGCCCAAGGAGGCAGAGAGAAGCTCCATATGCTTGTGTGACCAGGCCCTTTGCCTTGACCACTGCACAGCCTGAGCCTTCAGGTGATGTGGTTTGCCCACCCCTCACCTCCACACAAGTTTCTGTTGCAAAGGTTCATCTTCAGAACAGGGGCTGCCTGGCACAGCTACGGCTCTGAGCAGGCACCCAATGCATAGTAACGGCACAGTGCTCCAAGCACAGCTCTGCCACAGCCTCCACATGGGAGCACAGTTAATTTTAGCTCATCTAAAGGCACAGTACGGTTACACAGCCGAGATCAGCCACAGTTAAAGAGATCCCAGCAGGAGGGCTTGATTTCTTAACACATTTCTATAGCCATCATCCTTAAGTCCAGCTAACAAGGGGCTTTGTGTCTACACCCTCAGAGACATCCTCCAGACTTGAAGGAGATGGTGTTCCAGCAGCAAGACCTGTGCAAAATGGAGGCTGCCATCTAGCTGGGTGTTGGTCCATACCTGATGCTGAACTGGTGTCAGAGGGGGCTCATCCTCCAGGCCCGCACAAACACTGCCAGCCTGGGGGTCAGGATGAGCAGCGGGGGGGGGCTGCCTCCCTCCCTCTTTCCCTCCCCAGGGATAAGGATTGTCACCTGGCATTGGCAGGGTGGCCCGGGGACACAGCCTATGTCACAGCCATGGGGCTGACGCCAGCGCTGGACTTTGGCCAGTGTCGGGAAGGTGTTTACAGCTGCCATAATTGTAACGGCAGCTAAACAGCCGTCTGCTTCCCATGAAACCGGCACCCCTCCTGCCTGCTGGGGCAGCGGGGGGTTGGGGGCAAGGACCTCGATGGGCAGAGCCTGCAGGGGGTGGAGAGGTAGCTTTGGGGAGGTTCCCTTGGGGTGCTGGAGCAGGGAGCCATGCTTGCAACAGTGCTGGGGTGTGCATGGGGTGGGGGCTTTGCACCTGCTTGTGCAAACCCAGGGCATGTGCAAAGCCTTTCTTGGCTCTTGAACATGTCTCCAGGGTGGCGTGGTCACATCCCAGCATTGCAGAAGTGCAGAGCCCACCTCACTGGGAGGGCAGAAAGCCCAGCGGCCAAAGTTTCTCACAGGGACAGCGGCCCTAGCTGTGACAAATGGCATTCCCAAGCATCAATGCCCCAGGGCTCTGGCCCCAAAGGCAACCAAGACCTCGTAAGGCAGTTTAAACGTTTCTTCTTCCAGTGCCTAGGCTTCCCCTGAAACTGGGAGGTTTCGCTACACTACACCACTACCCAACATGGTCTGTGGTACAGGGTCTCTGTTTGTAGTGCCCAAACGCTGCCCTGCAGCAAGGAGCCACCAAGGGCCTCTGCAAGCACTGGTACCCAAGGGTAATCCCCAGTGAGACCAGACCCACTTCACCCATCCAGGGCTGTAGCCCAATAAAGCTGTAACTTGATTCAGCAGCCCTATAAATACAACCAGTGCGCCCTATAATAGAGCTGGTGCAAAACAGTAACTGCAGTAACAGTCATCTAATCCGGTTAAATATAATTACTGTAATCCAGCAGATTAGCTGAGCGCACACAGGGACACAAAGGGACCCCGGGAGGAGTCTCTGGTGGGGGCAGGAGCCCAGTGGGCGAGGAGGAACTCAGCCAGGTCTTTGCTGATGTGCAAGCAAACGGAGGACGAGCAGCGGTGAAGACGGCACGTGGCCGCGCAATGGTCCGGTTCCTGGAGAGGTTCCTGAGGGATTTGCTACCTGTCCTTTGGGAACGGAGCCAGTGCCTAGGCTGGGGTGCTGATGTTGCTCTGCAGCCATTAGGAGCATAGTCCCTGTCTGGTGGGTGTTGGAGAGATCTCTCTTTGGGGCCGCTGTGCCCTGCCACATTACCAGCCAAATGAGATACCCAAGAGCTGCATAAAACGCTCAGCGGGTGCCTCCCTGCCATGATCCACCCATGCCGTGGGTTTTACACTCTTTCTTCCCTTTATATAACCTGCTCAAGCAGGGATTCCTACACCAGTGACCAGATGACACCAGGACAGGGACAAAAGGGTTGTAAAGCTTCAAAACCTCTATTTTTTCTGCAAGACACGGGAGTCTCACAGCCACAGGCTGAACAAAGCAGCAGAGGCACCTCCTGCAGAGGATCTTTTCCAGCTAGAACTGCCCCTCTGTCCCTTATCTCCCTCAACATCCCTGTTTGCTTGCCCCTTTCTGATGGATTAGTTGGTGCTAAGGCTTCAACAGTCTGTGAAGAGATGTCACCCCTCACCTGAGAAGGCACGAGGGACACCACAAACCCCCAGCCCCGTAACACTGAACCTGAGAAACCTGCTTTAGGCTGTGGGCATTGCCTGTTCTGCCCGCAGCTCTCTCATCCCTGTATAGCCCAGCTTTATGCTCCCACCCTTGGCAGCATCAGCAGGCAGGAACCAGACATGGCCACTACTGCCCTGCAGTGATTTTATTTCATCAGAGACTCAAACTCGATGAGGAACTGCTCTGCATGGGAGCTGCAAGGTGTCTGTCTAGGGAGGCTGAGCATCCAGGCAAGCACAGGCAGGTGAGCCTGAGCACCAGTGCTTGAAAGGCCATGCTCTGGATTGCAGTTGGGAGCTTTGAGTCTTCTTTTGGAGGAAGAGACCTGGCCCCCAACAGTCCTCTCACACATCGTGGTGGGGATCGCTGGACCATCTGCTTGGAGTTGATGTGGGTGAGGAATTGGGGGAAGGTATGTGTTATCTGCTTCTCCAGGAGAAGATCAATCTGGAGGTTTTCAGAAGGTCCCCACACTGCGGGATGCTCCCTGGCCTCCCCCATAGGCGAGCGGTCTGGGCACAACTGAGAATGAACAGGGATGGGGGGATGTGGGGGGTTTGCCATACCTACCTGCACAGGTACCCACACGCTTCCGGGGAAGAGAAGCATATGGAGTAGAGCTCTGGGACATGGACATTTCTCACTTCCAGCACATATTCCCTTTTTTACTTCTGTAGGAAACACGATTCAGAAGAAAAGACCAGATGGAGAATGTGGAAGAGAAGCTGGAGGGATGGGAGCAGTGAGGGGCAGACCAGAAGAAAACCTCACCCCAGGCAGAAGGGTGCAAGCCTGGGGAGAAACTCTCTGTATGCTCTTCACCAGTGTCATCTTTGTGGCCCTGGAAACAAGCACCAGATCCTGGAAACACGGCTGGAAGAGAAGCTGTACCAGGGATTCTGACTGTAAGGCAGCCCTGAGAGGCAATAAATATGTTCTCATGCACGACCACGTGCCAACCTTCTCACCTCTTCCCACTCTGACATGGTATCCGACCTCTGGGATATAACCTGCCCCATTACCAGAGGCACGGCCTGAGTCCTGTCCAACATGTCATTCCCACAGTTCACCCTCCTGTTGATCTCATTTCCCTCTCTGACCCTGCTGCCCTGCCCAGGGTGGCTCACGGCCGAGGGTCCAGGGCAAAAGATGGCAGTGGGGAGGGCAGGGGAATCACGGGGCCGCTAGCCGTGATTTATAGCTCATGCTGCTGTGGATGTGAGTTCAAGGGTGGGGCTGGAAGGGCAGTTTAATGAAGTGCAAAGGAATGGGCAGCATGAGATACTGAAGCTGGAAAAAAATACCAGCCTACTATGAAATAACCTCTGACTAGGCACGTCCTGCAGACTCTAATCCTTCCTCCAAAGGCTGTAATAAATGCCCTGCTTTCCCTGTCATCCCCCTCCCCTCAAACCAGACACTCTTGTGTGGATGGTGGATCCACCGCTCCACCCCCTCCATGTCCACAGCAAATAGATGGGAGCCGGCCCCAGGGTCACACTGGTGGGTCTGGCATGCCACTAGCCAAGGGGCTTTGGGGAGCAATGTCCCAGGAAGGTCACTAAAGTAAGGTGTGGGGACAGAGATGGGGAGAGCTGCTTGCCCAGCTTCCAAAGTGCTTTGCAAAAGAACTGGGATGGAGGTGAGAAGCTGGTGCAATGAAGGTGTAGCAGACACCATACACACCTTTGGTCCTGTCTTCCTTCCAGTTCCTGGAGGCAAAGGGTCTGGCAGCCACTGGTGGGTCCCCTCTCTGCAGATCTGTTTGTGCTGGTCTTTCTTACCCATAATCAGACTCAATGTCCTGGCTGCTGGCAGAAGCTTCCAGGCCAACGGGGCAGAGCCGACATCCTTATTCCCACCTTTCTCTGTACCTGTGTTGGAAGAAAAGAAACGTGAGCAGCTCCTCTCCCCATACACAATGCCCAGGGACATCATCCAATGCCACAGGATGGTGGTGGCCCCAGCAATGCCTCTTAAAAACCTAAGCAAAGCAGAAGCCCTTAGGAGCAGACAGCACAGGACACTACCGGCAGCAGGCAGGGCTCAGTGCAGGCAGCACTGCTCCTGCTGCCTGCTCCTTGCCGCTGCCTCGCTTTATGCCTTGGATTTGAACAGATTTCAAAGTTCTTGGCACCACCTCTGAAAAGCCACAAAGACCCGGCCCTGGAAAAGGGCTGCAGCTAGAAAACAGATGCTGTGTCACTCCTCTTTGCTGGAGGACGTCTGGGAAGAGGAGACCCAGGAAATGAGGGTGTATTTCATGTTGACTTTGCTATTTGGTGCCATGCCAGAGTATTCCGCAGTGGGGGAGGAAGGGAAGACTTTCTGCAAAGAAAACAAGAGCTGCTCCACCAGGAAAATCTCCTTTGGGGTTTAAAATCTAATGGGATGGTCACCCTTGATGCTCTGGAGCAGTGTGGGGTGCCCTGCTGCAAAAATCGCTGCCCTGCTGTAGGTACAGCTCGAATTGCCGTCAGTGTGTGGGTTACCGTAGCCCCAGGGCCACGGTGCAGCTAACAGCCTCCTGAAAGGGTTTTTCCTGATGTACCCCCCTTGTCCACTCCCTGACCACCCTTTCCCATCATAAAAGGCTGAGCTCATACCTAGGCAGCCCCTACCCTGGTTGCCTCATGGACATGAGGAGGGACCCTCGTCCCATTGCTCAGCCCCTTCGGTATCCCTAGCCTGAGCCTCAGTCGGGGCGGGAATGAACCCCCCTCCTCTGTTCTTCGGACTTGGAGGAAACCAGCCCATTCCAACTGCTGCAAGCTCTAGAAACATCTGATACAAGATCCAGCTCTCAAGCTGTTGGTTTGGCTGATGCCTTCTACAGCGAGCTCTATGCCATGACATCATGTAGGATATCCTACATATTATTCCCTCATCCTGCTTCTCACTCAAGCCTGAGTGTGTGTGTGCCCAGGAGGACCAGTTTGCCCAGCGAACCCCGTAACCAGCAACAGAGGCAAACAGCCCCTGCACCCATGGGTGAGTTTGCTGGATGAAGCTCCATCCTGCCTACGCTCAAGCCTGCCACAAGGCTGCATCTGTCCTTCACCCGCCTGACACCAGCCATCCCAGCTCCACTTTCCAACCTCTCCTCACTGCTCTCCTGTTACCTTGCAGGGACGGTGTCCCTGGGTGCTGTAAGGGTTAAAGCTTCAGGCTTTGACACTCCATCCCTCTGGTTGTGTGCTGGAGGTGTGCAGAACCAGGGATCCATGGTGGTGCTAGCTCTCCATCAAGGTGTGCCACTTCTCAGGCCAGAATCTGTGTTGTCCTGATAGAACATAGAAAGGGAAGATGCTGAGAAACTGGGTGCAGGAGAAAAAGAACACAAAGTAATTTCAAGAAATAACACCCATTTATCTAAAACACAACCCTCAACGGTGCTGCCAGCCCCATCCCTGAGAGGCAAGATCCCTCAGGGCTGAGCTGGTCTCGCTTGGTCCGGTAATGCCCTTGCCCCTCGGGAGCGGTAATTCATGGTGATTCCCGTGGGCAGCTGGGGCATAGTCCCTGCCTAGCTCCAGCAGCTGGTGTGGGATCGCTGCCACGGGATGTCCCAAGCTCCTCCAGGCCCCAGCTTTCCTCCCCCAACACAGTTTGTGCAAGCAGCCCTGGGCTCAGCCTCCCTCCAAGGTGGAGCACCACCAGCACGCACGGGGACACGGTGCCCTCGCCAGCCTCTCCCAGCCACCCCCACAGACTGGCACGGTTTTGCCTGCCGTCCATTCTCCAGGATGCCGGCAGTCCAAGCCCGGTTCTTGCGGCGTACCCAACGCCGTGCCTGCAGAGCCGCCCTGCCAGCTATTCACTTGCCACTCAGGGCACTGGTTTGCAGGAGTCATCGTTTTCTCCCCAGCATTTAGGGCCCCTGGAGCCAGGAGGATGTCTGTCCCACCTTTCCATCAGCCAAGGCCATGTCATGACACCCAAAATGACCCCGAGAGCGTGACATTCCGCTGCAGGTGGCTGAAAAGCACTCAGGCATCAAGACAGTTGCCTTTTGCTGGTGGCAATTTCCCTGTAAGACACATCATCTGCGTGGTTGCTTGGCTCCTGCTTGCCACCCTTTGCAGCAAGGCAAACTACCTCCAGGCTCTCAATGTGCTGATGTCCCTCCAGTTGTATAAAGCCCCTCTGGGCCAAGGCTCCATCGGGATGCAGGTCGGCAGAGCATCACTGCCGTCGACTCGGCTGTGGCTCCTCTGACTCTGTGGAAGAGCAGGTGGTGCTGAGCTGACCTGTGCACCTCCACACAATCGTGTGTCCAGTTATTGTGCCTGCTCTGCTGGTCCCAGGTCCAAACACCCATCCCGTATGTCAGGGATGGGCTCTGGGATCACGGACATCCCCCAAACCCTCTGTGCTTCCAAGTGCACAGACAAGGTTCTGAACCATCAACATGCCAGAAAAGAGCAAACTGTGTTTAATTATTATTTTTTGGCCCAATAATTGCGTGGCTGCTAAACCACGGGGCAGAAAGCCCTGATACATGGAGGATGATGAGGAGGCACAGGGACCAGCACTTCCCCTGCGAGGCGGCTGAAGTCATCAGGGATGAAAAGACATTCAAGTTTATCGACTCCAGTTGCAAAGTCCTTCAGTTAAATCCCCTGAGACCCAGCGTGCTTCTATCCCTGCACCTACCCCGGACTGCTTCCCAGGCAGTTTTGGAGGGCAGCAGGCTGGAGCCCCCCATCAGCCACCATCAATCCCACCCACCCGCCAACCCCCAGCACCCCAGGACTGTTGGATCTACACCAGCCCACCCTCCCACTCTGCAAGCACAGCCAGAGAGACCAGGAGAAACAGCAAATGGGGTGAGGGGTGGAAAACCAACCAAACCCAGACAGGAAAGCCTGAAAAGATCTGGTTGGACTGGGGGAGGACGAACCTGGCTTCCCTTGCTCTGCCCCCTCCCCTTTCTCTTTTCTCCCACCCCCCCCAGAAACCCCCGCTGATCTGCCTGCGATTCAAAACACGGCTTCCTTGAGCAGCAGTGAAATCTCATCTTATTTTGGGGAGGTGGAGGAGTGGTGGGGGACAGGCTTCATTCCTGAGAAAGGACGGGGGGCTGTCTCCAAGTTCTGACCCTCGCCTCCCCTCCAGCCCTGGATTAAAAAACAAGGAGCTCCGGAGGAAGAAGGAGAAAAGGAAAACACGCCGTTCCTTGCAGCTCCAGCCCCTCGAATCTCAGCGGCGGAGGCCCTGGCCCGCTGGCAGAGCGCGGATTGGCCAGGGCGGATGGGAAAGGGAGCCCAGTTTGGTGTTACTGGGCAGATTTGGAGATTTTGGGGGGATGGAGGGAGGGGAACACACACACACACACACGCGCCTGCGTCGGGAAGGGAGCGTGTACAGGGCTTGTTTTGTGATGCTGGATTCCAGTTCGCCTCCGCCGGCGCGCTGGGACACGGCGTCAGCTGCTTTCTGTCTCACGCCGCTATTTGGGAGATGGTGATGGGGGGGGGACGGGGATGGAGTGTGTGTGTGTGTGTGGGGGGGTCCTCTGGCTCTTGGTTGGTGCTGGGCTATGTGGTGCCAGCCTGAATGTCCCCATTGTGCTGGAGGGGAGGGAGCAGGAAGCGCTGTCATCGTCCCTCTGCTCGCCTTGGCACCTCCCCGGCACCCTGCCAGGGTGGGGGGGGGGCACTGGGAGAGGGGCTGCCCCCCCCCGGGGAATACTGGGGAGGAGGGGAGGGGAAATAGGAGGGGTAAAAGAAGTAAAAAATATATTTAAAAACAGAAAAACACACAAAAAATAAAATAAAATAATAAAAAAAAGAGAACAGGGTTTGGAAGTAGAAACCGTCACCGTGCAGGAAGGGGATTGAAAAGGAGGGGAGAAAGCCACAGCCAACCTTTTTGTCCCCTACCCTTGTGCATTAAACATGGCATTTCTCTCGGGGGGCGTTACAGAAATGTCCCTGCTGCTGCCCTGAAGTGCCGATTTCATCCCAAGAGCTGGGATCGTGCAGGCGGCTGGTCCCGCGCGGGGCTAAACCGATGCCAGCAGGGAATGACTGTACATCAGGACATTGTACCGCGGGACTTGTGGTCCCCAATGCCACCACTGGCAGGTCCCTAGGGCCACCCCCACGGTTCACCTCTGGGGTCTCCCTGTTCCCCAGTCCTAGCCACCCAAACCAAACCTCATCTCCCCCTGCCTGCAGGATGGGTGCAGGGCAGGGGGATCCTGGGCACCCACACCCATCCCAGCCACATGCACCCACCTGAAGATCCGGGGTTCACCTGAATGGCATCTCCTCCATCACCAGCAAGGGCTGAGAAACCCCAGAGCTGCTCAGTGCTCCCTCACAGCTTGACAGCACAAAATTAAACCTGAAAGCAGGAGACAAAGACTTAAATGGCAGCAGGAAAAGATTTTTTTCCCCCTCCTTTTTCTCTTCTTTAAAAAAAGCCAATTGATTTCTCTAGGCCAGAGCCCAAGTGAAAAAGTGAAATCCTTTCCCAGCTCTCCTTGCCAGATGCCCGCCCCGTCCTCCTGCACGAGGGGCTGGGGCACCTCCGGACAGAGTCGCTGAAGGAAGGTGCAGGAGTGAATGCTCAGCGTATGAAACCAAGGGGGAGGCATTGTCACTTCTTTGAAGACACTCTTCTCTCAGGTAACAGGCGATAGGACAGGAGGAAATGGTCCCAAACTGCCCCAGGAGAGATTGAGATTGGACATCAGAAGAATTTCCCCCCGAAAGGGTTGTCAGGCATTGGAACAGGCTGTCCAGGGTAGTGGTGGAGTCACCATCCCTGGAGGGATTGAAAAGTCGAAGAGATGAGGTGCTGGAGGAGATGGTCTAGAGGTGGATTAGGCAGGTTTAGGCTGGGGTTGGGCTTGATGATCTTGAAGGTCTCTTCCAACCTGAAGGATTCTATATGTGGCTTCAGGGCCCTGCTACCATGTCAAGGGGTAGCATGGACAGGTAGGTCTTTAGAGACCAACCCTCATGTTGGTCTTTAAGTGACAAGTTGTGGGGCTGTCACCCCTTCACTTTTTATATTTCTTGATTTTGCTTGCTCATGAGCATGCAATTAGAAGGTCTATCACTGTGTCCTGGGCACAGGGGATATAATTAGGCTGGCACTATGGAAGCAAGCAGGACTTGTTCCATGCTCATGACAGAGGAACCCATCCTGGCTCCAGTTTCCTGGAACTTATTAAGGTGACCTTTGCATTAATTAATGGGCTTTGACACTGTCAGGAGCAGACACTCCTTCATTAGAGTGGCACCTGCAGAACACCACACAGGAAACAACATGCCTGCTTGTCCAGAGCCCTGCACATCACAGACAAGCAGATGGAGGACAACTTCCACCCAAGAGAGACCAACTAGGGCCCACCACATCTCCCAGAAGGGGGTATCTCACCCTCCAAGGACATTGTATACCTATGCCACCGTCTTAAATGCACAGGGCCACTGCAGGTCTGCCTTGGCCAGCTGGCAGAGGGAAAATCCTTCCTGGTGGCCATCAGAGCGAAGATGGGGTAGGTGACAGTAGCACAGAGGCCAGCCTGGAAGATGGAGCCCTGGGCACCCCTGAAAGCCAAGCAAAGCCCAAGACAAAAGCATTTGGAGAGCCACGCTCATTAGAGAAGAGGGTGAGGTGGTTTTCACTTGTGTGATGAGAGTTTCTATTCACTGTTCCTCATTAGGATTCAAACCGACCTGTGGACCTGTCCCAACTTTTGGCTGGCAGTATCTGAGCTCCTGTCAGCCTGCAATTGTCCCCTGGACAGGTCACACAAGGGGAAAAAAAAAGCTCCCATGCAATTATAAACCAGGTCCTTCCTCGCGTTCAGCCTCAACTTAGTGGACGAGCTCCTAGGGTGACCCAAGACACTGACCTGGGCCTTCTGCCCTCTTCCCATTCACTCCACTGTCTGGCCAAAGCCAATACCAAGGGATTTTAATTAAAACCTCTTTCCAACAACAGTGATGGGCATTTTTGTCTGTTAATTGCAGAACAGACAGCCTCAGAGCAAAACGAACGACTGTCCAGTTGGCCAGCATAGCTTTCCAAGCCAAGAGTTGGGAGCATTAGTACCAAGCAGAAGAACAGTCTTTCAGATTAAGGACACATACAAAACAAGAGTTGAACGGTCATTATCATCATCATTAGGAGGAAATATGAGAAGAACATTTTCTTCTGCTGGGTAGAGGTAGAAATCAGTCTCAGAGCCTGTCTGCCATGTTGAAAAATCAAGGCAGGAGGACGACACCCACGTTTTGCCCTCACACCCTTGGAGCTACCAGGATCGTGGATTTGCTTTGCACTTGCACAACTCTTAACTTTTTCTAGGAAAAGGATGATCAGAGTTGTAGCCACTGTTCTGCTGGAGGTCTTGGTGGCTCTTGCCCTGAAGGTTTTTTAAGTCAATGGAGAGGTTTTATCTTCAGAGCACCCCAGGGGTACATCTGCCTTTTGCATGATGGCGTTCAGGGAGCGAGTGGCTCACAGGCACTGTAAAATCAGTGGAAAGCCTAAAGCCCCCTCTGTCACCTCCAGAAAAAGTCCTATCTTATGTTGTTGCTCCTCAGGCTCAAAGACCTTGTGTTTTACACTGCTTAGCTTCACATCACTGTCATTGCTGCTGTCTTCCAGGTCATCCAATTCTATCAAAAATACCTATAACCTCTCTTATACCAGTGACATCCCCCAAGCTCTGTATCATCCACACATCATCATTGCTCTTCTACTTTTTTGGGCTGTTCACAGAAATATGAAACAAGAAAGGCCTGGAAAGCTCCAGGGGAAGCCCTCCCTTCTGCCTGACACTTCTTGAAATGCCAGCCATGGCCACCCAACGCAGACACAGAACAGACCTACCTCCATCCCATTCTCCAACAACACAGAGATCATTTTTTCTCTTCAAAATCCATTGCAGACCTTGCAGCCTTCCCTAAAGGGTAAGAGCTTGGCTTCTCTGGTGCAGTCCAACCAGACATCCTCTGCAACAGAGGACAGGCTGTGGTGAGGATGGTGGAGATGAAAAGAACCTTTCAGCTATGGCCTTTCTCTCTCTGAAAAGAGGTTTCTCTGTGAAACTCTGTGAAACTCAAGGCACCCATGTGGTAGACCTGGGCTGTATTTGACTACACAGGACCCAGCTCCTACAGCGTGGAGTGGTGTGAAGAAAACCTGCACCACCCACACCAGAATGAGGATGATGTCACACATGGTAACAACCCACCTGGGCTGGACACCACCCAGCTGCCAAACCCACCTCTCTGGAGCCATCCCCTCATTAGGCTGCTTATAACTACCTGCCGACCTATTTGCTCCATTTCCTTAAGGAGAACTAAGATCAGAGATGCTGCTCCTACAAAGCACCAGATTTGGCAGCGTGCTGGGAGCTACTGGTAATCAGGGAGATATTTTTGTATCCTCACCACTAAACATCATCATTAGCACAGGTCACTTTGGCAGACAGAGAAAACCCAGCTTCTACCTTCAGGGCCATCAGGGACACCAGGGTGTCCTGGCTGGTTCAAGCCCAGCTTTGCCTAGAAGGAGCAGGACAGAAAAATGATGTGTCCTTTAGTGACAGTGCAAAAAAAACCACCAACAGGGTCACCACAAAGATAAAAAGCCATCTCCTCTCCATTTCTAAGCATGGCATATCCCTCAAGAAGCTGTATCTTCATCCTCCTGCCCTAAAATCACCACCAGCTTTCCCCTGGAAAACAATACAAGCGCATACGTAACTGAAGGATGTTGTCCGGAAGACGAAAACAAGCTGTTAAGGAGAGTTTTCCCTTTCACATGCTACAGGCTTTGCTGTTTGGAAACTCTATTTCACCATCTCCTTCCCAGCCAATTCACATTCTTGTTTTGATCCTTACAGCCCCAGCCAGGCACTTCTGTGAGGAGATGTTGTGAGCGTGTCATGGAGAGCAACACATACCTAAGGGAAGGAGTCAACATTTGCTGGAAACGGGCCTGGCTGAACTCCTCTTCCCCCTCCCTGATCCAAACGGCCCCCAGCTTTGGAAAAGTCAGCCTCCAGCTCTGAACTCGCTTGGCCCCGAGTGCTATAAATAGTTGGAACAAAACCTCCCGGGCCAAATGCCCCGAGTGTTTAGAAAGCTTTGATCCCGTGCTGCTTTTCGAGAGTTGGAGCCCAGACCAGGCAGCGACAGGGAGACCCACCTGGGTGCACCCCCAGCGCGGACCCTCCTCGTCTCCCATGGCAAACCAGTGCAAAACCAGAGGATGGGGCGTGGAATGGGAGCCATGATACCTGCCTGGAGTCCATGGACCTCCCCAAGGAGAGCTGTAGCTGGCAAGCAAACGCTCCTCCTCGTTCCCAGGCGTCGTGTTTGCTTTCTGTCCTGGTCTCCCTGTGGGTTGAGGGTGCTTTGCTTCCCCCCTCCCTCTGGGTGTGCCTGGCCCTTGTGCTCTGGCATCGCTCGCCTTGGCCAGAGACAGAAGTGGAAAGACACAAACATTGGGATACCAAAACAAAAAAAAAATTAAAAAATGAAAACAAAACAGAAAAAGGGCTGTTCTTGCAGTATTTGCAACCCATCGAGCCTGGAGTGGGAATCCTATGAAAAAGCCATCTCTCTCAAAACCCCAGGCCAAGAGGTTTGGCTAAGTGGCCCCAGGGTTTGCATCTCTGGCCCTACCAAGATCCTGATGGTTTTGGAGGAACATAGCTCAGCTCTGCCAGCCATTGGTGCTTGCAGGGGTGCTTGGCACCCACAAACTGGCAGCTGGAGCAGGCACCAGGCAAGCTTCTCCTCAAACCTCCCTGGCCCACGGCCAGCGTGGTTACGTCGGAAGGCAGCCCCACATATACCCCCAGCCCGCGTACAGCTCCAGACACTGGCCTGTTCTTCCCACCTGGGTACAAGAAAGGGACACCAAAGGCCTCCCCACCTCACCTTTCCCATCTCACTAACACCAGGCCCTTCCTACCTCTGCATTTCCAGTGGGTTTTTACGTGTGCATCTCGGAGCACCCCCAGATCCCAGCCAGGAAAGCAGCTTTCTGCCCAGATGGCTTCCCCCTCCCCACCAAAGCTGTTGTTTGTTCTGTTTGGGAGCAGAGGTTGGCAATGCCATGGCATGAGGACCAGGGCTGGGCAGCTTGGGTAACTCACCAGCAGTGCCTTGGAGGAGGTGGGACCTCGCTTGCCCACCGTGCCCGGCAGAACAACCAGGACAGAGGTACCACAGCAAACCATTCTCCCTTCGTGTAGGTTTTGCAGAGTTGGCTTTTCCTAGGAGTTTTGCTGCAGCCTCACACTTGGTTGCTTTTTCCCAATGAAGTGACTTCAAGGTGGTCACGGGACACTTTGCTCCAGAGCAAACCCCACGTGAAACCCTCAGAAGCGTTAAGAACCCCCTGCACTGAGGGTTTGCCCGCTGCCTTTTCACCTTGCCCCGCATCAGGCTGGCAGTGGTGAAATCAGGGAAGATGACACAGGCTTGGGCTGGTGCATCTCTGGGGAGCCAGCTTAGCTAATAGCGAGTTGGGAAAGGGCTGAGGTCAGCCCCATCACCCACAGTTGCTGGCAGGCATCTAGCATGGGGGTAAGAGTGCCTGGAATTACTCCTTAGGGGAAGTGATAAATAAAGTGGCCCAGCTTTAAGGGAGCAGTGAAACCCTGCACAGAGCCCACTGCAGAGAGAGGACTGCTGCAGCTGTGGTGCACCAGGCAGGGCTTGGTCCCACCGCCTGGGACTGCACCTTCTGGGGTAGCCAGATCACAGCAAAACCCTTACAGGTGACACCCAGCCCAACCAGCACCTACAGTGTCCAGTCTTGGGTCACTTCTGGAGCACCCATCCTTGCCTCTCCGAGGCCTTGTCACCTGCACCCTGCCATGGAGCTTTGCCCCCTTTTCCTGCTTGCTCCTCACCATCACCATGGGGTGACCCTCACCCAGCTGCAAAACTAGCCACAGCACCCAGAAACCTTGGGTGGGCTCCCATCACCTCCCCGCATCCCAGGATGGGGTGGCCGCTCCCCGGGAAGCACACGGAGGGGACGGGTTGCCCCACGGGTGGTTTGGCAGCACGCTGCCTCGGAGGCGAGGGCTGGCTCGGGGCTTTGTTTTATGTCCTGTTTATCCTGCCGAGAGAAACAGAGGAGTTCAGTGTGCAGGAATCTCGTGCCCTCGCCCCGCTCTCCCGCCCCATGAAAGCTGCTGAGCAAACAGGAGAAAATCAAAGGCGATTGCGCCCCGCTGGGTTTCCGCACCGCCGGCCCCGCTGCCAGCTTTTACATAAGCCGCTGGTTTGGCCCAGCGCTGCGCTTGGGGCTTTTTTTCTTTATTGTAAACCAAGCAGCTGCCCCAGCGGAGCCTCTCCAGGCCCCTGTGGCTGTGCTACCCCCTCCACTCATCAGGGAAGACCCCGCTCCTGCCTCCTTGCCAGCCTGTTTGGGTTTCCCCCCACCCCACCAACATGTCAAACCATCACGTCTCGTCCTCTTCAAGACTCAACACTGGGGCATGATACCTTCTCCTGATGGCAAGATACCTTCTCCTGATGGCAAGATACCTTCTCCCGATGGCAAGAGGAGATGCATTGCCCCAAAACCCCAACTCCATAACATCAGACCTCGTTTCTCCCTGCTTCGCACCCAGAACAGTTGAGAGAGTTCTGGCACTGCAGTGGTCTGGGTGTGCATCCTCTCCACCAAGAATGGCCTGAAACACCAAGGTAAACTGTCCCTTCTTGCTGTAAAGGCATCTTGAGCTGGACATCTTTGGCTGTCAAGCAGTCCCTGTGCCCCACATGGGTTATGAGGACTCATTTCTTCATGGCTCCTGGGCATGACCTCTCAGCAGAGCAGGAATGAAAACACTGCAGACATAAAAACATCCAGGAAATAATATTAAATCCTCTACATACGTGTCCCTCACCATCAGGTGTGGCCTCACCTTCCCCTCCAACACAAGATTGTGCTCTGATTTGGCAAGGTGACAGCTGCCTAAGGAGGACAAGGACCAACAACGTCCTGTCCTGTCCCGTCCCCACTCCTCTTTTCAGCCCTACCCTGTTTGCTCTCTTTGCATGCTGTTCACCATGGCAAAAGGAAGGAAGCAAAGGTTTCACGCTTGGGCATGTCACTGGGAACCAGGGCATGAGCAGAGGTGGCTCTCAAGGGCCCCATCTGACCACACCAGTCCTCCCACACCGTGTGGTACCCCAGGAGGAGCTCTCCACACCACCACTTTAGCAACTCCATCCAACACCACATGGACCTGCCATCCATCAGTCTGGCAACACGCTGCCATCTACTACCATGCAAAAACATCCTTACTTCCTATTTTTTGGGCTTGTTGTATTTTTTTACTCTTCTTAATAATTTTTTATTAAAAGCAATTAAGAAAAAAACCAAAAAATTAAAATGCCAGTTTCCCCAGTACATGAACCTCCATGCTAGTGGCAAGGATGCCCTATTTACCTGCACGCTCCCTGAGCCCTCAGTAGGGAACTCCTGGCTTCCCAGCACGCACGGCACAGGGATTAGATCCAATTAACTCATACTTGGAGCTGTGGCAGGATCAGGCAAATCCTGGCTCAGCTATCTCTCTTTAGGCTACATCTTGCAAACAGAAGGGCTGGAAACAATTTTGCTTTAATTGCTTTTTTAAATGCAGCCAGCAGATGGTTTGGTAATGCGTATTCATGACTCTCTCCACAGCTCCAGGCTGGAAACCAAACCCCAAAATGACCCAGGTAGTAGCAAGGGACCCATCCTGCCTGCTTCACCAAAGCACCCTCCATAATGATCAAGACAGGACCACCCAGGTTGGCCGAGAGGGACACCTCAAGGCTGTCCAGACCATCAGCTGCCTTTGCTGCATGTCCTGCCTGTAATCCCTGGCCACCAACAGAAAGATGTCTCCTCTTCTGGCTCTTGGTCTCAACTCAAAATCCAGATGAACGGTGCTTGGGCAGCCCCAGGCTGGCAGGGACGTGAAGCAGTCTGGTCTTCACTTCCAAGCGGTATTTTTGGTTGGAGGAACCCTAGACAATAGGCTGGTTAGGCATAGGACAGACAGAAAGGAGGGAGAATGTTCCCACAGCTTGTGGTGTCAGGGCCACAAGGCTCAGAAACACCATTAAGCCTGGCAAGTCCATTAGCACATAACATGGTCTGCAGCTTCACTGGAGACTACGGTGTCTCCAAGGCAATAGGGACACACACACGCTCTGCCAACACATCCCTTTGTCACCTGGTGCTTGAGGGCTGTCCCACAGACCCATGCCCAAGAACGCCTCATGGCTTTGGCAAGCAGAATCCTTTCCTTGCTGGTTCTCCTCCTGACCTGCTGTGTGACTTCTCTCTATCCCTTCACCTCTCCTTCTCCATGGCAATCACAGGATTGCTGGGCCAGCATCCACAACATCTCCGTGCCCATCAAACTGGGAATGGGGACCAACAGTGCCACACACCATCTGCAGGCCCGTGCATTACAGCAGGGTTTTAACACATCCAGGCTGACACTCCTGAAGGAGGTCAGCCTGGATGAGGTTTATTCTCCACCTGGAGCCCCCACCTCTCTCCCAACACCTACGTGCTCAGCATCCCCTGGTACCCAGCTGCCCTGCCCCAAAACCAGCCGCAGCGCGGAGGAGTTAAGGCCGTCCCGAGAACCTCGCAAGCGTCTTGTGAAGCAGGCTTGTTTTTCTCTTACGAAGTAATTTGAAATTCTTGGAAGGCAATCAGGAAAGTACAAAGTATTCCAGCTCAGGACAGCCTGGGACTCATTCCTTAGAGGCACAATGGTTGTTTACTCAATCCCTCATACATTAATATCTAAAAATTCATGAGTTCAATTGTAAACAAGAAGTACTGGCTTTACAGTGTTGTCTGTTCAACAATAGTGGTTCCAGCCTGAATGCTGATTTTGTCGTTATCTTTCTTCTAATCTTCCTATCAGAGGGTCAAGATCTTGCAAAATTATGGGAAATATTTCAAGCCCATTTATTTCTGGTTTTGAAACGCATCCCTCTGGAACCCAAGGCCAAAGAAGGACTATTTCAAATCAACATCGAAGAGTGGAGGCAGGGAGAAGAGCTGTTTGTGCCAGCACTGTCCTCTGGTTCCAGAACAAATGAAGAGAAAGCCAGCCATGGCTACATTTGTGCTGGAAATCCGTAGAAGATTCCTAAGAACTGAGAGGGAAGGTCCCTGGGGCAGCCTCCTAAGGGCACTGGTGGACACAAAATAACTCAAACCTGACCTGCTTTCTAGACAAAGCACAGCTGGTTTCTGGAAGGACTTGTGCAAGCAGGTCATCCTTGGTGAGCAGAGGTCTCACCCACATCCATCAGCCCAAGGTCTCTAAAGCCAACAGCCTGGGACTCTTCCCAAGACTTCATCTGAGGAAAGCCCCTGAAACTGCATCCCAGCAGCAAGCTGGCGATCCCAGGTCCCTGGATGTAGGGGCTGAGGGTAAAGACCTTTCAGGATGGGCATGGTCCAAAGGTCACTGGAGCTCACCTGCCCTTCCATCTTTGCTGGCTGGCACTGCCGCTGGCCCGTCTCACATCAGGTCCTCCGTGAAGCCTCAAGCTTCACACCTGCCCACTCCTTCCCTTGTGGGTCTGATGCTTGCCAGAGGGAGTGAGCTGGGCCCGTGGCTGAGGGCTCCAGGAGATTCACCAGGACATCCACAGCTCAGCTGGCAGCATTTCCTGGCTCCTTTACAGTCCTGCATAAACACTCTGCTGTTTCAGGCATTATCATGCCAGGGAACACGGTTTCAGCTCAGCTTTCTCAGCTCTCCTCCTGAGCAACAGCGACTTGTTTAGGTAGCCTAAAGAAGATGAGAACCAACCATCCCTCTTGCTCGCAGAGCCAGCCAGCTCCACACCGACGCTCTCTCACACTTATGCAGAGCTTGGACACCTCCACATGAGCTCTTGCTCCAAGAGGGTGAGATGACTCCAAGAATGCTTTCACGGGTGGGTGGAGCTGTGTGTGAAACCCCAGTTGCTTCTGGGGAGAGGCTGTGAAGCAGCAGACCCCATGCTAATCTCAAGGCAGTGGTGCAAGAGGAGGAGGAGGGAGCTTCCTTGAGCAGCAGATTCACAAATCTTTATCTTTGCAGCTGTCAAAGGGCAAGAGCTGAGATAGATAGCAGTGTCTTGGACTGCCTCCATGCAGACTATCTCCTGAGGACATCAATAAGTCTGGAAAATCACCTTCACTCTCTTGATAAGCGAAAGCTGATGTACTTCTAGCCAGGAGAGGTTATTGCTCTCCTGAGAACCTGCCTTGGAGTTCATTTGTTCACTGAAAGCTTTGAGTGAAGCCTTTGGCTTGCTCAAGTCACAGGTACCATTGGAAGATGCCCAAGCCTGCTCTCCTGGTGGGGTTAACCATTGTTTCAAGCTGTTAGCTCTGCCCTGCAGCAATGGATGGGTTTATGGAGTGATCGTCTAAGCGCTGCCAACTCACTGTCCCTGCTCCAGAGCTCTCAGACAAGCGCAATTAAGAACCAGAGAAGAAACCAGAGAAGAAAAACTCCACAGTTCAATCACTCCACCTTCCTGTCCCATGAAGGGCAGCAGGACATGCCATCCAAGAAAGTCCCTTAGCCTTTGATCATTCTCTTTAGCCAGAGACTTCCACTGAGGAAAAGTCGCTACTTCATCAAAACCTGCAGTACTACAGCAATGCAAGAGGTAGCATCTGGCTCCCTGTTCACTCCAGCGAGCTTCACTTCCATGGCCATCATGGAGAATGTCCCCTTTGGGGTGTTCAGCTCTCTGTTTGCACACAAATACTCTCACTGAAAGACCTCAAGCAAAGCCCATCTCCAAACATTTCCCCTCCAGCCCACCTCACCAAGGAGAACACAATCTGCACCAAACCCAGCTTATGGGTCACGCTTCTGCCACCCAGGTGGACAAATACCCTGATGGGAACCCAAAATCCAGCAGACTGCCCGTGGCCGTGGTGAGAGAGGCTCCTTCTGCTCCCTGCATGGGCGGGGGGGACCGTCCCTCAGACGGCGGGCGGTGTGGGGGCTCCTCCCCGACCGCCCGCGGTGACCGCAGCGCAGCACAAAGCCAAACTGCTTTTATGGCTCTGCCTGCCCCGATCCCTGGCTCTCGCCCATCCTGCCTGTCGGATGGTCCACCCCAGAAGGCAGCTCCGTGTTTGTCTTGGATGACCTCCTGCCTGAGCAGCGCTGTCCACGGCACGGCTCTTCTGCGCAGCTGGAGAGCGGATTTCCTGCCGTTTGATCTAAATCTGCCCGTCATTTCACCGAAATCCTCCTGATTTCCTCCACCAGCTCCCATCCTTCCATCAGAGGCTGCCCTGCAGCCCGGGGGTCTTTAGTATGGAGTCTGCGGAGAGCCCTGGTGCTCAGGGAGAAAGCCTCTGGTCCATGCCTCCCCTGGCCCTGGAGCTGGAAGGGTGGACAGGACCTTCCCTCCCTTCCCAGGTGGATCAAGCATGGACATGCAGTGCCCTCTGCCGATGCAGCCACTGAGAGAGATGCAGGAAGGAGCAGAATGCTCCTTGAAAGAGCCCAGCACAGGGCCACCAAGATGATGAAGGGAGTGGAACACCTTCCTTATGAGGACAGGCTGAGGGAGCTGGGGCTCTTCAGCTTGGAGAAGAGGAGACTGAGGGGTGACCTCATTAATGGTTATAAATATGTGAAGGTGAGTGTCAGGAGGATGGAGCCAGGCTCTTCTCAGTGATGGCCAGGGATAGGACAAGGGGAAATGGCTCCAAGATGAAACATAGGAAGTTCCATCTGAGGAACTTTTTCCCTGTGAGGGTGATGGAGCCCTGGAACAGGCTGCTCAGAGAGGTTGTGGAGTCTCCTTCTCTGGAGACATTCAAGACCAATCTGGACACCTCCCTGTGTGATTTAATCTAGGTGACCCTGCTCAGGCAGGGGGTTGGACTAGATGATCTTTCAAGGTCCCTTCCAACTCCTGACATTCTGGGATTCTGTGATGTAGGGCTGGCCTTGCTCATGGTGAAGTTCCCCTTCCCCAGAGGTCCCTTTCTCAAGTGAAAGGTTCTGCTTTATCTTGAAACAGGGGAGGGAAGCAGCCGCATGGGAAGGACAAGCTGGTGGTAAAACCCAGGGAGAAAAACCTTACCAGGAACCACATGGATCAGGTGGGAAATGGAGACATCGCCCATGCTGGGATCTCTGGGAATTACTGCTCTTGCCACAGCTGCCTTCCTAGGAACACAGAGATAGATGCTAATTAAGCAAAGGCCCAGAAAGGTCCCTTCCAATGTTCCTGCTCACAGGAATGCAGGTGAGGTTTGCTGTAGCCCAGCACAGACTTCATGGCTGAGGAGTTTTTGGTGTGTAAGTGCCTCTGATGAACTCTTTGGACCAGCCCAGAGAACTGCAGAATGAGAGAAGAGAAGAACTCCAAACTTGAGCAGAAAGAGCATCCCAGCTGGCTTGGCTGGAGCTGACAGAGCCCTGCTGAGGTCTGGCAGTTGTGATGGACTTGGGTTGCTCCAGCACAGAGGAAGCTGAGAGCATGGCACAGCCCTTGGATCACCCTGGATCCCCACCATCACACTGGAGCAAACCTGGACCAGGACACCCATGACTCAGGGCAGCTCATGTCAGGACAAACCACTTTATTTTTTCTTTCCCTCCACCCTGTCAAACCTTCTCCACTTCATCTGAGGGTGAAGAACCTCAAGTGAGGTTTAACGGCCACAATACAGGCAGCAAAGTCCACTCCTGGTTAGTAAGATTCAGCTTCAGAGATAAGACCTTTGAAACCAGAGAAATGACAGAGGTTTATAACACTGGCAGCAATCTGACCCAGCAGATTTACGTGGCACAGGCAATGTCCAGCTAGATAGTCACCTCCTCGTCCTGGACCGAAACCGGCACCTTCTCCCTCAACTGCCAAGACTGCACATTCCTTATCACTGCTGCAGGGGAGGGTTACCACTGACCTGCAACACATTCAAGTTTTGCTTGCTTTCCACTCTCCATGAGTTCTTCCAGGACTTCTGGGTGATGACGATGCAAAGCAAGTGGAGAAAGATCTGGCTCAGTTGTGTTTGATTTCAAAGCAGGGTTTCCACCAGGGCTCAGTCTTGGGTCCAGTCCTGTTCAACATCTGTATCAATGACCTGGATGAAGGGATTGAGTATCCTCTCAGTAAATTCATGACGACACTGAGCTGGGAGGATGTGTCCATCTGCTTGAGGCTGGGGAGGCTCTTCAAAGGGACCTGACCAGGCTGGACTGATGGGCTGAGACCAACGGGATGAGGCTCAACAAGGCCAAGGGCAGAGTCCTGCACCTGGGACACAACAACCCCGTGCAGTGATACAGGCTTGGGGCAGAGTGACTGGACAGCTGCCAGGCGGAGAAGGACCTGGGGGTGTTGAGTGATGCCAACTGAACATGAGCCAGCAGTGTGCCCAGGTGGCCAAGAAGGCCAAGGGCATGTGGCCTGTATCAGAACTGCTGTAGCCATCAGGTCTGGGGAGGGGATTGTGCCCCTGTACTGGGCACTGGTGAGGCTGCACCTCGAGTGCTGCATTCAGTTCTGGGCCCCTCACTCCAAGAAGGACATAGAGGTCCTGGAGCGGGTCCAGGGGAGGGCAACCAGGCTGGGGAAGGGACTGGAGAACAAACCTTCTGAGGAGCAGCTGAGGGAGCTGGGGGGGTTGAGTCTGGAGAAGAGGAGGCTGAGGGGAGACTTATCCCTGCCTAGAATGACCTGACAGGAGGTTGTAGAGAGGTGGGTGATGGTCTCTTCTGCCCAGTGACAGGGGACAGGACAAGGGGAATGGCCTCAATCTGTGCCAGGGCAGGTTCAGATGAGATGCCAGGGAGAAACTCTTCCCTCAAAGAGCTGTTGGGATGTGTCACAGGCTGCCCAGGGAGGTGGTGGAGTCCCCACCCCTGGGTGTATTTAACAGACAGGGAGATGAGGTGCTCAGGGAGCTGGTTTAGGAGGACAGGGATGGTTGGACTCAATGATCATAAAGGTCTTTTCTGACCTAGTCCTTCTGTGATTCTGTGATTCCCTCCTCCTCATTTCTATCCAGTCCCCATCTCTGGGTACCCACACTCCTGACATCAGTCCCCGCTTGTTACATACACACTTACCATCCTCTTGGACAGAGAAGACTGTGCACTGAGCCTCGGTCTCCTTGGCGCTCCTCCAGCTGAGAAGAACATCTTGGCTAAGGGCTAATGGGAAAAGTCACATCTATCCTGTAAGTCAAAGTGTAATTTCATAGGGGTGGAGTACACAAAACCACACACATCACCTCAGTGCCCAGCCTGAAAACTTGGCGCCTCGCTCAGCAGCTCTCAGACTCATCTCCCTCTCCTGAGCGCCATTTATGATGTTTCCTGGATGTCTTCACCTGGGACACTCCTCCTTCCTTCAAAATGCAGCCACCGCTGCAGCGGAACCTGCTCACTCTCTAACAGATGTCAGTGTTGCCATGCTTTAGATAAATGCAGAAAAAACCCAACCACAGAACCACACACATTCTCTCAAGAGGAAGAAATGATGCTCAGCCCACACAGACCTGATGCCTTCTGGCATAAAGTCCTACTTTTTCCATGGAGGGCCCCAAACCCAGAACTTTCTGAGGTAGCTGCACCCTTTAGCACAGAGCTGGGGATACTGCTGGGTGCTGATGGTGGGGGCACCACGAGGTCCCATCCCTGTTTCCACGACCCAAGCCCCACTGAGAGTGCCCAGCCAGTACCTCTATACCACACCTCGTCAGGAGATACCCGTCTGGGACAACCACCACCACTCTGGGAACAGTATCTTGTTATCTCACACCCTCTGTATAGCACTGGCAGGAGAAATGCTGAATCAGGAGCCTTCAGCTGGAAGAAAATAATTTGTTTTTAGCATGGCCCTGTGCTGGCACAAAGCATTCCTGCTCAGGAGTGGAGGTGGCCCCAGTAACTGTGGGTCAGCGCCTCACTCTCTGGGGAATAGCTTGGTCCCAAACCAAGGTGACAGGCACTGGAGCTGGGCAATGGGGAGGCCAAAGGGATCCACAGTAAACCTTCTGACAACTCAGAATGATGTATTAGCATCTCCTGGCCTCTCCTGTGCCACGAGATGCCTTGGTTGCTGATGTTCCTGGCAGTGGTGGCACTGCCCTGTTGTCTGTGCCACTTCTGCAGTCACCAGCATGTTGTTAGCCCGGGACAGTCAGCAAAGCCCACGGCCACTCCTCGAGATCCTGCCCCAGCCAGGCAAACAGCTCCTGTTTCCCTGAGCTCAGCAGCCCTGTCTGATAATGGGTGGGATGGAGCTGCTTGGAGAGAAGAAAGTGCTCTCACCACTGGCTCTCCTCCCATCAGATAGAGGGTGCACGCCGCACAAAGTCCCCGAGGTACGGCTCTGGGACAGCCCCAAGACCCCGGGACATGGTCAAGCCAGGCAGCGATGGTGGCAGGGACCTGTCCATCATCCTGTGCTCTGTGGGACACAAGAGGGGTCCCTGTGCACAGGGAGGAGAAGAGGTCATGTCTCCCCTCCCCAACTCACCCCAGTGCCAGCAGGGTGCTGGTACTGGGGTGAGTTGGGGAGGGGAGACATGACACCCTGCTGAAGCTCGTGTCCTGGCCACACCAAGCCTTTACTGGGCTCTGCTGCAGGAGCAGCTTCACCCACCTGCTGAAAACAACAGGCTCCACAGCATCCCCAGCATCTGTTCACTGGTGTGATCCCTGCCTCAGTTTCCCCAGCTGTCAAAACCATTCACATTCCTCCCTCTAAAAGCCCTGGCAAGAGCCAGCCTGGGCTGTTTTACCCTGGGAGCTGCTCTGCTGTGACCAGCCCCAGGGCAGCCTCATCCAGGCAGGACAGGAAGGCAGCAGGCAGAAGGGGTCATCTTCATGGCCATCTAGGGACCATCTCTACCAGGCACCCAACGCTGCTTGAAACTCCCTGGCTTCTGCAAAAGAAGCCAGATGCACTGCCGAGGCGGTCACCTTGTCCCCGTCCCCAGGCTGTCAGTGCAGCGAGCATCTTCCTGCATCTCTGCTCTCGCAGGGCGACATTGCCATCTGCTGCCTGTTGCTCGGCAGGACATGCCAGCCTGCCTCTGCCACCCAGCGCTAGACCTCCTCCATCCCTAGACCTCCTCCATCCCTGGCTCTTCTCCATCCCCACCTGCAGGGACCCTTCAGCACCCAGAGTGTCAGGACCATCAGAGCAGCACCCTTGCCACCATCTCAGCGCCTTTTGTGGACACCTCACAGCTCCATCCAAGAGGGTAAGGGAGCTCTGCATCAGTCCCACCATGCCCACCCTGTGTCCCAACCTGGGGTTGCGTTGTGTGCCCTGCCAACAGCCCGGCTGCGCAAGCGCCGGCCTCGCCACACGCTCCATCGCAGTGTCCATGAGAAACCTGCCAGCACACTTCAGAAGGGTAAGCTGCTCCCACGGGCTCTCCTACCACATTCAGAACCTGCAGCTGAGGTTTTACACTTACAAGCAGAAATCCAACGTCTCTGAAGCCAAGTGACAGCTGTCTCAGCACACCTGGCTCCCTGTGGGCACTGAACCCGCCAGCAGCTCCAGCCTGAGGTGGATGCACGGTGGTCAGCGATGATGGGACTGCAGAACCTCGTTATTTACAGTAAATGGCTTAATTAATGGGATTAACGGTCGCTGTCTGGTCCTAAAGCCTGCAGTAAAGCACAGCCAAAACCAGCCCCAGATCACCAACCTGAGGCACAGGAGACTCAAGGGAAGCCGAGAGCTGGTGTTCCTTATCCCTTGTGACCACTAACCACTGGACCACATGCCTCGGTGCTGGTGCACAGGCAGCCAGGAGGGATGATGTGAATGAAAGCAAAGTCAATGTCCCCTCCTCCTATCAGGCCTGGCACTGAGACTTGCTGTGATGTTGCTGAGTGCTGCAGGATTATCTCCTACATTTTCCATCCACGTGGCATCAGACACACAGCATGCCCAGTTGCTGCTCCTGGATGCTGCTCTTCCCAGTTGCTGGCACTTGGATTAGCCACAGCCCCGGTGCAGCTGCGACACAGAGCCCCAGCAGCTGGACATCATCAAAAAGCAGAGGCACCAGAGCTCAGGAGGGTTGCTCCAGCAGCCTCATCCTGCCAGCCCATGGGGCAGGGGGTCTCTTGAGACAAACCCAGGGTGTCCCCTTCTCTAGGGATGTAATCTGGGTTCCCACCTGCCCCTGACAGCTCCTGCAACAGGCCTGGAAGCAGCTTGGGCAGGGTATTATTTGGGTTCCTCACCATGATTGCTCCTCCATGGGCATGCAGTGAGGTGTCCGTCCAATAGCCTAACCCTGACAGCCAGGGAAAACACTGGGCAGATCACAGATCAGTCCAGGGCCTACAAGGAAAAAGGGAGGGAGGACTTCACAAAGAAAAACATGTTTTTTTAAATGCACTTACCCATGTGCTGAGGATGGCATGACATATTCTTCTTAAATCACCAGTTCCTCGCCCAAGTCATATGACTGGGGGCTTTCTCAGTATACAGCATCTCAAAAGGCTTTTTCTTGGCTGCATCTTCAGAACAGAGCTCTGCTGATGTGAGAAGCCAGCCCAGGAGAACACGTTACTCACAGAGCCCAGCACAAAGGCCAGTTTGCTGCACCTTTTCCCCTGACAACTCTTAAAGCCTGTTTCAAGGGCCTGAAGAAGTGAGTGATATTCATCCAAATTACAGAATCACAGGGTTGTAGGGGTTGGAAGGGACCTCCAGAGATCGAGTCCAACCCCCTGCCAGAGCAGGTTCCCTAGAGCAGGTCGCACAGGTCGGCATCCAGGCGGGTCTGGAATATCTCCAGAGAAGGAGACTCCACAACCCCCTGGGTAGCCTGTCCCAGTGCTCCATCACCCTCACTGTGAAGAAGTTCTTTCTCACATCAGTGTGGAACCTCCTGTGGTCCAACTTGGGACAGTGGCCACTGTCCCTTGTCCTGTCCCCACAGGCCACTGAGGTCGGCCAGTTCCCTTTGTCTCCCCACTTCAGATATTGATAAACATTGATGAGATCCCCCTTAGTCTTCTCTTCTCCAGGCTGAACAGCCCCAGGTCCCTCAGCCTTTCCTCACAGGGGAGATGCTCCAGGCCATTCATCACCTTTGTGGACTCTTCTGGACTCTCTCCAGGAGATCCCTGTCTTTTTTGTACCGGGGAGCCCAGAACTGGACACAGGACCCCAGTTGAGGCCTGACCAGGGCAGAGGAGAGGGGGAGGATCACCTCCTTCCACCTGCTGGCTACGCTCCTCTTAATGCACCCCAGTATTACCTTAAATTACCTTTTTCTTCTGCAGTATTTATTTTCCTTTCAGGCTGGTCATAGCAGCGCACCTGCCCTGGGCAGGGCAAAGGGCCTTGCATGGGGAAACAACACCCCCTGGCACCCCAAAACACCCAGCTGGAGGGGAACCAGCAACCTGGAGGAACCTGGTGGAGGATCACTACATCAGCCTAGCACTACTTGTGGCAACCTCCACCAGAGAGGAAGCTTCAGCACTGCACCCTGTGTAGCCTGCAAACAGGCCTCAGCCGGCCCCAGGGACGATGCTCCTCTCACTGCAATGAGCAGAACCTGCCTCCAACCTCTGCAGAGCTCTTCCTGTGACGTTCTCCTGCCAATGGGGAGCAGCATGGGCATGGAGACCTCAGGACACAGCTGGCATCACCTTGTAGACCAAGAGTGGATCCTTTGGAAAGGTGCTTCAGGGAAACAGGTTTGCCCTGGCGATGAGAAGATACTCAATGGGGGGACTGCAATGGGTTTTGTCTTCCCAAGAAGATGGCCTCAGATGGCCTCCACCCCACAGCTCCCCTGTCTTGCAGCAGCAAGGGGAGCAGTTGCAATGCTTGTCTTCAGACCCCTCATACAGGACAAGCTCCTTGGGACATTTTACACACGTGCATGAGAGTGGGACAGAGCCCACTGACCTACTTGAAAAATTGCAAAGAGAATCGGTGGAAAATAAAAGTGCTGGAGGCCCAACCTGCCCCCGGGCATTGCATATCCACCAACCCAGCAGACCCACTGGCTGTACCTGGCTTGAGGTCAGGATCTGATCTTCACTCCCTTGGGATGCTCTATGTAACCAAGGGGAGCAGGAACACAGCTGCACTGCTCCTCCAGTGCCCAGGGACAGGACACAGCTCCGCTTGCCCACATCTGCTGCTGGCAACACACGGGGCATCTGCTCAGCTGAGCCAACCCCTAGGGCCTGCTGGGCAGCTTTCCACCTTTCCAGCTCCGAGATGTCCTTGGTTTCTCACCCTCTCTCTATTTTTATTTCTCTGGAAATGCTGCATGTGGCCAGGTGACCTGTATTCAGATCTTTTTTTGTGTAATACCACAGGATTCTGCACTAACAGAGGCCTTTGCTCTGCTCTGCCCTCCAGGAACAGGAGAAGCAGCTACTGCCCGCCGGGCACTGCAACACGTGAGGCCCTCAGCCGTCACGGGAAACAGCCTCTGGAACTGAAACCTGGCAGAGCAGCGGGGCCTCTGAAATTAATGACATCTGCATTCTGTTTCCTGGTGGTTCTGTATTTTAAAAAAGCAGAAAAATAGTTAAGGAAGGGCAGAAAATAAAAATCCATGCTTCCAAATAAGTGTTGTAGCCATCATACAGTCACTTGGGTTGGAAGAGACCTTCAAGATCACCAAGCCCAACCCCAGCCTGACCCTGCCTAGTCCACCTCTAGACCATGTCCTCCAGCACCTCATCTATTCACCTTTCCAATCCCTCCAGCGATGGTGACTCCACCACTGCCCTGGGCAGCCTGTTCCAATGCCTGACAGCCCTTTCAGGGTGGGAAATTCTTCTGATGTCCAACCTCAATCTTCTCTGGAGCAGTTTGTGATCATTCCCTCTCATCCTATTGCTTGTTACTCCAGAGAAGAGACCAACCCCAACTCTCTCAGTCTCCTTGCAAGGACATGTAGAGAGTAATAAAGTCTCCCCCCAGCCTCCTTTTCTCCAGACTGAAAAGCCCCAGCTCCCTCAGGGGCTCCTCAGAGGACTTGTGCTCCAGACCCTTCCCCAGCTCCCTCAGCTGCTCCTCAGAGGACTTGTGCTCCAGACCCTTCCCCAGCTCCCTCAGCTGCTCCTCGGAGGACTTGTGCTCCAGAACCTTCCCCAGCTTTGTCGCCCTTCTCTGGACACACTCCAGAATCTCCACATCCTTCCTGCAGTGATGGGCCCAAAACTGCACCCAGCACTTGAGGTGCAGCCTCACCAGAACTGAGGACAATGGGACAATCTGTCCCTGCTCCTGCTGGTCACACCATTCCTGATACAGGCCAGGATGCCACTGGCCTTCTTGGCCACCCGGACACTCTGCAACTCATGTTCAGCTGGCTGTCAACCAACCTCCTGAGGAGCTTCCCCTTCAGAAGAAAGGAGAAATAGATGAGATCTAAGCACAAATCAACATGACCAAAGACCAAACCAGGCACAAGTTCAGAAGCAGCTGCCTGGTTGCTTTCTGCCCTTCACACCTGTCCCTTCCTGCTTCAAAATCCAGGTCCCTGACAGCCATGGGACAGCGAAAAGCTCAAGTACCCAGTGCATGAAGGAAAAACATGCTGGGTTTAAATTCGACTGGGAAGCAGGCAAGAAAAACCAAATCAAAGCACAAACCCTCCTGTGCTGCCAACGAGATGCCACAGCCCTTTCCCAGAGTATGCTGGATACAGCATGTACAGGCAGAATACTTGCACCCCTCACTCTGGTCTCAGGTGAGAGCCCCTCTCTGAGGCAGAAGTGCACTCAGCATTCCTACAGCAAGAAGCTGCTTTTGGAGACTGAGGGCTGGGACCAGACAGTTGGCAGAAACGGCTTCTCTCAGGTACCTGATAGCTGAGGCAATTAAAAGGAAATTAAACTGACATTTCTAACTTGCAGTGTAAGAGAGATGTGGAGAAATAATTAAAAGTTACTGCTGGGAACATACTGTTTTCACCCATCTGCTGCAAAGAACAAAAGGGCAAGAAGAATTTTTGGCTTGCTTTATTTCTTTTCTCCCCCTTTCTTTCTTGATAATTAATTGCCATTTATTGCTGCAGCCCCAAATGCTAGAGCCCAAGGGTTTTCCAAATGACGACAGATCGAATCACAGAATCACAGATACTTAGTGGCCGGTACCTGGTTTATCCAGCCTCCCTTGGTGACAAACAACATTTTGCCAGCCAGATCTCCTTGCTCAAGTTATTCACATAAAAGGCTCAGAGCTTCATTTTCCACCTTATAGCACTTGCCTGAAAGGTCTTTCCAGAAACTGCCTGGGAGCAGATCCACAATGAAGCTGCAGTCTCATCCCTTGCTTGTCTGCTTTCCCACTGGTTACACTGGTGTACCACCTGCACTGGAGCCTCTCAGGCAGGGGAAGTGGGTCTCTGGATGGGAACCCACCTTTGAGCATCTTCATGCAGACAAGGCTTACACTGCTGGCTCCTCCCAAGACCCTGGCCAGCCACCTCTGGAGAGGGATGCCCCAGCTCTGTGAACACAGTTCTCAGGAAGGACGATTCTCTCGCCACCCGAGTGTCCCACAGGACCAGAGGTGAGCCTGAAAGATGAGGAATGGCAAGGGAACACAGAAGACATGCCCTTCTGACCTCTTCATTGCATTGCAAGGGTCCTGGCATGTATGAGAAAACAGAATGCCCCTTTCACCTTTCTCATTACCTATAAAGAGAGTAGTATGTATTAGGTGATTGCTCACCAGCTCCCAGCCTGCTCAGGATCTGAGGCCCAAGTTAACTCTTCACATGAACCTCACGCTTCTTGATGCAACCCCAAGCCATCCTTGCCCTCCTCATTACCTCCAGCAGCCGTGCTTGGCTTATGCTTCAGCCCATCACCCAGATGTACCCATTTCTCACCCTTCTTTCTACGCCTCCTGCTATGCCAGCCCCATGCCAGGATCATTTGCAGGAAACAACAACAGTATAAGAAAGCTTCTGATGTTTCCAGAGCCAGAGTAACCCCAGATTTTAGCCTCTGGGCCTAAAAGGCCAAGTTTGCAGTGGGCTGGCATTTAGCACCTTCAACAGGGCTCTGTGTGGTTTTAGGAGCATCCCTTTCACCCACAAGGCAAGTGGGTGAGGGATGGAGCCCTGATGTGTGCTGCTCCAAAGTCTGCATCACTCTGCCTCAGTCTGTCCAATCTCCCACCTACACACTCTTCCAGGAAGGGTTTGGGGACCAGGAGGGAGGAGAAAGCAAGGTGTACACCAGGCCATCTCCATCATTTCCACTGTCAGGGGTGGTTGTCATGTTGTGTAGGACTGTACAAAGTCAGCCAGCAAAACCTTTACAAGGCAAGACAGAAAAGCCACGTAAAACTCTTCCTCGCAGGCGTTTCCTGATGAGAGAAGCTAAAAAGCAATTCCAGCCAGCAGCGAACTAAAAAGGAAGCGGGGGTCAAAAGACAGGCGAGTGCACAGCACACTCAGCAAGGCTCTGCACTGGAAATGGCTAAAAGCCCCCCCAAAATTGCTTCACCCTTTTGAGACTATGAATAAACCAGATTGATCTTGAATTCTCCTCACGCAGTTTTCTGCTTCAACAGCAGCAAGAAACCACATGAAGGGAGCACATCCAGCTGGACTGGTCCTTGTCTCCAGTTCAGAGAGGAGCTTTCACCTTGGGGTCTCAGCAGGTCCAACACTTACAACCACCTTGCTTCCAGCATCACTGGATGACATCATCCAGCCCCGACGCTTTGGAAGGACATCCCACATTGCCTGGATGTTGCTGCTGGGTTTCTTATTGTGTCTTTGCGGCGGTAAAAATCCTGCTGAAGAGCTGAGCCTTGGACCCAGACGTTTACATGCCACTGAGGGCATGTAAACACAGCTGTAAACGGGGGTACATACATTGGTTTGTGTTATAGTAAGATTGTAGCCACCAAGGATGTGGGGAGCTTGGCTTTATTGTTCACACTTGCAGCAATTACTGTCTGATCATTACAGTCTGGGTGCTGTGTATGCAGTCAGACAAGGAAATTATGTGGTCAAAACTGGGGACAGTCTTTGTGTTTACGTGAACTCTGCTGTCCTGGAGCTAGAGTTGCTGTTACACTTCAAGTGAATACACTGGAAATAAATACTCTGGATCTACTCATGTATGCCACAAAGGGTCTAAAAGAAAACCTATTGTGCTTTTAGCTGTGTGTGTGGCTGTGGTCTTGAGCAAACACACAGCTACTTCAGCATCTCCTACTGCGTGCAAGGACTGTGCATCTGCAGCGAAGCAGGACACATGGTTCTCCTATGGACTACTCACAGGTGTCCTCCTGTACCTCAAGGCAAGCCTGCAGGTATCGCTGGGGGGTAGTTTTGGTACTGAGAAGCAACAGCTGGTGGGAGGCTTTGGCAGGGTTTCCCTCTCTAGGACCACAGTCACAAACAGCTCAGCCTTCTGCATGTGGTGCTTGCACGCTGCTGTGCTGTGAGTGGGAGCTGACGGTGAGGTGCAGCTCACCACCCCTCTGGACTCCAGGAGCTGCAGCCATCAACCCACCAGCTCCCTGAGAAGGAAACACCTCCCAGAGCACACTGCACCAGGTGAAAAGCACCCCCAGACTGCTGGATTTGGTGCTGGCAGCCAAGGCAGCATGGTGGAAGTGCCTGGATTTCCCCACAGGTCAAGGTTTTGCTCGGGTAAGGTCAGCTTTCTCCCTGCAGATGTAACACCACACCAGCACAAACACCTCCCTGGGGCTGTAACACCACGTTAGAGTAGGGCTCTTCTCAAGGCAAAAGCTGATGCTGCCTTTCTTCAGGCTCCTGGGCACATCGTTTTGCACAGTCAGCAAACAGACTTTCTACAAGTTCCTCATCTTTTTTTAAGTTAGAAAGGTGTAAATATGAAATCTAGATAACTGGTCCAGGAGCTTCTCAAATGCAAGTACTAAGACATACATGCTAGCAATCTTGCTAAGAGGTCCCACAGAGGTTAGTCAGATGACGCTGTAATCTTGGGGTCCAGAAGACTGAATGATGTATCATATACCTTCTCCTCATTCCCTTTCCCAAACAACAAAAACAAGTCATCCATCACTCACACCACTTGCCAAGCAAAATCCTTCAGACCAACTCCTTTAACAACTGCTGACACCTCAGGTTGTAGTAACTCCTCTTTCTAAATTGCTGTCAACCCACCAGGTCATTCAAAAGGACCCAAGATCACTAACACACCCCTGCCAACTTCAACCAGGAGTAGCAACAATGCTTAAGGTATCAAGGAAGAAGAAAATTCACATAACCTCTTTCAAGCAGGAAAACAGAGACCAGGCAAGTGGGGCAGCAACACACACTGACTCTTTTGGAGAAGAACTTGCCACACATGACAAAGAACATCCTTGCATTGAAGATGTTGTTTCTTTTCAGGACATGCCAGGTGGTTATTTGAGATAGCTGTTCAAAAGCAAGCTGGTGGCTAGGCCACCTTCCTGTCACCAGTGCATGGCTCTGAGCCCAGGGTCCCTTGCAGGCAACAAGATGTGTGCTGGCACCTTGTACAAAACCAGACCTGCTCAGAACAAATCACTCCTCCCGCCTTCAGTCTGAATGCGCGGAAGCAACAACCGAGAGAAAACCGTCCATGAGAGGAGTTGATGGCTCCCCAGTTTTCTTCTGGCAGATAAACGACAGGTAAGCCAGGACATTGGGGCCCCCAATTCAAGAGAGATGTGGAGCTGTTGGAAAGGATTCAGGGGGCTGGAGCACCTCCCCTGTGAGGACAGGCTGAGGGAGCTGGGCTGGGTCAGCCTGAAGAAAAGGCGGCTGTGGGAGGACTCATNGCTGCAGGCCAGGAGGTTGGTTGTCCCTGTCTGTGGCAGGAGGGTTGGAACTTGGTGTTCCTTGGGGTCCCTTCCAGCCCAGAGCAGTCTGGGATTCTGTGACACGAGCTGCATGAGCACTTTCACTTGAGCACAGCCTCCCCATGAAACCAAGTCTCCCCTGCAGCAGGCCAGAACACAGCCACCCTGCAGTGCATGGACAGGCAGGCTGCGCTCCGCTGCAGAGACCTGTAGTGCCTGCTTCAGGGGCTAGCTCCCACTCAGCAGTTGTTCTTTTAAGATGATTCTGCAGAGGCCCATCATTTTCTAACTTCTCAAAGCATCAGACACAGCTGGGATCACCAAAATAAAGCCATGGCTTTCCTTTCTGACTTCCATGGTGTTTTCCTAGCACAATGCAAGTCATCTGCCTTTCTGCTGGCGAGATCTCAGCCCCTGCTCGTTCCCATTTGGTAAGTCGGAAAACCGCAGTGGGGGCTCTTTATGCCAAGAGAAACTTTACAAGATCACAGGCAGATCATCATCTGATGAAGCCTCACTTTAAATAAAAGCTCCCTACCCCAGAGATTTCCATGCCCTTTACTCAGATTAATTGACAAATGATGGATTGCTTAGTGCTGCCTGTTTACATCTAAGACTCCTGTTTCTGATGACTCCGTGCCAGGAGAAAGCAAACAGAGTAAGAGGAGGATGATGGTATGCAGAGGAGCAGAAAGACCACACAGTAATAGCTTTTCCTTTGGGCTAGGTGCTAGATTTACACTCCTGTCCTGGTTTCAACGATTGCTAGAACAAAATTTAACACTATCCTAGCTGGAACCAGGACAACTCCACAAGCACAGGCGCACTTACCGTGCAACAGCTTTCTTAAAGTAAGAAAACAGTTCTGCAGCTTCCAAGCTCTGGCCAGGGATTTCCAGTCAGTGAGGGCCTTGAGTCTGCAGCACTGGAGTTGTTCAAACTTCTTAGTCAGGAGACAGTTCCATTGTGATGGAAAGGAGTTGGGCAGAAGCAATAAAGCAAAGGGACAGGAAAATCAGCAAAGAGCAAATGGTATTTCTGCATTCCACTGTTCACAAACACCATCCAGCAATCAAAAGCATTCACACACAATGGGGAGCCCCTGCCTAGCTCAGAGCTCAGCCCTTCCTCGGTGTCCAAGTGCTTCCAGTAATGTCTCTAGGCAATGAGTGAGTCCTCTGCACAGCATCAAAGGGAACAGGTTCTTCCACTGCCTTTACAGATGTAAAATAAGCTAAAAGATACCCTGGCTACCCTGAACAAAGAAAAATGACTTGTGCTGGAAGAACACACTTCAAAACCTCTCTGATGAAGCAATGCTGTAGAGCAGGTGTATTTGCTCATGATCTCCCTTCCCATTCCAGCTGGATATTGTAGCTGCTGTGTCTGTTGTAGGCTATCAGCAACTCAGACTGACACTGTGAGAGCATCAGGTCCTGGGGGAGATTTCTAAGCCTTTATTCTAAGAACATAAAGTGCAGAAGTGACGACCTCTGGGTTAAATTAAACTCCAAAGGGATTTCCTGTAGCTTGCATGGGACTTGGTAGCAAGTTTCTCTGGTGAGACTTCAACACACTCTCCCTAGAAACCATCACATGTTTTAATTACTCCTTTCACACATCCAAGCACTTTATATGCAAGTCAACCTCCCAGGCAAGTATCTTTTTAATAACCTTTTAGTTGAGCCTAGTTTTAATTTCACCACCCATTTCCCCTTCACATTAAACAGACCTTTGCTGAAAATACTTCCAACCATTATGCTCTTACAGGTACAAATTCCACCAACTGCTAACACCAAAAAGCAGAATACCTAGATGATTCCAAATTACTGCAACTGTCTAACCAGAACAGTCACACAACATAAAGGTGCACATAGTGGTGCAGTTTAATTGGATATTAAAACCCCTATAGCAAAAGCACCACATAACCGAGGGAGAAGAGGGATGCTGAAAAGGGGAGACTGTAGCTGACAACTGCAAAATAGGTTTAGAAGATGAGGGTGGAAACTTAATGGATGATAGCTTCTGGAACAGCTTTGTCACCTCGCTATCTGCCCTCTCTCCAGGTCATTTCCCACCGTTGAACAGCACAGTCCCCACTGAGCAGCACTGATGGCCTTGTTCTGTGGAGCATTTCCCCACCATCTCCATTCAGATGGTTTGGATTTTGGTTTTTTTTTTTTTTTTTTCCATTTTTTCCGTCTTAGAGAGACTAAGCAGCCCTCAGGTAAGACCAACCCTTCACTAGGGGGCCCTGTCAAAAGCCCTTCAGAAATCTAAACCCGTACTGAAACTACCTGCAGAGGGGAGTTTGGAGAAGTCGCACTCACAGCTAGGAAGGATCCAGAGCCATCCCGGCAGAGTTATCTGCATAACAAAAGTACATCGTTTCAGAGACAAGGTAACACATCCCTGAGAAGCAGGATGTGAATCAGTTCTCCAATCTGGAGACTTCTTTGAGGAATTCAAATGATCAGTGAGTCCTATGGAATTAGTCTCCCAGTTACACTCAGGCTGAAGTGTTGCTGCAGACAGTGGTTCTCCTTGAGCCAACTCACTACCGTACCCACTCCTGTAACACACCTACCTGCTCAGCTGCTGCATGAGTGGGGGGTGCTGAGCAGCAGCCACAAACCATGCAGCATTTAGCCCAAGCTCTCAGGCATGAGCCTGGACTTCAAAACTGCACGGAAAAATCCAGGGAAACACAGTCATTTTTCACTCCATGACGTATGCAAACAAATGGCATAGGCTGCCCTTTACATTTAGTATCCTGGTAGTAAATGCAAAGGTACATTGCCCCAAAGCTTTACTTCCACTCTGCTGTGCAGCTTCCTGCTGGACAGGCAGAATGTGTTAGAAAGAAATCAAAGAAATTACAGCAGCGAGGAGGGGAGAGGAACCACAAGTTTCTGGCACAGAAAGGCAACCAGGACTGCAGCTTCAGGGCAAACTGGATGCTTCTACCACAGTGGTCAACACTGCCATTAAGTGTCACCAAAGGTAAAAACCCCACTGCCATAATTGAGGCAAAACACACTTTTGCAGAAGTTATGTCCTCGGGGTATCTGGAAGCACCTTTCTGAGTCTGCAGGGCTGGTTTTGTCTTCACAAAATCACCTGAATCTCAGTTGAAGGAAACAGTCTAGCAGACACTTTGGGGAGAGCTAGGGGACATGTCAGAACATATGCCACTGGAAGGTTCCTCCTGTCCAAGAACATGTAAACGAAGAAGAGTGCTATGCAATGAGTAGCAAAGGTGGCTTAAATTTGGTCTTCTGCTCTTTGAGTTTTGCATTCTCAAACATTCACTACTGTAATACTCAGCTGGGCAGTCTGAGTGCATGGTTCTACCTCAGACACTCCAATCCCTCACCCTGAGAACATGCACCGACACAGTGAAATCAAAACTCTTCCCATTACTAACAGTCATTCAACTCATCACACAGAAGGGGTCGGTGCTCCTTAGAAACATGAAATACAGCTGGTAACTGTTGAGTTTATTAAGGAGCATTTCTATGGTTTGTTTTGTTTTTTTTTTAAATAACCAACATAGTATTTCCCTTACAAATAATAATAATAAAAAAGAAGAGTAACGTAAACAAAAACTCAGCAGAATGCAAGGAGAGAAGAGATACAGGGACAAGCCTGGACTCTCAATGTAGCAAAGACCTGCAACAACAGATCTCCAAGCCCAGTGCCAAAGAGCCACCATACTCAAGAGAGCAGGGCCAATTTATCCAGCGGCTGAGGCTGCAGGGAGAAGCCTCACAGCCCTTGCACCCTTGCCAAGCTTGAGCTGATGCACCATCAGTTCAGCAAATCGAGACAGCACCAGCACGTGCAAGAGACCTCAGTCTTCACAAGTCTCACATTACATTAGTCAGTTATTAAGTTGTGGGGTGTTTTTTCATACAAAGCCAGTTTGAAGCCGGCAAATGCAATCTCTACCAGTTCCAGAGCTCCCCATGATGTCGTGTTCCCTATCAGCCCCTTCTGGAAAGTGGGTCGGGACTGGCACAGGGCACATGCAAATGACCGCGACTGCCAACGAACTAATTAAGATTTGTCCAGCTTGTGCGTGCGCTCGTGCCTCCGCAGGGTACCTGACTCGGTGAAGGAGTGGCCGCAGTAATCGCAGGAGTAGGGCTTCTCTCCAGTATGGATGCGGTGGTGGCGCTGGAGCGACGCCAGCCGGGTGAACGTCCCCCCGCACTCCTCGCAGTAGAAGGGACGCTCCCCGGAGTGAGTCTGCTGGTGTCTTTTCAGCCTGAGCAGCTGGACAAACGCCATGCCACACTCCTGACACTTATAAGGCTTGTCTTGCCGGTGGATCACCTTGTGCTTGGAAAGCAGGTTAGGCTTATCGAAACCTTTGCCGCACGTCGGGCAGGCATAAGGTTTGTAGTCGTCTTCCTCGGATTTGGGGGTTTCTGCACAAGGCTGATCGGTATATTCAACAGTGTGTTGGTTACGGTGCACCACGGACCACGGGTTCCTGGCCATGCCGTTCCCCAAGATTACCATGGAGCGCTCGATCTTGTGCACGTTGCGCAGGTGCCTCCAGACATCGGCCGTACGGATAAAGCCCTTGTCGCACTCGGGACACTTGTGGGGCCTGTCGCTAGAGTGAATGAGCTTGTGCATTCGCAAGTTCGCCGCGCGGAAGAACTCTTTGGCGCAGACGGGACATCGGTACGAGTTTTCCGCGAGGTGAGTTCGCTTATGTTCCTGCAGCTCGCTCGTACCCTGGAAAGAGGAACCACACTTCTTGCACCGGTAGGGCAGAGCTTCCCCAGAGACGGGCTGGAGCTCCTCGTCAAGCACAGCGGCGAGAATGGTGTTTTCGTTACCGTTACGTACTCTTCTCCGTGGTTTCTTGGACCGCTTAGAGGAAGAGCGCCCTAAATCTTTATCTTCACACTGCAGGTCAAAGTTGTTACTGGAGGGGATAAATACTCCAGCTGTACTCTCACCTTGTTTCTGGTAGTAGGTCTCATTGGATTCTTTGTCTTCACATTGCAACGCTGCAGGGAGCTCCTGCTTACCTGAAGGTCCAGCAGAGTTACAACAAGGACTGCATGGCTGTGAGTAATTCATGTCTACCTCCTTCTGGAGGCTAGGCATGTGACCCACTGGCTCAGTGGCCTTTCTGGAATAATCTGACCTCTTCTCATCTGTGTCATAAATGTTATTCTCAGAATCCCAGCCCCCATTGACGTCCATCCTCCGAGGCATGCGCTGTGTTCACCTGCAGCTCCTCGATGATGAGTGTACCAAGAGCTTCAGGTCTTTTACAGTAAGACCATCTCATTCTCCACTCTCTTTACAGTCCTCCCTAGAAAATAAAGCACCCATTTCATCAGTGGTTTTTCTTGACATTAACATAAGTAAAAGTCATCACAGAGAAGATTTTTTCCTGACTAGAAGAATAGGTTGGTCTACTAGTTATGCAGTAGGAGAAAAGGAATAGTACATGTAAAAAAATGGACACACAGCATACAAAACAGAGACACAAACTTTCTGTTGCATTCCAGCCTTCACTATAAGTTGTTAAATTAATTTTGATTTTAAATTCACCTAAAGATGAGAAATGTTTAGGACTCTGAGGTGCAAACATTTTAGGTAGAGTCCTACACCACAGCTGCCCCACCATAGGTCCTTTTTCTGAAGATTCATACCTAATCCTCATTTTAACCTTGCTAAATATGAACTAGGAGCACCAGTCACAAGGTCTTTTCTTTCAGATAATAGTTAGGTAATGCAGTGAGACCCACAAACTGCATCAATCAAACAGCCAAACCCCAAAGCAATGTATGGAAGCAAGGTCTGCAGAGCTTGGGTGCCCCTCTGGCCACCCATCCTGACCAGCATTATTTATTGCCTTGAGGATATTTGGTGTCCCCATGCCACTACCGGTCTACCACCATGCAATGACATACGGAAGGAAAGGCATGAAAGAGCAGTCCAGAAAGCTTCTTAACTGTCCTCCCAGGCTTCAAAGCACACAGGCAGTAATCCCCAGAGACTACCCCTGGCACACCTTCAGATTCTCTGGGCAAACTCTGCAGACCGGCCCCACTAGCAGAGTAGATGAACACCGGTAACTGGTCAGGAATACCCACCCGCGTGACAAACTTTCTCGTGAAGAAGATGCTGATGCTCATGCCATACCAAAACACAGATTTGCAAGAGGTTTTCTAGACTTGTCCTGGCACCTTCTGTTGACAGCAGCTCCACAGAGAGCTTTCACTTGCCTGGTTTAGACACGCATTCACAGTGAATTGTTAGGCTAAGCTCAGACATTGCATTTTTCCCATCCTGACACATACCTTGGCTGCTACCCCAACCCCCAATGTCTTCAAACCGCCTTTCACAACTGCCTTTACTCCCACTGTTTCCTCACATCCTTTTGCCTGGGTAAGGCCTCCCTGGACACAAGCACGCAGATAGGTAAAAACACACGTATGTAAAAATATACGTATTTCTCTATTTCCCTGCGCACATAAAGCTCATCTCTTTAATTTCAGTAGGTTAAATAAAGGCACCACAGCAACGTGCCTTAAGGGAAAGGTCTCATTGACATCTCTGAAAGGCCGGCTTCATTTGAGACACAGGCTGTGCTTTCTTCTGCTGCGATACAGAAAACAAGGCTGAGTTAGTCACCGCCTGGAACCAAGTGCCTCAACTTCCACCCTCCCCTCTGCTTTCAGAAGGAGCTGGGATTATAGCTCTCCTCCACGAAGGGCTGAGCACCTAAGCTCACCTCCTGAGCCATAGCTGCTGTCTCCTTCGCTGGAGAAGTTGTTTGCCAGGGATGCAGGTGCTGCTCGGCTTAAGGAACCTCTGACAAAAGCCCTTCCAGATCCCCCTTGGAGGTGGAGAGGAATTCAAAAACCCCAGCGTAGGCCTAAAGACAACACAAGAAAAATAAAACCAATTACAAACATACATATGTTGTATTTTGCTCCAGGTTTAGGAGCCCCAAACTTTTCCCCATGGCGCAGGGCACCGACCCACTCAGCAGCCCGCAGTGCCGCCCCAAGTCCACCCTACTCGCAGGGCAGCTGACCACCCTCTGCCCTGACACCCCCCACACCAGCATGGAGGTCCCCGGTAACGGTGCAATCGCAGCACAGCCAGGCCGGCAGCTGCCATCAGTGGGGCAGACCCAGGCAGCAACCACCCTCCATCCATCCATCCATGCCGGCTCCCCCAGCCCCCCACTGACCATGGAAAGAGGGGAGTTGCACTGGGATTCCTCCCCCAAGCCCACTTCTCCCCAGCTTTGGCCATGGCAAAGTCATTCTGAGAGGAATAACCCCCTTCTGAGATGAAATAACAAGCAGGTCGTTATGAACCAGCTTTAACACAGCACAGGGGTCTGCTCCAATGGCTCAGCGAAGTCCATCATTTCATATACCATCCACATCCACATCCATCAGGCAAGGGCAGCCCCATGCTGATGAGCTCTCAGGATTCATAGTCCAAGCACACACAGTAAAATAAGGGTTAGGGTCTTGTCACTCTCCGAGGGCCATCTATGGTCTTCCTCACGCTGTCCATTAGCTGAACTTTGAGCTTCCCTTGTTCACAGTCATCCATCCCCTGCTCTGGTGACAGCAGGCAGAAACATGCCTAAGTGGCTGATAGCACCTGGGAGGTTGGTCTTTGGCATCATTCTCCCTTGTTTATTCATGGAGATAGGCGGGAGGTTCACTTCCATACACTCCCTCTTTTGTCCGTCTGTGCACTGCCTGGGCACACTGAAGCCAGACAGAAACTCTCCAGCTTGACTTTAATCAGCGGAATAGTGGTTTGACTGGGACTCCAGATATTGAAGGAATCCAAGGCTCAACCCAGGTTTTAGTTCTTTGAATTACACAGCATTGCCCTGTTCAGTCAGAGGCTTACTGACAACTCAGGTCTGAGCTACCTCCACAGCTCCCCATGGGTCATCTCCACAAAGATGGGGCCTCAAGGCAAGCCAGAGCTTCTTGGTTTCTGGGTGAACCCTTACCTAAGAGACTGACTTTTACCATAATTCTTTTAACACAAGTGACAGCAATACCTATTACACAATTGATAATAACAATGTTTGCAACAGGTTAGCAATCCACCCATAAAATACTCAAAAATATTTCCCAACCACATGTCCTTTATGTGGTTCTGCAGCTCATGTGTACCTTCAGCTAACTTCACCTCCTGGAGGTTTTCCCAAAGGTAGTGACACATTAGAAATTGTAGTAATGCTTTTATATATCATGGGGATTGTCAGGAATCTTAACCCTTTCACTCCAGCCTGCTGCAATTCACAAGTTGATTTTTCCCTTTCCTCCCCATCTGCAGTATCTGTGCATCTTCCTGCAGAAGTTTGGCATCCCTTGGATTTGCTTGCAGGCTTTGCTTTGTTGAAAGAAATAGGGTCTGCTCCTTTAAGTAAAGCTTCTTTCCACATCCCTGACTTGCTTGTCCCACTTCTGCCTTGAAGGAGTATTTCTTCACCCCACACACCCAGAACTGCACTCATCATCTTCAGCGGTGTCTCACCAGTGGCACAGTTTCTTCATTACTCGTGGAAGTCCCCTGCCTGACTCACCCTAGGACCTCCTTTGCCTTTTCCAAAGCCAGAGCAGGATCACAGTACAAAGGCACCCTCAGGCTCCTTTCCTCCATCCCTTACAGCTGACAAACCAGAAAGAGCAGAAACTTTCACCTTTCCTCTTCCACCGTTTCTGGAACACTTCTCATTTTCCCACAGCTCTGCAGCCCTCCCCACATTCATACTCCCAGTCAGCACTTCTCATTCTTTCATGTCATCTTTTCATCCCCACTGTTAACGTAACTCTTCCACAGGAATCACCCAAGGTCCAATCCCCCAGGAGCACCCAACAGCTCCCACCTGACTACAACCAGCCCCTGATCCAGTCCCCTCAGCCAGCACTTCAAATTTTCCTTCCCATTATCATTCTGACCCGTTCTGCGCTTCCCACAGTTGAAGCTACTCCCCAACATCACCGTGTAAACCATCGAAGGCAAGAAACTACTCTGCTGGGAGTCAAGGGTGAGGAAAAGAATCATAACTACTCCCATTGGACAGAAAAGCAAACTGCTTTTGAGAGCACAGTAAGCAGCAGTTCAGTTTTTTCAGGTTAGTCAGTTCAAAAGTAAATTAGCAAAATTCCTTTTACAATGGTCCTTGAATCCAGGAGAAACCCACACGCTGCATAGCACAGTGAACCTTGCCGAGAAAGAACTGTCATTACAAACCTAACTAGGGAAAAAAACATCCCAGCCCTCAGGTGACTTACATTATTTTTATTATAATTTTTCTTAATTTTAAATTCAGAGATTTTTCTTACAGGGGATAAAGGCTTTCTTCTGCCTAGACCCAAGACACACGGAATCACGTACCCCTTCCATCTCCCTGGTGGAAGACAAACACACAGCCCTCTTCTTCATCAGTTCTCATAGGGAAAGTCTCCAATAAGCCCATGTGGCACCAGTATCTCCACAGCCAGGCACACTTGTGTGGGGCACAGATTACAAATAGCCATTTAAAAAAGAATCCATGTCACTGTTTATTACAACTAATGCATTAAAACATGAAAGGACACAGCAGAGATGGATGAGGTTGGGCCAAGTGGGCTGTGCAGCCTAACAGGGACAGTTCTGCAGAACCAGCCCCGTGGGGGTAAGATAGGCAGCAACACCCTAACTATAAGACCATGTGCACACAGAAGGTCTAATCAGACACACCAGTCTCGCCAATGTAGCTGTCCAGATTAGTCCAGCTAGTCCTGATCATATCCAGGAACTGCACAGCTCTGCAGACTTCAACCCAATACAATGGCGGCTTGTCCTCTTCATTCCTCCCTGCCAAAGGATGGCCTAATACCAGCAAACAATGGTCTTCCTCACAGGGATCATGGAGGAAATGATCAAGGCACCTCCAGAGATGAGCTTCAGGTCCTTCTCATCCTCCTCCTCAAATGCATCAAGAAGAATGATGCTTTCATCATCCTCACTTATCCTCCCTGAAGGTTCCTTGGCATTTACAGTAGAAGCATGCTGAACATTTGTCTCCACGCTGCAGGTCAAAGTCAGTGGGAGCTGGTTGACCAATGCTTCTGGCAGCAAGTTTCAAAGGTCTCCTCTTCCTCACACTGCAGCTCTACATGGATTTCTTGTTGGTCTTAAGGTCTAGCAGGACACATGCAGGACCAGAAGGCGATGAGTAATCTTCTTCCCTCTCCAGCTGGAGGCTGGCTTTACAGCTCACCCTTCTTGATGTTTGCCTGGAATCATCTGAGTGTTCCTCACCTGCATGACAACTGTCATTAACAGAAACCAAGTCCGCCTCCATCCTATGGTATCGTATCGTGCTTACTTGTTAGTAATTGTGGAGACAGGCAGTACAATCCCTGTGATCTCTCGTGGTTAGCTTCTTTCATGTCAGCTTCCTTAGAAAAGAAACAAGAATTTCATTATCTGCCAGGCAAAGCTAGCATTTAAGATGTCAGCTCAACTGAAAATACCTCAGCAGTAATAAGTAACGCAGAGCACACCAAGTAGTGTCTCACAGATGAGACTGAGGACCCAGGGCAACTCTATTTTGCGTACCCTGTCTTCTGCTGTTGGTCCAGGATCAAACAGAAAAGGGCTCCTATGGCAAGGTAATCAAACCAGCATGTCCACACCACAACACTCAGACCAACAGAAGAACCAACACCCTCACAGAATTAACAAGCACAGTCTCTTGCTTTCAGTAATGAAGAACAACTGCTCCACTAATGTTCTCCTTTCAACATAAACAACCCCCTCCCAAAATTCAGAAGTCTTTAGAAGAATACACTTCTCTCTACCAAGGTGCACAAATCTTCAGGTTTTCCTTTGCCTTCCATTTCACACGTTCACCTGATTTCATTAAATTCTGCATTCAAAGCCTTTCCCACAGCTTTGATGAGCTACCCCAGCACAGCTGCAATCCTTCAGGGGAAGGAAGCAATAAATAAAAGGAAACAGCCATCTCTTTACAATATAATTGCTGTGAAAATTACATTATTGGTGCTTTGTACCATTCCTTTGTTTATATTCCCAATACAGACACATGGATCCCAAATCCTTCTTTTTCTGTATCCTACCTGGACTGTTATCCCACATTTTATATATGAAGAGTCCATCAGGACTCTCTAATCGACTACATGTCAGGTACCTCCGTCTTGGTTGCTGGGTTGGTTTTTTTTTGTTTTGTTTCTTTGTTTTATGGTTTTGGGGTTTGTTTGTTTTTTTTTTTTAAGGCTCAGACTCTACACTCTCGTTTCCATTATATTCCTTAAAACACAAGTTTGCTTGCTGTCACAATCAGATCTGCAAACACTTTATGAAGGATTTTTTTTTTAAATCACATTCTACTGATTTTTTTTTATTGACCATACAGGTTTCTCCCCCAATATCTCCCTACTTTTTCTCCCTACAGTTTTAGGACTGTCACAAATGTTGAGGGACCTTCAGGTATCATGTAAAATTTTGGAGACCTTTACACTCTTCTACATAAAACAAACAAAACCAACTGAGTTTTCTTTGAAGGGCTGAATTCAGAGAGATTTAACTGATATTCAGCTGAAGCTTGAAGCTGTAACTCCCCAGAGGGAAGACGGGCTGCCTTGAGGACACTGAATTCTGGTGAATGACTCACAGTAGCTGTGTACTGACACCAAATTTCACATAAGAGCCCAGTGACAAGTGCTCTCCTACCAAAGCTGACTGCACTGCATGCAACACGCTACAGCCAGAGAGAGGGATAGAGAGCAGCCAACACTCCAGCAGTTATCACAGAGAGTGCAATTAAAAGGTTGAGGATCTCTCATGCGGTCCTCTCTCAACCCATCCATGGTAAGGAGTCACTCCACTGCCACCAGCCAGCTCAAGCCTTTTACTGTAATGTGTGTTCTTGTTGTACAGCTTGTTGGGATCTTCTAAGTCTTTGGTCCCAGGCAAGCAAGGCATTAGGGAGAAACAAAAATGGAGAAAACAAACCTACAGTGAAAGTCAGGTACAGTTAGGAAATCTAGCATGGAACAACTGATGGAAAGAAACTAAGCAAGGAGTGCAAAAAGCAGGCTAGTTAAGGAATAACTTTCCTTAACACTTTATAACTTTTCTGTAATACTTTAGTTTCTCAGTTACATTTTCCTTTGCACAGCAGAATGTGCAAAGGAAGCCACGAGCACATTTCTATGCAAAACTAGTGCCTGTGTTTGCAAACATCCCCAGTCCAACTCCGGCAGCACAATTCAGGTGCTGGACGTGCGACACGCAAAGTGATAACCTGAGCCCTCTGGTGCAGGACAGAAGGTGCATACGGAAGAACACCAATCCCTATGGCCTTCTGCACCGACTGGCTGCGGGTTTAGAGGCATTCCTGTCACCTTACAGGTCTGGGGAGCCCACAAAGCGCCCGCAGAAGCCTGTTCAGGAGCTGAAGGAGCATCCCCACCTGCTGAGCAGTTCTCTCGACGCCCCTGACCCGCACTCACGGGGTTCACTGCCGCTCTGGGGTAGCCGGGCTAACCCAGCAGAGCATCCCACACTCTACCCCAGCAGTCACCCGGCACACGGGGCTTTGCCAGAGCGCCCCGGGGAACGGGGGCGGCTCTAGCGGCGCCCCAGGACTGCGCCCAGTCCCGGCGGGCTCCTCGCTGGGCAGTGCGGGCCCCGAGCGCGGAGCTCTGGCTGAAGTATGGCCCTGCATTCCAGCCACCCAACCCCCAGGGCGGCTTCATCCCGCCGCTCTTCCCGGGGCGCAAGGGCGATAGGAGGCTCACGCCGCCCGGCCCTCCCCGCACCGGCGCCCCGCATCCCCTCACCGTGTTCGGCGGACCCGGCCCTGCGGGCGGAGCAGCGGCAGCCGGCTGCACTCACTGCCCGGGCCGGCCGGCAGCCGCCATGTCCTGCCGGCGCCATCTGCAGGGGGTTAAACAAACCGCGCCCGCTTATGACGCAGCGCGACCCGCCCCTTCGGACATCCTCCGCCGCCAATAGGCGGTCTCACCCTGACAGGCAGCTCCCGCCGCCAATAGGCTCACGCCGTGGCGGACGGCGCCTCTCGCAGCCCTCGGCGGGAGCCTGTCGGTGTCGTCTGTCTCCCCGCGGTGTGGCTGTTCCCGCGGGCGCCTCCTCGGTCACCACCCGGTCACTGCCAGGGTCGCCGCGCCTGGCTCGTGTGGCACACTCATACGTGATGACTTGTCCCTCAGCCTCTCTTCGTGACAGAGATGTTCTAATTCCCTCATCATCGTCAGAGCAGGGTCACCTCGAGCAACCTGCACAGGACAGTGTCCAGGATCACGGGGTTGGAATGTCTCCAGAGATGGAGATGGTGGCCTGTCCCAGGGCTCTGCCACACTCCCAGGAAAGAAGTTCCTCCTCAGGGTTAGGTGGAACTTCCTCTAGTCCAGTTTGTGCCCACTGCCTCTTGTCCTGTCCCTGGCACCACTGACCCCATCCTCCTGACCTCAAGGATTTATCAGCACTGATAAGATACCCCCAACCACAGTCTTCTCTAGGCTAAAAAGTCCTAAGTTCTTCAGCCTCTCTTCATAAGAGAGATGTTCTAATCCCCTCATCTTCACAGCCCTCAGCCCAATTTCATGTGGACAACCCTCACCCCATCTTCTCGAGAACATTTCATCCCACTAAGAGTCTTACAATAGGTTTGATTCATCACCCTTCAGCACTGCTGTTACACAGACTGAACACAAAATTATTCACATAAAATCTTCCAGCTATACATTAACACATTTTTTTTAACGCTACACCGTGGAGTTCCAACACCAGAAGCTGTGCCTGCAAACTGGGGTCCTGAATGGCTGTTCCTCTCTGTTGGATCCCCAACCCAGCCTAACTGCCCACAGATAATGGAAAGATGACTGCACGAGAGAGCGTGAGCACAGGGCGTGCGTGTATGAGCAACCCCCCCCTTAAATATACAGGCAGTATGGGAGAAGCCGCCAGATCCAAGGCTCTTTGCTAAATCAAGTCAGGGGTATGATGCCTGTGCTATGCAGATGAGCTGTCATATTGTCTCCCACACAAGAGCGTCTCCAAAGGAACCTACACCTACTGCAAATATCCTGCAGCATATGGACATTTATAGGTCAACCTGGAAAAAGCAAGTGTAATGATTGTCCAAAAAAAGCAGGAACCCAAATAATTTTCCAATGTTATTTTGGAAAAATGCAGGCTGGGACAGGCTGAATTACACCTGAGAGCCATCAGAAAATGTCAGATCACCTCAAAAATGTATTAGGAAAGAAAAAGTCCCAACGCTTTCTTGTGCAAGAAGAGAATGCAAGATGTAAATATAATCCTCTCATTAAAATCAGTGATGGGATGAATTTGTGGGTGTATTCTGACCATCTATTGTGGTGAAGACAGAGTTTGGAGTTTCATCCTAACAGCCAGAAACATCATCAGGCTGAAGCCCTGACAGAAGAGCTTTACCTTCACTGCAGGAGCAACCATGATATATAATCCAGGAATGCCTCTTGTACCAACATCCGAGCAAACACAGAATATTTGTTACCCTTCTCAGAAACTAATCTGGGAAAAAAAATCCCAACCCCAAACGCAACAATCCAACTAATGTCTGATGCCAGCTCTATGAAAACGCCATGTGTCTTGGCAGCATACTGTTAGACAATTTAAATATGAACCAACCAATGATGCAACATTCTTGGCGGTGGGGGAGGAAAGGGACAAGCAGACCCTGAAGTCTGTTTGCATTTCCAAACTCTCACCATTTTCACCTCCAGCACGTACCTGCCACATCTCCCAGTTGTGTGCACCATCCCCAGTATATTTTTCCAAAGCTTCAGCCTCTGAAAAGAGCTGACCCCTCTGCTGCCTGACGTTTCTGCTGGAGAGCTGAGATTTCTATTATTGGCATCTGAGAGAATTTAGAGGGGGAGCTGTCTTGTCCTTTTTTTTTTTTTTACTCACACCCCCCCTCCTCCTTTTTCTTTTTTAAGTAAATGTGGATGTTGCACATCTTAAAACGTTTTACTTAAACATCAGCCCATCGGTTCATAATTGTAGGGTGGGGAAATGGAGCATGTCAGGAGTTGAAAAAACCTTGTATTTGCAGGGAAGCGACTGAAGCGTTTGCACAGAAGGGGGCAAATGGAGATCAGACAGGCAGGCTGTCTGCATTCAGCTCTCAGGAAACTTGTGCAGTAGAGATTTACCTTTTATAAGAGAAGCAAGGGGAGGCAGGAGGAACCATTAAAACCTAGAAATACCTACTTTCCCTTCTCTCCTATGCAGGTAAATTCTCATTAGATGAATCATTGGACCACAGGTTAAATAGCGGACACAGTCCCTGGCCACTAGAATGGAAACCCCTCACATCTCTACTGGGACCATCATGTCCACTGTGCTGGGGACAGTCCTCACCAAGGTCACGTAGTTCAAGGGAGTGAATCCCTCTGCTCTGATCGTTTGGGTCACTGCTGGGACGTTGCAGCTTTGCACATTCATATTCCTGCCTGTTAATTCAGCTCCTTTTTAGTTCTCTTTGTTATAATCCCTGGGAAGAGTCAAGACAAAGAGTCAAAACAGGCAGCTATCATCTTCTTACACCAGGGAGGTATTACCAAACCTGACGTCGAGGCGTCTATTCTCCACCTGGTACAAAAACAAGCTTAACATTTAAAGCTGTCTGCAAGGTGGGAGCAAACCAAGTCCTCAATGAGTGCAGAAGGGAACAGAATGTAATAAAACTGAACAGGTAATCGCTGATAGATTATCTGGAGGCGCAGGCTAATGCCAAACAAACTGGGAGAGAGAGATTAAAAATAACTGATAACCAAAGCACTGCTCCAGTGCAGAGCGTCATAACAGCTAATCTCTTTCTTGTTATCTCCCCATTTGGTTGGGGTTTATTTTTGAGTGGGAAATGTTGCAGTTATTCAGGCTAAAAAACATCACTTGCGTGGATCCAGCTAAGGTTATTCACATAGTTTTGCACATAGATACCCTTCAAGTGCCTCTGTGGCTTCGCATGGAAAGCAAACCTTACTTTATCTAAAACAATCAACCTGCCAAGTACAATATCAGTTGGCTTACCTTCATTCCCCCTTCCAAGAACTGAAACTTGATTAATGAATCAGAAAATATAAAATAATCAGAAAATGCCTGGAAAAAAGAGGTTAAAATAGTTATTCATGTTCAACTGAAGAATCCATTGGCTATCTGCCCTTGATTTAATTAGCAAAACCCAAGAAGATTGCCTGGCTCAGCAAAACATTTCTGACCCAAGCCAATTTTTTTATTTGATGGGATAAAATACCGCTAGTTAAAAGGTGAACACCACCCACCGAGTGTGTGTGCTGATGAGCTTTCAGAGCCAGTGTCACATCTTTACAAACCCAGTCAGGTTTGAGAGATTCAACGATTGTGAGGGGCACTTGGGGCACAGCCTGGGGGCCTTTGGGGCCCCAGGACTTGTTTCGGAGTTTGATTCAGGCTGCTACATCCTTTCAGGTGCCTTTTAAGCCCAAGGATCATAGGCAACACGGAGAAACAATCATAATCATGGCCGCTGGCATAGGTAATAACTTGAAGATTCCCAAACTGCTTAGGAGTACACGGTAGCTGTGTAAAAATTAATGGCCCATTGACTGCAAACAGCAGAGTACAAGGCAAAAACAGATTTGTTGATGTATTTATTTGCCATTTGCTGCCTGTCCTCGCACTGAAAGTGTTTCTGGTTATGGTTACTGTTAATTGCTTTTTATGTAACAGTGGAGCTAAGAGGTTTCAGCCGAGATGGGGTTTCACAGTGTTAGGCAATTACACAAACATCCAGATGCACAAAAATTCCCTGGTTTGTAATCTGGAGAAGGCAGAACACAATGAGTTATCTCAAGCCTAAAGAGAGGCTTCTGATCTGGAAAAGAAAAAATAAAAAAAAAAAAGGGCCAAACGAGATCTGACTGACCAAGGAAACATCAGGGAAGGTGAAAAAATGAATCACTGCCTCTTTGTGCTTCATCTGTTATAGCTCACCGATTAAAAATTCAGCCACAGTTGCCTGGATTTTAACTCATCAACAGGAGCACACAGAAGCATCGTATTTTCAAACACTCCACATCTTCTGAAGACATTCCTCCCAAGGAGGGCTTCCTTGCGCAGCGTCATTATCTCCGACAGATCTGCATTGGAAATTTCCTCCCGGGGCTCCTCCAAGTTGACAAGTGAATTCTCTGCATTGGAAATATTTGTTCAGAGGCTGCCAGGCTCATCAGTCACATCCCTGAGAAGGAGATGGTCTGGGGTGGAGGGGGGNCTGGGCTGCTCATCCCTCCCTGTGACGCTGCTTGTCTCTCAGGGCCAGGGCTGGGAACAACACTGCTGACTGGCCTTGGGTCTGACAGCCAAATCACAAATGGTCCAAAGCCAAGAGAGGAACCTGGACTGTCCTGGGCAGGACTCCCAGCCCCTTGGGCACCCTCCTGCTCTGGGGGCTAGGAGGGATGAGATATCTCATCGACATGAACATCCATCCCTTTGCTCCCCCTGGAACAGGATTGTTTAACGTGCACCTTTGGTCAGCTGGTAATTCTTCATGGGCCATACAAGAGATTTATGGCATCTCCGCGTAGCATCATGGGTGGACAAAGAGAGGATGGCTGGATCTCAGGCAGCATCTGGATGGGTGGGTTAGCAAAGGCCTCTGACAGCTCCTGATTTACTTAATGAAGAGCTCCTTCTTACAGCTCTGACTGCCACTTCATCATTCATCATTAACGAAGCACTTAGATGTCTTATCTCTGAACAGTGAGATTTCTCATGTACACATAAATCAGCCTCTCTCTAGCAAGAAAGCTCCGTTTCCACCTAGCCAGCTCTTTCTGAAAGCAAAGGCTCTGCCACAAGAAGGAAAAAAACCCTTCCCCTTTTCATTCTCAGACATACTACATGACAGTCTCTTCCCTTTGAAATGCTATTCACCGCTTTTCATTCCATGTTCACCAATTATTAAAATGATTCTGCTTAGACAGAGACAAGCAAAGTATAGTCTAGTTTCTTCTTTTTTTTTTTCCCATCTTCTGTGTTTGTGTCACACAAATGAAGATTTGATTTCGTCTCTTTTAAGGATGGCTGAGGACTCATTTGTTGTGATTATTCCCCTTTTAAGCTGGTGCTTCTCTGCTGCATGTCTGAAACCAGACAAACCCAGTGGTGAACATGTCAGGTTTTGAAAGGTGTCACAGGAGAAAGTGTGATTACTTCATCCCGCTAACAAAGGTATCATGCTGGATTTTCAGCCTTTATTGCTGTGTCTATGGTTTCTTAAGCCAAAAGATGAAGATTCATTAATTAACCAAAGAAGCAGGGAGAGAAATTTGTGATGAAGTTATTGGAGTGGGACCTGGGAGGACTGGGTTGGTTTCTCTGGTCCTGGACTGGGTTGCTATGTGATCTTATTCAAATCACAGCACGGAGGTAAATGCAAAATGCCTGCTCCCCATAGGCTGCGGGCACCACCGTTACCAGATGGGGTCAGTTCTGCTGTAAAGCAAATGTAAATAACCCCACCGACTCCGAACGCATTTCGTGTTCTGCAGCTGCCCTTTGCTCAAGCTTGCTATTTTTCCAGAACATCCTGTGATTGACTAAATCACTCCTTTTAATGTATTTTTCCCCCTTTCTTCTGTTTCCTTGTGAATGTCTTTACCTTCTGTCTGTTGCAAATGTGAACGGTTTTAATTAGGTGCTGTTGAAATGTCTTTTGCAGCTTGGCATCCTGTTTGGTTTCGCTTCTCTCGTTCTCTTTGCAGTTCTGTTCCTTCCCACATTGCTTATGTTTTCTTGTTTGTGGAAGCTCTTCTTTATATGCATAATTTAATCATACTGCACTTCAACTTCATCTCTAATAAGCATAAATAGGGAAAAGGGCATCTGAAGCCCAGCTCTCCAGACGCTCCTTAAATAGTCCTCTCTTCCTCTAGCATGTCTCTCAGATGTTACGGCTTTCCAGCTGAACTCAAGGACAACACGCTCAGTCCAGCTCAATGGAGCTGTTGTGTTTTCCATTATATTCCTCAATGACTTCAGTTCTCTGACAACTTAAGAGATCTTACTGAGCCTACACCTTCAGCCGAGGGACAGAATGGAAACACACAAGAAACTCAACAAAGAACCAAAGCCCCAGGAGTGGTGCTATTAAAACCTCACCCTCTCCTTTCTTTTTCTGCTCTAGGGTTGAACTACTGGATTTCATTTTTGCTCAAGTTATCCTTGTTGTGACAGCAATAAATCTACATGGTCTTCTGTCCCAATGGAGATCTGTCATTGGCATCTCTCCACTCCATCCTCAGTGCCTTAATCTGTGAGCACTGGATATCACAAGTCATTTTTCTGTATTAACCAGATCACTGTTGATCTAGTTACATCCAGCTTATCTGGGGAAGTCAGTAATTTCAATTAAGCTGTGTTATGCCTTTACTTCTGGTTTTATAAGAGAAGACAGACTCTCCCTTTTATTCTTCCTGATCTGCAACAGCAAGACTACAAAAGTCATAAAAAATAGGGCTGAAGGCACTGCAGAGGTCTGGCAGTTCACCTCCCTAAGACAACAGCATGGTCATCTTCACCAAAACCCGCTCTGAAAGGAGAATTTTAGCCGTCTCAGTGCACAAACTCCTCAGATGCAGCCTCTGTAATCTCTCCCATGATCTGCCTTAGCACTTACCCTATACCTATATCATGACCATGTTTCCTTTCCCTCCTCTGCTATGTTCGAACTGCATCTGCGTTGCTATTGTTTAAGCTTACTACTCCTTCTCCCACCCAGCCCACGTGCGGCGAGCGTGATTTTTACAGACATGCAGCCTGTTACCAGATCTCCCCACTCCAATTCCCTCCCTCGACTGCTGACCTGGGTGATGAACCCTCTGAGCAGCCTGGGTTTGGGCTGAAGTCAACTCCACCAAAAAAAACCAAAACAACCCAACAAAAAACAACCCCAACCAGCCAGTATTTGAGAAGCAAAGATTAGCAAGATGAGGTTTCCGAGAAGCAGATAAATTAACAGCGACACTCCTTTAAAATTCAGTTTTCTGAGGTTTGACACAAGCCAGTCATGCGATCGCGTCCTATCACGTTATCAGGGACAGCTGCCTGGCTGAAATGAAATCATTTAGCCATGCATGGAAGAGGAGAGGATTAGACAGAAGAAGACTTGGTGTGTGATGAATGGGATTTACAGGCAGGCCTGTATGCTGCCTTCGCTTCCCTGCCTCTGCCTGTGGGAGGGTGACAAACAGGGAGCTGATCTCTGGGCCGCTGGTCCTAGTCAAGAGGTAAACAACATCGCCGGGTTGTTTAACGGGTTGTTTAGCCAGGAATCCCACCCCAGCGTACCTTCGAAGGTGCACTGGGGTGGGATTCCTGGCTTAACCCTGACCTTAAGATGTAGACAGGCTTGTCCCTTTTCCCACCCCTTCTTTGCAGTAGGACACCGGAGTGGCTGTCCACAGTTAACTGGCTGCAGCCATTCCATCTCTGCAGTCAGGACTTCTGCTTTAATGTTTTCCAGCACAGGTAAAGAAACTAGTTTATCAGTTAAGGACAGAAAAAAAATCAGTATCAGCTTCCCCCCTTAGTGAGAAACCCTCATTCAATGAGTGGTCTTAGCTCCATCCCAAGGGGACACTGATGAATTTTATTCCCTTCTGTTCTTAACCACTTGCTGGAAACACAACAGCCAGCTTTGAGGTCTGTTCCGGACCCATGGCAAAACCCTGAATGATTAAGTCACCTTTCAGCCACAGCAGAAGGAATCCGTGCCCTAAAACTCAGATCCTTCAGCTGCGTTTTTCAGGCTTCCTTTGTCCCCTTTGGAGTATCTAAAGTCTCGATCTGACTTGTGACTTGAGTCCTTTTTTTCCCCAAACCTTTTCAGTTCAGGCTTCAGCCTGAGACAGAGACAAGAACCACCAGAAAAGGCTCTGGGGATGGTATGGCTTGAACAGAATGTTCTGGGTTTGGAGGGACCCCAAGGATCATCGAGTGCCAACCCCCCCCCGTCACAGGCAGGGCCACCAACCTCCAGGCCTGCAGCTAGACAAGGTTGCCCAGGGCCCCATCCAACCTGGCTTTGAACCCCTCCAGGGCTGGGGCATCCCCCCCCTCTCTGGGCAGCCCCTTCCAGCCCCTCACCACTCTCTCTCTAAAGAACATCCCCTGCTATCCAATGTAAACCTTCCCCTAGGAGCGAAAGGCTTTCCACAAAACTCTTCTCAGCACAGCTGCCTGCTCACATTTTCAAACCCAGCATCGAGGTGACCTCCAAAACAATCCAGCCCACTGTTTGCCTAGCATGTGCTCTGACACATTCCAGGTTTGCTCATGCTTAATTGAGGTAGGAGAAGCCTCGAGTACCTTGGCTCTGAGAGGCACCGTGACATTTTCTTTCTAGAAAGGGAAACCTCAAAGACGCTCGTGCCTGATAAGGTCTGACTGTTTCCATGGTTCACATTTCCAAAGGAAGTATGTTAAAATATCTACAGCAGCCAGAGAAGGAAAAGAAGCCTTTTTACTGTGTGGAGTGGAAACCCTAGCTTCAAAGTTAAGGCAGCTAAAATGCTGTTTGAAATCCTGGCCAAACAGCTGCTGTTTGACATTTGTGTGTGCAAAGTTACTGTACAAAAAAAGAAAGGGAAGAGGAGAGACACATTTGGAAGCGCAGCAGTAGCTGCACGCAGCAGGAAACACACGGCTCCTTCCAGCCTCAACGCGCGCCTGGGTGGCGGAGCTTGAGGCATCGCGTCCGACGTGCTCGCTGGCTAGCGGAAAAACCACCAGGGGTGAGGCAGGTCAGCGGTGTTATTGCTCCAGCTCTCACGGTGGGTCTGTTCAGCAGTGTCTGCACGACCAAATTTATCTGTGACCATGGAGGTGCAGAGGCTGAGCTCTGCTCTGATGATGTAGGGCCTGAAACGTTGTGCCGTAAGAAAGCCAGAGGCCACAGCAGAGAGGAGAAGGATGCCAGGAGCCTTAATGTAACAGGCCAGGGAATCCTTACGGACAAAGATGTCATGGTTAGGTAGGTCCAGGGTGGTACTGCAGGTTCATAGAATCATAGAATTTTAAGGCTGGAAATGACCCCTAAGATCATCCGGTCCAACCATTAACCTACCGCCACCAAGTCTACCCTTAGACCAAGTCCTCAAGCACTGCATCTACCCGTCTTTTAAACACCTCAAGAGATGAGGACTCCACCACCTCCCTGGGTAGAATGTTCCAGTGCTTGATGACTCTCTCAGTAAAGAAGTTCTTCCTAATATCTAACCTAAATTTTCCCTGGCGCAACTTGAGGCCATTTCCTCTAGTTCTGTCACCTGTTACTGGGGAGAAGAGACCAACCCCCACCTCACTGCAACCTCCTTTCAGGTAGTTGTAGAGAGCAATAAGGTCTCCCCTCAGTCTCCTCTTTTCCAAACTAAACAACCCCAGCTCCCTCAGCCTCCTCGTAGGGCCTGTTCTCCAGACCCTTCACCATCCTCAGTGTGTGCCATGACACCTCTCAGCTAGTGAACGTGTGCGGCCTGCGTTTCAAGAGGCCCCTCAGTGGGGTCAGCAATCAGTTCGGTTTTGCTGCTCAAGATAAAGGTAATGATGGGGCAGTGATGCCAACGAGCAAGAAATACTCAGAGAAATGGTGACAGATGATTTCAGGAGACTCCTAAAATAACACTAAGATACCAGAGCAGGGAAGAGGTGTAGATTAAGCTATAAAAGCTGACCTGTTGGATCAAGTCCCTTCTCCATCATAGAGGAAAATGCCACTGTCATCAAGATATTCAGCTACAGTGAAAGGCGACTGATGGGTGCTTAATTAGAAGGAAAGATGGGGAAGGCAAATAAAAGATAGAACCCTTCAGATGAACGGACAGCAAACCCCAGCAAGCAGGGCCTCTAACCCACACCGGAGAGAAAACAGGTATTGCTGATCTGGCAGCTGAAGAAAAGCAGGGAGGAAAAGAGTCCCAGGTGCTCCAGACACACCGTGAGCTATGACAGTACCTGGAATCAGGCTCATCTTGCCACTTGCTCCTGGGTCCATCCTTTGGGAATGGGAGGCTTGTCCCAGCCATGGAGAAGGGCAGTTCTCCTCTCCATTCAAAGTTATCCCCCGACTGGCAGCCAGAAACCAGACACCGCAAACTCCTTCGCTTATTCTCCTTCATCAATATTTTAATAGATATTGGGTTTTTTACTGTAAGAGACATCACTTCTTGTTAATTTGAGTGCTGGAATGGCGCTGGCAGGCAGAATACCTTGGCTCCAAACAAGCCCTGAGGGGAAAAGGGAAATATATTCCTAAGAACAACAATTGGAAAGAATCTAATTCAATAATAGATTTTGTTTGGTATCATTCTGGCACCAGCAGTCATCTTCTTGTTATTTTTAGGTTCTGATGACGCCAACAGGTTTGTTTTTTTCTTTTCTTTGTGGGGTTTTATTGCTGCTGTTATGCAAAAAACCCAAAAAATCCCAAGGAGGAAATTTCCATAGTTTAATCACATTGAATGAAAATGAAAATATTTCTAGAATTTAAGACTTTGTACCTCTAGATCCTCGTCAAAATACACAGAGGTTTGCCTGTGTCCAGAGAGCAGGTTGAGGACTGCTTGGGTGGCTTTTGGGGACAGACAGAGGGATGAGATGAGGACAGAGAACAAACACATATTTACCTAGCGAGAGACTAGCAGGGCTTTAGATGAAGCACATTACACAGCCCAAGAGGCAGAATTTGTGTTTATAAATACAAAACAAACACCAAAATCATCTCGTTTCATGTGACAGCCTCTTTCTTTGTGTTTTTCTTTCCAAGGGATTAGTCACAGAAGTATTTATTTGGGGATATTAGCCGCAGTAGCTATACAAACCAGGCACCAAATATTACGAACGCCTGGTCCGGTATTGTTTGTGTTTTCTGCTGGGTCGTGAAATTCTTGATCTGTAAAAAATGCGAGTTTGGAAGAGCTTTTCCCCCTAATTTCCTTCGCTTTGTGCATCATGATGACTTATTTTTTGTGCACGAAGTGGCTGGGTAGCAGGGTGGGGATTGCAAACCCAGACTAAGGCAGGAGGGGCTCCCAAAGCGAGCGAGTGCGACGGGAAGCACGTCAGCATCAGCTACGCGGCCCCAAGCTTAGGATGCTGTGATGGGGAAGAGGTGGACCTGATGAAGCCCAGATCCCTTCCCTTTATAATGAATTCAGGAGCTTTGTAATGAATTCAGACTCTGAATTCAGGAGCTTTCGCGGACAGGCACAGCCAACCAACCGTGACGGGGCCATGCGGTTCCTAGACCACGATGCCCGCTCACTGAGGTGCAAAGGGATGCTCACCTAGCTGTAAGCACACCCACAGCACAGTTCAGGGTCACAGTTCAGGCAAGGCATCTCCATCCTCTTCTCATTTACTGCAGTGTTGTTGATCCTCAGTGGAAAAGCCTCTCCTTGTGTCTCATTGCTCTGGAGGCACAGGCAGGGAGGGTTTCCCTGAACATCCCCATCGCTTCCCAGGACTGCTTGGCCAAGGAAAAAGCAAGAGAGAAGCAAAGACCATCAGATTGTTCCCTTGGGAGCTGTATGTCCCCTTGCAATGAGGACAACTTCCAGACCAAGAAAGGACATTATTGTGCCAGTGCTGTCAAAATGAGAGATAACAAGTGAGGGACTTTGCACACAGGGAGAGCAGGATCCATATCCCCTCGTCATGTTTCCTCCAGTCTGGAGGCTTGGGCACTCGGGATGAGGAGATATCAGTTATAAAACTGCTTGGCTAGGAGGAATAAGATGCAAACTATGAATTCATGTCTTTAAGTGTTTGTTCAGCTTGCATGTCACTTCTGGGTTGAGTTATACAAAATCTCTTTTTCAAGGGTTAATAACTGGTCAATTCTTTCTGTTTTTTTTTTTTTTTTGGTGGGGGGGAGAGGGGAGTGGTGCTGGTGGCGTCTTACTTTTTAAAATTATTATTATTTTTACAATTACAGAAGGTAATGCAAACATTTTTCTTTCCCCCAGATAGCTTCTGGCTGCTTTCAAGCTGAAATTTGGCAGTCAGCATGCATTTCTTATTCAATAACAGACACAGATTCTGCACTTTAAAATTTGTGGTGGGTACAGACCCAAGAGATTCTTTTTTTCTTTTCTTTCAAACCTGCATTAAAAATCACAGACGACTTCTTTTTTTGTGTGTGTGTGTTTTTAAAGCAGAAGCAAGAACAGAAAAACCTGAGGATGTGAATTAACGTCAGTCAATTAGCCATATATTGCCTGGGCAGCTGCTGGAGAAAGGGATTTTATCAATAATGAAGTCCTGGGAACTGATGAATTTTACAGCAGGACAATTTAATACTGAGGAACCAGATTGCCTCAGATGCACAAAACAGAAGTGAAGATGTGTGGCTTTGTTGTGTCTCTTGGGTCCTCATCCAAAGCCAGCCCCCTCCAGCCTTGCCTGGTGGCTTTACCCTTTGCCACTGGATTGGGGTTTGAGGATGGGTGCCCATAGGGAGAAATATTGGGGCGGTTTGGGAGAAAGCCATTCATTAGCATGGCTGGAGGGGAACCCCTTGGCTGGATACCTGCTCCCTTCGGGCTCTTTGCATTCATCACCTCTTTCCCAGGAGGGAGGTACATCAGAGAAGAGGGGGGAATGCGCACAACTAATTTCAACTTTGAAGTGGCAGGCAGGATTTTTCCCGGAGCTCCTTCTAATTCCCCCCTCCCCTTCGCCCCAAATATCTTTGCAGACTTTTTAAAAACCTAGTCGGGGTTTGAATATGCACAGGCTTCTTCGCTTGGTTGGCTCGGACCGGTGCCTTTGGGTAGCTTTTTGAAAAACATGAGAAATTAACATTTGAAAAGGTATTCCCACACACTCTTTGAGCAGGAAGTGCGGCTTCCTTCTCCACCCACTTTATCGCTAAGCAGCTTGGAGATAAATAACGGAGACTTTCATGGCCATTGTGGTTAAAAAACCATCGCCCGCGCTGGGATAATCTCTCAAGCGTGTCTTTGCTGAGCAGGGAAATTGGATGGGGAGCTGCACCTAGATAGTCATGTGCTGTCTCAGCCATTGCAGACAGACACCCACAGAACTCTGATTAAAAGAGGGCGAAAAGAGGTGGAACAAGCCAAGAAAGCTGCATTCTGAAACACTCACCTGTCAGTCTGTGCTGACCCTGCCAGGTCTCTGTTGTTGGACACCGCACCAGCCATTGCCACTAGGTGAGGCTGGAGAAGATCCTCTGGTTCCTTGTAGCCCATCCTCCTTATATATGTCCTTGGGTCTGGACATGCAACCAAGTTATTGGCAGCTTAAAGCTGCCTCCTGGCATGCACGGAGGCAGGTCCAGCCTGCCCTGGGCAGGGCCGCTTGCCATCCCTTAGGGCATCATCACATGAACATGCCAGGCTTGGGTCTAGGACCTGAGTTAACGTCTGTCCTCGGGCTTTAGGTCTTGTGTTGACAGACCAGCTTGATTTAGGGTAGCAGTGGACTCAAGGCCTTACAAAAGGGCGATGCCTTCAGACACCGAGTTCAGGAAAGGGTCATTAGAAAGCTTTATGGGTAAAAAACTAAAAAATATTTTTAGGTGACATACTACACCCTACACAGAGACGAAATTTAGACAGTTGGAGTGCGACACATAGAAGCCAAAGCTCTCCCAAAGGGCACATTTCCATGCAGCTGTAACCAGGTAACCGTGGGCAGCACCTTCCCAGAACGGGAAAGAAAACCAGACCCGATTTGCCACGCAGGCCGCAGCGTTCTCTTGCCCGTTTCTGCGTGTGCACCAATCTGCCAAGCCAGATGTACAAATGTGTTGTGTGGGCAAACAGGCACTCGTATGGGCAAACACTGCCTCGACGCGTGCGTTCCCGCGGGCAGGGAATCAGGCGCTGTGCACAGAGAAGTGGGGCTGGGTGAAGGCTGACCACTCTGCCTAGGTGCAAAACCCCTCCCTTGACTCCCTGACACCAAGAGGTTGGGGTGACTAAGCTCAACAAGTCTCCAAAAGGTGGGTGATGTTGCCCTAGCAGACCAAACCATCCCGCCCTGCTGGCATTGGCCTGACAGGCTCCTGTGGAAGCGGTGCTCGACTGCATCACATCCACGGCGATGCGATCAGCTCGGATGTGAAATGAGTCACATCGAGGTGCTTGACTCATTTCATGTATGAATTCCTGTCCTCCCCCCAGCTAACAAAGGACACCCAAGGAAGCAAGAAAGCGCCATAACACTCTCATAGGACACACAACACTGTTTATCTTCTCCTATCTATGAATAACCTTGTACAAGCCATTAAAAACAGGTGTGAAGTAATGCGTTTGCTATGCTTTCACAAGCTCATTAGGAGCATTACAACAAATGACTGGGTAATTAACCAGTGTTTCAACCCCGGTAATCACACATTGTAATTCCAGCACAACTACAAAGTCTCTGTGTTATTGACTCCTTTTGGAAGGAAGCACCATTAGTCTCAAAGTCTGCATCCCTGTTCTTCAAGTAAATACAGTTCTCCCAGGAACAGCTGCAGGGTGGGAGCATTTTCCATGCTTGGAGCAACCTGGAGCCAGTGATTGCCCAACATAAGCCCTGATATCTTCAGAGGAGCAGGTGGGGGAACTGGTGAGATGGATTTAATCTGGAAATCCAGTTTTGAGCCCCTCACTACAGGAAGGATGTTGAGATGCTGGAGCATGTCCAGAAAAGGGCGACAGAGCTGGGGAAGGGTCTGGAGCACAAGTCCTACGAGGAGCAGCTGAGGGAGCTGGGGCTTTTCAGTCTGGAGAAAAGGAGGCTGAGAGGAGACCTTCTCGCTCTCTACAAGTCCCTGCAAGGAGGCTGCAGAAAGGTGGGGTCGGTCTCTTCTCTCAGGTAACAAGCGATAGGATGAGAGAAAATGGTTACAGACTGTCCCAGGGGAGATTGAGGTTGGACATCAGAAGAATTTCCCCCCTGAAAGGGCTGTCAGGCATTGGAACAGGCTGCCCAGGGCAGTGGTGGAGTCACCATCCCTGGAGGGATTGAAAAGGTGAATAGATGAGGTGCTGAAGGAGATGGTCTAGAGGTGGACTAGGCAGGGTCAGGCTGGGGTTGGACTCTATGATCTTGAAGGTCTCTTCCAATCCAAGTGATTCTGTGATTCTATGATTCTATGATTCTATGATTCTATGATTCTATGGAGCAAGCCCCAGGTGCATGGTGGCTATGTCTGGGTGGTTTGGGCTGAACATAAAGAATTACTTAAAGAAAAGCAGAGAGAGGGAGAGAGAGAGAAACCTATTTCAGCACATCCTTCCATCCTCTGTGGGCCAAGGAACCTCTGGCCAGCACAATGGGCAGTGGGACCAGCTCTCTCTGGGAAGAGGACACCAGCTCCTGGTCAGGGTGGAAAACCCTCCTTCCAAATCCAGAGAGCCAGATGCCACCATGGACTCATCCTTGCATCAAAGTCCAGTTTCAGGCCCCAGTTCACTCTGTCTGGGTGGAAAACAGAAACAGCCTAGAGTATCCTGAAGAACCCCCTGGATCTGAGTATTAGTCTACTGGAGGTTGCTTAGGATTTAGTAGCCCCTGCAGCCAGCTCAGCCCCTGGAAAGGCTCAGGGCCGCTGAATATCAGGGGCGACTCACAGCAGAAGGAGCTGACACACACGGCTCCCTCCTGCAGCTCGAGCACGCGTCGGTGCGCCACGCCGTCTGATGCAGAGGATGCCAATCTGGCACCGGATTCCTCCTTTGAAACATTCCCCTCTCAGCTCCTAAAACATCCCCCTCCCTCCCTCCCTCAAATAAACAAACAAGTTAGAAAGCTCACGAGCCTGGGAACACGCTGCGGGCAGGAAGCTCTGCGAGATGACGGAGCTCCAGCGTCCCACGGAGCCGGGGGCTTGTGCATCCTTCTGTCTCGTGGTGGTTTCCGGCCCCTTCGTGTCACACCCCTCAGCTCCCGCTCTCCCCCTCCCCACGCTGCAGCTAGCGTGGAGGTGGCTCTCACGGACCCCGCAGCGATGTCACAGTGGGTGTTGTCAGGACATCAAGGCAGGATGAGTGCTGGGTGACCTTCAAGGGTGCTGTAGGGACGGTGGCTCACTGGGGGGACATGCAATCTGAGTTATTGACTCTGGGCATGAATGATTTGTGTGTGTGCCCCCCCATCCCCATCCAATGCTGCAGAGCTCCCTGCATCCAGCTGGGACAGGAGGAAGGGCTGTGCCAGCTACGCATCGAGTCCTCACCAAAACTGAGCACCCCAAGAAGGGGTCTGGTTGATCTCAGCCTCCATCTCCCATCAGTGAGGGCAGGATCGAGGGATGCTGCTCCCATCTGTGCCAAGGGCTGAGGCAACTGAAACGTCTCTCCTTGCCTAAACTTCATCTGTCCTTTATAGGTCTCTGCCCTCCTGGAGAGCAAAGGGAAAAACAGAGGCTCATTACAAACAGTGCCTGTTTCCATAGAGATTTGCTTAGAGAATACACAAGGCAAAGATGGAGGTTAGTGAGGAGAACACAAGGGCTCGTCCCTGTGCATCACAGGAGATGTCTCACCCACCTGCGGCCTTCAGCAGCCTCCACTCGCCCGGCTGGGGCTGAGCACGGGTGTGTGATGAGACCCCCAGCCTGTCCCCAGTGGGCACAGGAGCCGGTCTCCTCGGCCACACTGGATGGTCCCGGCACCCGCTTTGGGGATGTCCCCAGCCAACCCCCTCCAGAGCTCAGAGGTAACCGAGAGGAACCTGGCTGTGAAGCAGCAGGAGGACCAAAGGCAGAAACAACATCTAAAGGGAGAGGATGAAAGTAGGAGGCACAGAGCTGCCATCCTACCCCCCCTGCGAGGGGCACAGGCAGCGGGAAGCCCACCGGTCTGGTCTGGCACACAAAACACCCTGGCCCACTGCTGCAGTGTCACCCTGCAGCACATCAGCTGCTGGGAGAAACCTCCCTGCATCCCTGTGGATGCCGAGCCGCAGTCACCGTTCTGCGTGAGACAGGACAGCACAGCCCCAGTGTCAGTGGCTGCCTGTGCCTGGCACTCCCTTGGCGGGGTGTCTGCTGACCAGAGCTTCGCCCATTGCCTCTCACTTGCCTGTCTCTGTGCCACATTCCCTCTGGTACAACTCTGCAGACACCAGCGGTGTTACCAACGCAGTGAGAGCTGCTGCTTCTGTGAGCACCTGGAGTGTTGTGTCCAGTTCTGGGCCCCTCAGTTCCAGAAGGGCACAGAACTCCTTGAGAGAGTCCAGCCCAGGGCCACCAAGATGATGAAGGCAATGGAACACCTTCCTTATGAGGACAGGCTGAGGGAGCTGGGGCTCTTGAGCTTGGAAAGAAGGAGACTGAGGGGTGACCTCATTAATGTTTATAAATATGTAAAAGGTGAGTGTCAGGAGGATGAAGTCAGGCTCTTCTCAGTGATGGCCAGGGATAGGACAAGGGGAAATGGTTCCTAACTGGAACATAGAAAGTTCCATCTTAATATAAGGAGGAACTTTTTCACCGTGAGTGTGACAGATTACTGGGATAGGCTGCCCAGAGAGGTTGTGGAGTCTCTTTCTCTGGAGACATTCAAGACCAATCTGGACACATTCCTGCGTGATCTACTCTAGATGATCCTGCTCAGGTTGGACAGGATGATCTTTCAAGTTCTCTTCCAGCTCCTAATATTCTGTGATTCTGTGAAACAAGGGAGATTAGAGAAGTTTCCTTCACCCCACAGAATCCGGGATTTTCTTGTTCTCCTGGCAAATCATGATGCCTCAGGAGGAGATAAAAGCATGGATGCAATTAGATTCTCTCCTATTCGCCTTTAATCAGCTCTCTGTGGGAACAGGCTCTGTAGAAAATTGTTGCAAACACTTGATTATTTCCACAGCTTTCCACGAGTAAGGAAAAAGTTGTGAAACAGAAAGGCAAGATGGAGAAACAAAGAGGCGAGGATCATGCTTGCAGGAGGACCCTTGAGAAAAGGAGGCTGAAACTTCTCGCTCTTTGCAAGTCCCTGCAAGAAGGGTGCAGGGAAGTAGGGTTGGTCTCTTTTCTCGGGTAACAAGTGATAGGATAAGATTAAATTCCATGATTCTATGATTCTATGGGCACTCCAGTGCCCACCACCAGTGGGAGATATTGGGTCCCACTGGTCAGAAGGAGCTATTCCCCATGCCAGCTAGAGTGGTGGAGAGATGCTGGTCCTGCACGTTCGGTGAAGTACATAAGGGATGCAAGCAAGGAGATAAATAGCTCAGACTTTCTTAGACGAAGGTGTATTGGCAAACAAACCCTAGGAATGACAGCGGGCTGGGGCACACCGGCACCCGGCTAGTGAGGCTGGGCTGCCTGGGTCAGGGCATAGGTGTGCTCCTACCAGGATGGGGTCACAGCCAAACACTGCTTTCATCTGCATGCCTGCTCCTATGGAAGCGGAGATCCTTACCCTGCACACAGCCTGATCTTTTGGAAGCCCATGGGATGAATTCAGGCCCCAAGGAGCATCTTCTTCTCTGATGGGGAGCCAAAACGGGCTTTATCGCTCTGCTCAGCTGTGTGGGGCGGTCTCACACCCACACCCTGATCTGTGAACAAAGGTGTAATATCACCTCCCAACAGTACAGCCCTGGAGCAGGGATGTAGGAATGTCAGATTCCTCAGCTAAAGAAACCCATGGATCCACAAGGAGAAAATGACAGCTGTCTCGAGAGGGACATGGGCTTTGCTGCACATGGAGAGAGACCATTTGGGGGCAAATGATCCTTCTCCTTGAAGAACAGCAATGACTCAGCTCCAGCAGCTGGGAAAAACAACCAGACGGAGCCGGGAGCTTTCTCAGTACAGGAAAGCCTTGCTGGGGAGGGGGGCAGGAGGCGGCTGCCGCTCGCATCCAGCCTCCAAGAAGAGAAGCTGAGTGCCCTGCTGTACCTTCCAGCCCGTGGGTCAACCTTCATGGTCAAGGCACTGATGCTCTCCCAGCTACCCTGGAGCCATCCCTGGAGCTCTCGATGTCACTTTGATCCCGCCGCCCCTGGCAGACAGAGCGGCAGCCGGGACAAGCCCAACTGCTGCTAGTGCTACCCTCCGACGAGCGTGTTCGCAGGCACACACTGCCCACAGAAGGGGAGAACAGTGGTGTATCAGCTTCTCCCAACAGGGCTGGGAAATTAAAATGCAAACAAGATTATTCGGCATTATCTTAGCTGGGCACATTGAGAAATCATCTGGCTTTTGTGTTCCTGCAAAACGAGAGATGCTTTTCCCTGGCAGAGGCCTCGCAGCTGCCTCTGCGTAGCCTCTGGTTAAGAAGAAAGACACTGATCCACCCTTGGCTGGGTCTGCAAGATCAGCGCCCGAGGAGGAGACACGCGGCAACAGACACCTGCGGAGCGACAGGGTGTCGCTGCAGAAGGGATGAGGCCGAGCCGCTCCACGCATCACTGCAGGCTTATGATGCCCACACATGACAGCCATGGCATCGCCGGGAGGGGAACAGGGCCTTGGGCTGCTTGATCTTCCAGCCAGCCTCCCCTCCACTCCTGGGGGACAAGAGCCACGAGTCTGGGTCACCCATCTGTGATGGTCCTAGTGCTTAGCAGACACGTGGGGACAGCTGGGAGTGCAGTGGACCGAAGGGAAGAAGGAGCAGGTTTCATTTAAAAAAAAAAAACCATGGAGATTGTGTTCACTTGAACGGTTCAGCTGAAGTGACCAGAGCCCAGCAGGACCCACGCCTGGATGAGCAGGATGTCAGGTTCACGCCTGGAGAGCTCCTCTTCCCGACTCAGCGCTGAAAAGTGACTGCCGAGAGAGCCTGCTATGAGACACTCATGGCTGTGGCAGCTCCTGGAGAGCCTGGAAAATGCCAGAATCCCTTTTTCTGTGGTATCCTTGCGTTGCTGCTCTATGAAGCACCTGCTGGGTGAGTTCACACAGCTGCTGGAGCTTCACAGGGCACCCCGAGTCATCCCATACCATTGGGTATGTGATATCTTTTGTTGACCAGGGAAGCTGCACAAACTTCCACGCGATGGAGAAGTCACTGTGATGACTGTGAGCATCTGTGGAAAGATTTTAGATATCACCAAAACAATCTATAGCCATCCTTGGCTCAGGGAACCGGCCAACACATGGCACGGGCAGCCAACCAGGCATGCCAACAACCAGTCTGTGGGGAGCCAGCCCCGTGCCAGCCGAGCTCAGCCTGCAACAGGCAGGCAAGGCAGGCAACCGCTGCTCACACAATGAGCTGCCCACAACCTGCTGCCCTCACCAAAGGCACGCTCTGCGCCCTCCGCTGCCAAGACCTCACATCATCGGTCACTCGTGCCGGGAGCCAGAGCTGGGATGCTCAGGTGGTGAAGTCTCCTTCTCCCATCCATGAAGGTACTCGTGCCTCTGTAAAAGAGGATTTGCTTCTCCCACCATGAGCCGACCCGTTTCGGGGAGCATGGGCTGTCTCCTCCTGGGTGTCCAGATGGCAGCACCCCCAGGAGCCCCATCTCTGCTGAGAGGCAGGCTGTTACCACAGCACACAGCAGTGGTGAGCCCAGGGCCTCTCGACGGCATCAGGGGAGCACTGAGACAGTTTTTGATGCATAGGAGATGGCACTTTGAGACATCTGTCACCGTGACCACACGAGCCCTACACATGAGCGTCGCAGCCATATGAAGGAGTGTGAAAGAGCAGCTGCTCGGTGACAGCTCCCTCCCTTCATTTTCTCCAGGAGCAGCTCATGCTCATGCTCCTGGGGACAGTGCTTCTCAGGATGGGGTCAGCATGGGTCACCTCCAGCCCTGCTCCCATCTCCATTTTCATTTTGCTCTGTTTTCTTTTCTACACCCATCAACCATCCGATTGCACAGCAACGTTTACTCTGGCGTCGCAGCCTACTCAACCAGCCGCACTGAGGAAGTCAAGCCAAGGTGAGGTTTGGATTAATAGACCAAAACCCACTAAAAAATCCCCCCAGCTGGTCCATCCCCCAGCTTCCCAGGCCACTGCTTGCCACCAGCACTGCCATGTCAACACCAGGACAGCTACGGGGTCTGCCAAATGCCCAGATTGCCCCCCAGCAGGTCACCGATGCAGAAACTCGCAGCCACTGAGCGCATCCACTGCTGAGTGAGCCACAGGACCCGGGTCCCTGCCAGAACCCTAGAGATGCCAATTAAAACATGGCTGTTCAAGGGAGATGTCGCTATTCCCAGGCTCTAAGTGAAACCACGTTTCACGTCCATCCCCACGTGCCAGGAAGAGGCATGAGATAAAATGAGTCTATCCAGAGTTTTACCACTCCCCTCTCAGCTGTTCCCCTGGTGTTGCCATAGTCTGTCCCACTTCTCCAACTGCCAGGACTGAGGCAGGGGGGTGGATGCTGCCAGAGAACAGCCCTGTTTGGAGTAAATCCTTCCCCTGGTGTACAGTGGGGAGCGGAGTCTGCTGGAGAAAAAGGAGAGAAATGAGGGGAAAGAGGATGCTTGAGGAGAAGGGGCTGTGGGGGCTGAGCTTGGCTAGAGAAGCACGTCAAGCAGGGTGCCCCTTGGTGACCCTGGCAAAAAGCAGCTCACCCTCCTACCGGCCTTACGGGATCAGGACAAGGCTCCACACTGTAGGACCAGGTGACACCGGGCCCATCTGATCCAGATACCTCGTGGGAATATCGCTGCCATGCTCTGCGCCCGCCTGCATCCATGTGGTGAGGATGCCAAGGCACCGGGGCTCAGCCACCTCTTCTGCAGGACACAGCCTGGGGGCAGGCTCCACCCTGCATTGCTGCTGTGCACACGGGAGCCCTGGCTTTGCTTTGGGCACCTGGTGGTTCTTATGACCTACAGAGAAACACATATTTATGGNAAGCCCCTGCTTTATATTCAAGCTATGCTAACAGGCGTTTGTCAGGAACAGAGGATACAGCATTCTCCGTCTGCGACACGTCTCCTTGTGCCAGTGCTGGCAAAATCAACAACTTGTTCTACTTGTGGATGTGAAATTCTGCCTGGGAGGTCTGTCTGGACCTCCTGACCTCTAATTTCCCAGCTAAAATAAGTTTTAGTTGCTGGGAGAAGAGCCAGGCTCCTTCCCGGCGCTGCTGGATCTTCTCCCCCAGCCTGTTGATGGAACAGCATCTCCCCTTTGCCCGCAGCACGGAGAGCTGCCCCGCTGCACCACGAGCCAAGGGAAGGGACAGAGTATGGACAGGAGGGTTGGTTTTTTCCTGGCCTGATTTCAGGCAGCGAACGTTCACAGACCATCACTTACCCGCTTCCTTCCCAGGCTGAAACCTGACCTGTTCTCATGGCCTGTAATAACATCTCTGAGCTAATTCACTGGAGCTGTAGTTGTTTGTGTCCAAAAATATCCCTTAACCTCTTTCCCCTGGATGCAGAGGCTGGTCTGAGGGATAGGTTAGAGTCCCGCTGGCAATGGAGGACCATGGTTCAGCCCCCACAAGCACAGCCCCAGCTGAGCACCTCTAAATGCCCCCACCAGGTAACCCTCACCAGAAGAGCAGAAAGGGGCTTCCATGACAGAAGGAGCTTGAAGAAACAAGAAACAAAAGCATTCAGGCAGCAAGCCAAGGCCTAAGGAGCACCAAGGAACAAACCCACCTCCACAGTGACCAGCCATGACTTCATCAGGAGAAGGGCAGGGAGAACCCTTCACCCTCATCACTGCTGCTGAAGAGACACAGCTGTGGTCTGCAGCATCTCCACCCTGCACAGCTGGGAATGGGTACCCGAGCTGGAACAGGCACCTGAGCTCGGAGGAGGCACCGAGCCCCCTGTGGGGCATCTCACGGGCCACATGGTCCATGCCATCAGCTCTGTCTCCGAACCGCACGAGCCTCACAGTGACATGCTGTGTGCCAGCGGAAGGTGTGTGCATGCCGTGAGTGCAAACAGCAGGGTCTGGGAACAGTTAATCCAAGCAGGGGCTGTGCAGGTTTTATTTGCAAAATCTCCTTTCTGCTACAGGCTCCTGCAGCCTGTTTGCTTTGGCTGAGGGTTTCAAAGGGGTCCCTCTAGCACGGGGTGGTGCTGTGGGGGGCAAAGTGTCCAACAGCTTCACAGCCAGAGCCAATGCGTAACCCTAGAACGTGCCCAGGCTGAGGTTAACCGATGTGCAGCACCTGGAGTCAGCGCAGACCCCGGCTTCCCCAGCCCATCTCCTTGGGTGGAAAGAAGAAGAGGGAGGTCTAGTGAACGCTGCCTGCTGTGGCTGAGGTGGCTTCCTGGCCATTAGCTGCTGTCACCGGAGTGTATCTCCAAAGCTCTTCTCAGGACAAGGATCATTAATCACTGGAGCGAGGAGAGCGATGAGGAGGAACTCAGCAAAGGCACTTTGGCAGCTCAGCCTCCTTTTGCCATCCAGGTGGTGGTGGGCTGCATCTGGGGCAGAGTAAACCGGGGTGGGAGTGGGAAAAGAAGCTGCACCAGCCTTTCCCTGCGAGCTGCTGGGCTCCCCAGCACCCAGGGAGGCTTTCCTGCCGGGCTGCTCCTGGGGTGGGATGCGGAGGAAGTCCAGCCTTGCTCAGGAACGTCCCGCCGGGTATGTTTGAACACCCACCAGCTTCTCGCAGACGGCAGAAAGCTGCCGATTGTGTCAGGCATCAAATCGCTGCTGCTAGCGCAGGCTGACAACGCGCTCGAGGAGTTAATGCTGGGAAGAAAGAGGCTATAACAAGAAGAGAGTGGTGGCACATGTGACTGATAAGCCCATCTGCCCAATTCCCTGGTGGCTGTAGGTCCTCGTCCCTGCCGGCGCTGCGGTGAGGTTATGGGCATAGAGGAGCAAGCTGGATCCCTGCAGCGCCGCGCCGCTCTGCTCGGGGTGGGACAGACCCTCTCCCCAAACCAGCAAGGGGTGAAGCAGGGGTTTGCCAAACATCATCACTGAAATGTCCCCCAGCAGCTTCCCTTCCACGCTACCTCAGTGATCACAGAATCCCAGACTGCTCTGGGCTGGAAGGGACCCCAAGGACCATCGAGTTCCACCTCCCCTGACACTGGCAGGGCCACCAACCTCCAGGCCTGCAGCTAGACAAGGTTGCCCAGGGCCCCATCCAACCTGGCCTTGAACACCTCCAGGGTTGGGGCATCCCCCACCTCTCTAGGCAGCCCATTCTTTGGAGTAAGGATGTTTGTCCTTGCAGTGGGGTGGTCCATCCACCACAGGACACCACACAGGAACTTCAGGGAAGTCCCCGCTCCCTGCTGTGATTACCCTGGGCTGGCAGAGTGGCTGTGACCCACGGCTGTGCCCTTGAGACGATGGAGTGACTCAAGGCCTGTCCCGTTGTCCCCCCCCC
>VXBZ01001719.1:223083-239788 GCA_013399135.1 Heliornis fulica | reverse complement strand
GGGAGGCAAACCTTGCACGCCACCCTGTAGGGGCAGTTCTCTCCTAGGCCCAGAGGAGGCGAGATCACCCGTACTAATTTGTACATATCCTTATACGAGATCCTGCCGCTGCAAAGGAAGCACAGGTGGGTTAATAGGACACTGAGAGGGTGGAGAGGAGGATGGAGAGCTTAACCAGGGGATGCTGGGGCCATCTGTGGGATGAGACCCCTGGGGATGTATGGCTCTTCTTCTGGCTCTGTGTGACCCAGATTGGAGAAAGCTGTGAGCATCAGCCTTCTCCACCATGAGTCAGCTCATTTCTCCTCACACTGAACCCTCTTGACCCTGGAAGAAGGGCAGTTTGGGCAGTGAACACCACCCCATCACCCTTTCCTCATCGTGTTCCTGGCTGCCCTACTCCTGGTGGGAGAAGGCTGGGTTTTTAGATGGGCTGAGCCTGCAGCTTGGTTGGGTTCTAGACACCAAGAGCCCTCCTGATGGAGTTGTGTCCCATCACACCACCAGAGAGCCTGCCCTCGCATGACCAACTCTCTGGTCCTCACAAGGTCCCAGGGAGGTTGGCGGCTGAGTCGCTTGTATCTCCAATATCTGGGGAACCTGAGATGGGGAGAGATAATGTGACCAGCTGGTGACTGGTGGCTGTGGCACTAGCACCTAGGTCTTTCATGGTCCAGTCCTGTGCTCTGACCACCAGACCACGCTCTGCCAAGGGTACACATTATTAGAAGCAGACCCTCCCACACACAGTCCCCTTCTCGCCCCAGAAGCGCATCTCCCCAGACCCAGACGCAGTCGTCGCGGGATTCAGCCCGTACCCCTCTTGCACGGGCTGAAATCACCAAGCAGCCAGGGTGGAGAGCTGGCAGGGGCCATCGGATGCCGAGCTGCCTACTCCACCTCCAAAGCAGAGCCCTTGGGGAAGCAGGACCACATGGGGTGGAAGTGCTGAGGTGCAGCGTGCTGCAGCCTCCTGGGCATCCTTAAGACAAGCTTGGATGGAAACTGCACCCAGAGGCAAAGATCAGCGTTACTGTCCTGCCCGGTACCTTTGCCTCTGGTTTCTCCTTTGCTATTCTTCCATCCCCTCACCAGTGCTGGCCAGAGCTAACCCAGCTACCTGGGCAAAACCCATCCCTGAGACCCCGGGCAGTCTCCTTGCGAGACCTTCACGTGATGGTCCCAGTGTCAGGATTCAGAACTGTCACCCCACTCAGGAGGTGGGACCCGTTCAGATGTACTCACCCGTTCCTCACCCAGCAATGGGGGTGCCCCCGGGGCTGTCCCCCACGGGCCCAGTACCACCGGCTCCTGTGCACACCCCCTAACCACTGGCTACATGTCATGGTAAAAGAGCATGGTTTGCTCACAAACCAGGGGACTCCATGACATCAACAGGACAGCCCAGGCGTGCTTTTGCAGTGACTGTCCTGGAGACCCAGGCCACCAATGTGGGGGGTGAGAGTGAATGCAGAGCCTGGTGTGAGGCAATCCTTCCCAAAAGCCATGTGTGAGACATCCCACACCAAGCAGCTGAGTGTTTTACTTCTCCCACCTTCTCTCCCTTCTCTGGTTGTCCATGAGGGCATCTACTCACCCATGCTGACCTCTCCTCCTTGCACAAGGCATATTCACCCACTAACAAGCAAACCCACCTGCCCAAGGAGGCCTTGTGAAGCAGCAACAGTGTTGGAGGAGGCCATGCAAGAAGGAACCTGGCCAGCACTGACCTCCACCAGGCTGGATAGAAACAGTGGAGGAAACTATGCCAGGAGCTGATGATATTGGGCATAAAAAAAAAAATAATCTTGGCTGGAGCTGGTCTCTTGAGGGGCAGGATATTAGCAGTGGAGGTAAAGAGTCTCCAAAGGGTGCTTTTGTGGTTGCCAAGGGCTCTCAAGTAAGATCTCCCACAGCTGTAGCATGACCAGGGCTCCAAAGAGGCTGCCACCAGGCTGCGGGAGGGATGAAGGGGACCCACAGGGCCCTTCGTGCTGCTGGGACTGAGTGGAGGACAAACACACTCCCAGAGCTGTCAAGGGCTGCATGATGCCCTGGGGATCCTCCAGACCATCCTGGGAGGAGCATCAGAGGGCAGTGGGGGCAAAGTCCAGACACCCAGAGTACAAACGGCCACGCTGAACCCATCCTGCTGCCCAGGAACAGGCAGCTGCTCGCAAGCAGGAGCCCTGTTTGCTGGAGTCCTCGCCAGCAAAGGCATGAGTGCAGGAACCAAAGTCCTCTGGTCTCTAGAGGGGTGAGCAGGCTGGCCAGTGTAAGAACACAATTCCCCAAACCCATCCAACATGCTCCCAAGAAGGTCCTCTGGAGGTGAGCAGGAGCCCAGAAGACCCCCATCCCCAGCATCTCCCCATGGCTGGGGCCAAGTCCTGCTCAGCCCTGCTCTGACGGGGAGCTGAGGGTGCTGGGGACGGAACTGCTCTCAGGGCCAGGGCACCCTGATGGTGCACAGGGACTGGGAAGGCAGCTGAGAGAGACCTGCCCACTGGCTGGGGAGGAGAGAAGGACCAGGAACCTCCAGCACTCAGGATAAAGACCATGTCAAACCACGAATGTCACCCAAGATGCCTGTGCCACCAGGCTTTGTAGGAACCAGCTGCTGCCCTTGTAACAACTGCAAGTGAGAGCAGCCCATCCCCAGCCGTGCCCGGCTTCGCAGCCGGATTCTGGAGACCCCTGTTTAAAACCAGCTCTGAGAGGTCGCTTGGGAGAGAAGGAGCTGGCTACATACCACGCTGCTCTGTCATACTCTGCCCAGATCCGGACAAACTCATCTAGATGGTGAGGTCCCAGGATGGAGGAATCCCGAGTCAGGTATTCAAAATTGTCCATGATGACCGCCACAAACAGGTTGAGCATCTAAGCAGAAGGAAAAAAAGGCAGAGAGAAAGGAAAGTAGGGGGAGAGGGAGCAGAGATGACCCTATGGCAAGGGTGTGGGTTGGGGGGGGCTGATGAGAGGGACCCCATGAGGAACTCACCAGGAAAGAGCAGAAGAAGATGAAGGAGACAAAGTAGACATAGGCCAGGTCAGTGCCGCAACGCTCGTTCTCGTTCTGCCCGGATGTCGCCGTTGTGTCTGGCTCACAGCCTTTGCCCTCCAGGCAGGAGAGCATGATCTCCTGCCATGCCTCTCCTGTGGCACTCCTGCACCCAACACAGCCATGCTTAGCAGCTCGTGGTGGCACAGGATGGAGCTGGGGCAGGACGCCCCAAGGAGAAACCTCACAAGAAGCTGTGCAACCCCCTACCCAAATCTCCAGCATGCGGAGGGGCAAGGCAATGGGTCCCACCAAGCTGGACCCACATAAGCACAGACACACCAGGGTGAAGCTCCTGGGACATGGGGCCAACTTCCCCCAGCCAGCCAACCCAAAGAGTTGGGAGACAGACACCCCCTTTTTGAGGCAGGGTAGCAGGAAAACAGGGGTTCCTGAGCTCCCATGGCTGCGTGTTGCCCAGCTGCTCTCTAACACCAAAAGCTGACCTCCACCAGACAGCTGGAAGCAAGAACCTGCCCAGCCTGGCTCCTGGCACACCTGCACCCAAAAACACTGCCAAAGGAGCTTTCTCAGGTTTCTTACCTGAAGAGGAGCATGAGGGAGCCCAGGAAGCTGCGGAAGTTGTTGTGGCGGTTAATGTGGCTTTCCTCATCTAGCTTGATATTGCCAAAAACCTGCGGGAGGGAGGAAAATGTCTCAGTTGTTCAGGCAAGAGCTCGATGGCCAGGGAAGCGGTGGCATGTTCACTTTTGCTGCAGGGACTGATCCTGCCCCAGGTCTGTCACCCTCAGGGCAGCCAGACCCCAAAGCAGTGGGCACCCAACTGTTCCATGCAACCCCCCCTGAGAAACCAGCCCAGCAATGGATGAGGGGGAATGGTTTTAAGTTAGAAGGGAGTAGATTTAGATTGGATATCATGAAGAAGATCTTCCCTCTGTGGGTGGTGAGGCCCTGGCAGAGGTTGCCCAGGGCAGTGGTGGCAGCCCCCTCCCTGGAAGTGTCCAAGGCCAGGTTGGACGGACGGGGCCTTGAGCAGCCTGATCTGGTGAAGGTGTCCCTGCCCATGGCAGGGGGTTGGAACTGGGTGGTCTTTGATGTCCCTTCCAGCCCAAACCATTCTGTGATCCTATGAAATACATGCCAGTGTGCAGCCAGCACGCTGAGGAGCTGGCACGGGGAAGGAGCCTCTCCTCTCCTTGGCAGGGATCAGTGGTGGGTGGCAGAGGCTGCAAGAGGCCGAGCTACCATGGAAACAGGAGCATGGAGGGCCTGGGATCAACCGAGTCCAACAACCCCACATCCATCCCTGTGCTGTGCGACCGGTGGCATCTGAGACGGCCTTCTGGGGACAGTCACCACCCCGGGTTGGTGCTGGGTCCTGGTCCTGGAAACTTCCAGAGGCTTTTCCCTTGTGATGCCGGGGTCGGTGCAGACACAGTGGGGCAAAGCTCAGTGGTGCAGGTTCTGGTTCTCAATGAGAACCAGAGGAGCCTGCACCACTGAGCTTTGCCCCACTGTGTCTGCACTGACTGCTGACCCACCCCAGACAGCCAGACACCGGGGACCACCATCCCCAGGGGCAAAGCAGCAATGAAGCCCCAGACATGGACAATATCCTAATTATGACTCCCAGGCAAGGCTGCGGTAGGACATAACGAATGTTCATACCGTTCCTCAAATAGGGATAAAAGAATAAATGTGCTGTTATTACTGTTAAATATTTATTCCACTTTCCGTGAACCTAAAAATATGCTCTCTGCAGAGTATTTTTTACCCTGTACAGGTTTTTTGGAATGTGTAATTGTAGAATATTTTCTGCCTCCAGCTATTTTGCTCAAATAACGCCCACAGACTTTACTGCTTGGGGATTTGTTCACAATGGTGTTAAAAAAAAAATAAAATTTAAAAAAAAAATATTAAAAAAATCAAATACTACCGCACGGCAGGGATGGGGAGTGTGGGGGGGCTGAGTCAGGTGGTGGTTGTTTAGTGCAGAGAACACCTGGAGCCGGTGTTGAGATGTGTAGGACAGAGCGGCCAAAAGCAGCCACGCGACTCCCAGGGTGGGAGAGAGGGGGTGGAAGAGACTAAACAGCAGTGCTGCCAAGCAGCCCGAGCCGGGGAGGGGCGGCCACTACACTGCTCCCCCCGCCCCCAGCCCCAAAATCTGCGCCGCTCATCGGGCGATGGCGTCCCAGGGCCCTGAGCGCTCATCGTCGGAGATGCCTCCTCACGTCCTCGGCGTAGGCTTCAGTCACCGCAGAACTGAGCCCGCCCCGCGGCACGTGCTTCTCAGTTACCAGCTGGAGCCTGGAAAGCTCACATCTTCCCATGCTCACCATCTGGTGGGTGAGGTCCCTACGCGTGAGCACCCAAGCAGACCGCCATACTGTCCCTCCGCAGAGGGACTAGGTGGCTGGTGAGCCACGGGAATCACCAGCAGGATCCAGCCATTCAGCCAGGAGAGGCTGGAGGCTGCTCCCCAGGCCCCTCAGGCATGGGGGGGCTGCTAGGGAGTTGGGGATGGGGTGTCATCTCTCAAACTGACAAGCCTACAAGCAGAAGGGGTGACGATTTGAAAGCAGCTGCCACACAGGATGCCCAGATGAGACCCCGAGGACCCATCTCCCGAGGTCCAAGCTTGCAGCAGATCCCCCAGGGCATGTGCTGCAGCTCCCCAAGAAGCTGTTCCACCCTTGGGACCTTCCCAGACACCGCGACAGGCAGGTCCACGGCTGGCTGCTGTGCGTGATGCTGAGGACATGCTGGTCCAGCCTGTCCGCGCCAGAGACACGCACACCGAGGTGATGGCTGCACTCACCTGCATCCCAATGATCGCGTAGATGAAGAAGAGCATGGCGATCAAGAGGCAGACGTAGGGGAGGGCCTGCAAGAGAATCAGATGAGTCATCTCATTTAGCACAGGTCCATCTCCAGAGGAGTTTAAAAAAAGCACAGCGAGCAGGTAAGCTGTGCCCATCTGTCTCCTCCAAGCCAACAAGACCTTAGGAACAGCCTACGTGGGAGAGCAGCACCCCAGCCCCGTGGCCTGGGAGGACACCAGGGCACATGAGACTTACCTTGAAGGACTGCACGAACGTCCAGAGCAGGATGCGGATGGTGTAACCCTGGCGCAGCAGCTTGATGAGACGAGCAGCCCGGAAGAGCTTCAGGAAGCTCATGTTGAAGCTGCTGGTGTTCACCAGCTGGGAGGAGAAGAGACAGTCAGAGGGAGGTGGGAGCTCCCCTACCCTGCAGCAGTTTGCCCCGCTGCTCCCAACCCCTGCTTCACCTTGGTGTCTGTCAGGATGATCTCCGTAATGCTGCCGATGACGGTGATGAAGTCAAAGATGTTCCAGGTGTCCCGGAAATAATTCTGCAAGGGGAAGGAGAGAGGCAACGTGGATTTGAGCTCGGGGGGTGGAGGGGTCTGGGACATGGGCCAAGGCAGCTCATGGACAGCAGCGGTGGTGGCAAAGACCTTGCCGCCCATTTGTATGCGGCCAAGGTCTGGAGTATCGTCCTGTGTCTGAGATGGTGGCAGACCTGAGCGTGTCTGCGGTGAGCAGCTTCTCCTGGGAGATGAGTCACACATCCAACAGGTCACCCTGGTGAATGGGAGCGGGAGAAGCAGCCACAGCCAGTCCTGGTTCCACTGCAACAGCTCATCATGATGACCCTAACAGCCAGGAGAGGCTGTTTTGCCCTCCTCTTCATCAGCACCCAGACCCACCTAAGCCCGTTTGTGCAGAAGCTGGTGCAAGACCAGAATCACACAGAATCAAAGAATCACATTAGGAGCTGGAAGAGACCTTGAAAGATCACTAAGTCCAACCCCCCTGCCCAAGCAGGATCATCTAGAGTAGATCACATAGGAACCAGCCTTGACCATGGCTGGCACCAGTGGGAGCAGGAAGGGTTTCTAGAAGTCCTCCTGTTAGTGGACTTTGTCTCCCAGTATGGGTTAGATATAGGAAAAATTCTAAAAGAGCAAATCTGACAGTTTCTCATAAACAGCAAAGGGTAGATGAAGAAAAGGTGGTCTGTGGCTTCACATCTGCAACGAGCAGCTGGGGACATGAGTCCTAGGGTTAGGCAGGGAAATATCACTGCTGGGCAGGTCTGGTCCAACTGATACAGCCCAAGGACAGCAATGCACCAGCACCTCGTGGCTCCCGGGGCCAAGGGACCGCAGCCACCACCACAATCACAGCAGTGGTGGGCTTTAGTAGAGCAGCTCCACAGCACACACACAGCCCAGGTACCAAAGTACCAGAGAAACGAGGCAAAAGGTAAAGCAACGGTGTGGTTCCCCCTCCTGCAGCGGGATGTTCAATGAGAACCAGAGGAGCCAAACAACATCTCTCAGGCTGGGACCCAAAATAAACAGCAATGACCTCACATTATTAACACCTTCCCTCTGTGATCTGAGTGCTGCCAAAGCCCAAATTAACACCCTCATCATCAAGAACAGGAGCAGTCACTCACCAGGAAGCCGAAAGCGATGATCTTGAGAACGCACTCCAAGGAGAACACCATGGTGAATGCAATGTTCAGGTACTTCAGGGCCAGCTCATAGGTGTATGGAGCAGAGTAGTACTGATGGAAAGAGAAAGACACCTCTACTCAGGAGTGAACTGATGACTGTCCCAGGGAAGACCTGCAGTGGCCTGTGCCTCCCTCCTTTCTCCCAGGACAGGTCTTCTAATGAAGGACAGAGTAAATACAGGTCTTTCTGTAATAACTAAAGAGGTCCACATTGTTTGGGTCATTTGATTTAGGGAAGATCTTGCCTCTAGTTTGGGGCACTTGGTGCCTCAGGTCACTATACCAAGGGAACACATGCTCAACCTCTGTCTAAAAGCATCTCCTAGAAACCACCAAAACCTGAAATGCCTCAACCTGACCCATCCTCTGTCTCCCCACCACCCCAAACAGGACAACCTCACCCTGAGCAGCTCACCTTCATCATCAGCACCACAGTGTTCAATGCTATCATGGCCATGATGGTGTACTCGAAGGATGGGGAGACCACAAAGTGCCAGACGCGGTACTGGAAGGTGTGCCGGTTCTGGGGCATGTACCGCGTGAGGGGCTTGGCGCTGATGGCAAAGTCAATGCAGGCTCTCTGGAACAAAACAACACATCAGATCCTGGCTGATGGTAACACAGGACAGCAGCTGCCTTTCTGTTTCTCCTTCATGGAAAGGCAGGTGGCCCACAGCTTTCTTACACCTGTCCAACATCTAGGGACCTCCAAGCTCCAAAACTGCAGAAAACCCATGGAAACATCCTCTTTCCCCCTGCCCAGACCTTACCTCATTCTTCTCCAGACTGCACTCCTCCATCATTTTGTCTCCTTGCTCCTGGAACGTAATGATGATGAGAGCCACAAAAATGTTGACAAAGAAGAAAGGGAAGACCACAAAATAGACGACGTAAAAAATGGACATCTCCATGCGATTGCTGCGGCTGGGCCCCCGGTCCTCCTCCGTCACGTCCACTGAATGCTGCAGCACCCTGCGGGCAGACAGGAGGAGGAAAGCAACCAGAGATATGCCCACCAGGGCTGCCACCACCACACCCCGCTTCTCACAGGACCCACTTGGTACAGCCAGCTCTGCTGCCCACTCTTGCAACGAGATAAACCTCTGTCTTCATCTGCTTTATGAGGACAACCCTTCTAAGTGGCTACAGCCTGTTTTTCAGGACTTTGCCTATGGCCTGATGGAAAATGGATTTTCCAGTGCTCCACACACAGAGAAAAACACTTCCCAGGCTCACACGAGCGTGAAGAAAGGGCTAATCCTATTGTCACCTCTAACCGCAGCTAAGGTATTCCTCAAGAAGGGATTATCCATCATTCATGCCTCAAAGAAGAAGCTAACCCCAGCCATGGTCTCACTTGGGGACTAAAACCTCTTTGCTCATGACATATTTTCTCAGCCTTCCTCTACTCCCCCTTTTCCATCAGTTTCTCTCTTGGCCCCGCCTGGGTGTAGCTAGTTACTAACCTGACCACCCCAATGTGGGAGGACGAAGCAGAATACTCACTGGGGCCAACCCTCGCCGGTGGAGACTGTGAACAGGGTGAGCAAAGCCCAGATGATATTGTCATAGTGAAACTCATGGCGTTTCCACTCCCGGCACTTCACTTCCATCTTGTTCTTCTCGTGGTCCACGTAGTTACCTCTGCAAGGTTGGGAGAGAACAGTGACCTTGAAGACATTACTCTGCCTTTGCCAGAGGTGTCAGCAGCACCGGACCTACTGAACAGGGCACTTACATGCAGTCCTTCTCCGTGTCCTTAGAGCTGTCAGTGCAGTAGAAAAACTTCCCCTTGAAGAGCTGGACGGCAATGACAGCAAAGATGAACATGAAGAGCTTGTAGACGATGAGGATGTTGAAGACGTTCTTGAGGGAAGTCACCACGCAGTCAAAGACAGCCTGCAGGAGAGGGCATAGCTCACCTTGGGGAACCCCCAGGGTTACCAGGCTGCCATGTGGAAAGATGTTTCCCATCATGGTGGGGAAAGGAGGAAAGAGCTGGGCCTTCTCCCAGGCAAAGAACCATCTTGTGAACAAGTCTTGTGAACACCCGGAGTAGACCCCGGCACACACACAGACACCGAGCAGCCCCTGAGACAGCAGCAGCGATGGATATTTATAACCTCAATGTTCTCTGCAACCAGGGCAGCAGACAGGGGACCACCCCAATGATGCAATTAGCAGCACTCAAGGCCAATTAGTAAACACTTCATTGTTCTGCATCACCCCGAACAGTGAGGCAGAGCAAATACCTCTGCCTGCAATAGCAGCCCCCCACCGTCCACCCGCCCCCCAACCTCCCCAGGCTGTGCCTTCAGCTTTGTCCTCCCAGGACTTTAAGAAAGAGAACAATGTCCTTATCCCTGCTCCATGGTGCAGACAGAAGTGTTCAGAAATGAACTTGCACAGGGTGAATCCATCCACTGATGAGGAAGAAAAACTGGGGTCAAAACCTATGTGTCTGGGGTGCCACCCCAGGTCTAATCCATCAGCCAAATCATCCTTTGTAAGAAAACAGCCCAGCAGGACTTCCTTGGTCTCTTAGTCCTTTTCTGTCTCTATACGCCACCAGCTAAGATAGGGAAATCCATAATCCTACCTGTGCTACACAAATAATCCCTCTATTGAGATGGAAAATCCCTCCCTGGCACAGCACCATGACAGCACAGCACACAAAATCCCGAGCTGTTTGCAAGCTGCTCTGGTGGGAATGATCATGAATTTTGAAAAGAGATCTGAGCTTCCCCCAAAGCCAGGGCAGCCCATTTTATCAGGAGAGCACCTGAGCTCTGCTACCTCGTGTCCACTCCAGCCCCACCTTTCCCTGGCCCCTAACTCGGACACCTTGCAGATAACTGGGCAACTCATTGCACCTCCAGATGTGAACCAGATGTGAAAGCAGCCTGAAGGGCGTTGCATTTGAAAGCAGGGCTCCTGAAACACAGCAAAGGCTTTGGAAACTACTTGCTCGTTGCTCTACGAGCTAATTGATGCACGTGATCCCTGACCAACTGGTCCATGCTGGAGAAGACATGTAAGGCAGGAGGTGGGAAGCCTTACCTTCAGCTTGGGCAGGCGCTTGATGGTTTTCAGGGGCCTCAAGACTCGGAGCACACGGAGAGACTTTATGGTCTTGATATCCCGGCCCTTGTTGGTCCTACCGCATCGGAGGAGGCACATGGAGCATGAAATGAAGGGGAGAGACGATAACCTTGCAGACCCGGGGCTGGATGCTCAGGGGTTTCTCACCAGCAGACAACCCACCACCCACCACACTCTCCCCAGGCAAAGGCAGCTGCCCGCAGGCAGGGGTGGCACACTGCCCTCCCCCGTGTCCCCAAGCCACACTGCTCCTAGGGCTCTCAGGTTTGTTTCGCAGCTGCAGACATGCGCCATCTGCAGATGGGGCCTGCAAAAGCACACACCTTCCCCATGCCCCAACCCTGCTCCATTTCTTCCACTGCTTCTGGCTGCAAGGAATTCACCATAAAATGAGGGAGAAGCCTTCAATGGGGTCTACATGGAAGTCTCACTAAGAGTTTTCCACCCTAGTTTAAACCAAAGATATGTGGTCCTTAATGTTCACCTCTGGAAGCACCAGCTCTGAGCTTGGTTTCTTGGCACAAATGCTCTCTAACAGCTTTCTGTCTTACTCCATCAGCGCTACCCAACTTGGTCAGCCTAGTCTTCCATCTCACAATGTCCCAGCCCTCTCTTCTCTCCCCAGAAAAGGGTTGTGCTTGCCTTCACCCCGAGCCAGCTGAGGGAGGCAGAGCTTACTATCAGAATTACTTAGAAAAGCAGCACTGAGACCCCTCTTGACCCCTATTTCTTGAATGTGGTGATTAATCCCAACCACAATATTAGAGGGGTTTTTTTCTTAACTTTTTAAGTAAAGCCCATGGGCTGGACCCCCAGGATGGAGTAGAGACCCTGGCGAAGGTGTCCCAGTTTGTATTTGAAAACCCTCAAGGAAATGACTTATGACAACAGACACTCAAAATTATATATCTCCTTTACAAAGGTTAATGCAACAAGGAGCACAATAATGGATTTAATCATTAAGAGATGTAAACAAAGCCACTAATTAATAGTCCTCCTGGATCGAAGCCCCAGGAATGCATGGGAGCAACTGTACAAACAGCCCCAGGACTTGCTTAGAACCTCCCATCTCCTGCTTTACTCAAGGTCAGGGCCTGGGTAAGCACCTGGGGCATCTCACTTGGGTTTGGGGTGAGGATTTGAGGCTAAGGGCAGCTCATCCAACTGCAGTGGTTTACATCTGGCTCAGGAGGGACCTCTTCAGAGCTCCTGAAAGCTCCTGTGGCTTTGGATGCAGCATGGATGTGGGGTACAGGGCTGGATAATGCCCAGAGGAAAGCCTGGCCTTGCTGTGCTCTCCCCAGCCCCCTGTGCCCAGCACGGGCAGCATATCATGCCCTCAGAGGACGTCGGGGCTGAAGTCTCTGCAGCAGAGCTTGGAGAGAAAATCCCATCTGTGCCTTCCTGGAGCACATCAGCACACTCTGCTCTCTGCAAATACAGCTATGTGTGAACAGACAGACAGACCCCCTGCCTGCGCTCGTGTCCGTGCCCTCCCCCCACACTGCCCCAGGGAGGGGGAAGCCCGTGGCAGCCCGCACGGCGTAGTTACCCCAAAGCATTCCTGTCAGCGATCCAGCCCAGCAGCCACCGACCAGCACCAACGGAGAGAGGGAAAGAGAGAGAAGACAGGAAGAACATAAGGGAAGCAGCAGGGAGTTGTGTGGGGACAACCATGGCCTCTCGGGCCCTCCACCACCCCGTGCCTAGGTGGAAAGGTACAGTGAGTGGACCATGCTGTGTCCTCCAGGATGGGGCTTATCTCCAGGGAGAGGCTCGTCCGAGTGAGCTGGGAGCCCGTGCCCTCCCCTCTGCAGGTGTGGTTTTGGGGAGGCATTTAGTGCTATCTCTGCTGCAAGAGGAACCTGTGGAGAGCGGGAGGGTGGGTGCATGGTCCTCCTGGGCTGTGACTCAGGGAGGGACCTTGAGGCTCAGCCCCAGCGAGGTGCCTCCGAGGGAACCTACCTGCAAGGCCTCAGCCCCCATCCAGACAGGCTAACTTTAGTAAACCACTTCCACCAAGAACTCCACCACTTCAGTGCCTGAGCTGCAGCACAGGGTCTCCTGCAACCCAGCTGGACACCCGCTCAGACAAGCCAAGGTGGTCTGCAAGGTCCCTGCTTGTAACCCAACCTCCCCACCCTGATTCATCCCAGTCTCTGCCATGTGCCTACAGAGGGCTCAGCGCTGGGTACAAGCTTACCAAGTAAAACCTCTCTTATAAACCATAAAAACAACCCCCAGGCCTGGTTGTATGTGAGCAAAACAGGTGGAAAGTGTGTTGAAACAGTGATGGCTCTACCCCACAGCACCTCTGTGCTGGGACACCAGAGCTCCATCCTGACCAGCCTCACACCAGCTCATCCTGCAGTACGTGGGGGTCCCTTCCTCCAAGACACCAGTGTGCCAACGGGCACAAGGAGACACTGCTCACCTCTGATGAGTACCTCTGGGTGGAGAAACTCCTGCCCTCGCTCATCAGGTGTGAAGACAAGGGCTCTGCACTGATCACTCCACCTTCCCACACCATCCCTGCTGCTGCCAGCCCGCAGGCTCGGCCATCAGTCACCGCTCCCGGCAGCTCCGCGAAGCCGCAAGTGAGCGCTGCTCCTCTGTGCAATGCCCTCTCAGAGGATGCCACGGGAGGCAAAAGCGAGCAGGGCCTTTAGTTATGGTTCTGGTTATTTCAGCTAATTTAATTTGAACTCTTTGGAGATTCATGGTTTTATATTGGGCTTTTTATTTAGGCTGCGTTTGGATTGACGTATTAGCTTTCCACGCAGAGAGCTACGGGTGAGCCGAGGTGACCTCTCGCTTGGGACATCCAGGCTCCGAGGGGGCAGCGGACAAACCATGACAGCACAGGGGGAGATGGTTTTATGGGTGGACATTTGCTGGTTGGACACTTCCAACGTGGCACTGACGGCCAGCGGAGGATGGCAGCACCTCTGGAGCAGCTCAGAGACCTCCTGCTGCACCCACAGCTACCCAGGACCTCCCGTGGGAAGACAGAGGGGAGGCAAGAAAGGTAGAAAACCTGACTGGCACGGCACGGCCCAGCACTTCTTCAAGCTCTGTCAGCCACGCAATCACTGCAGTGGGCATCGCTGCGGCCACCCAGCACCGTGGAGGACAAGGAAGGGGTGAGGGCGAACATGTCACCACTCCCAGCCCCACATCCAGGAGCTCAGGGAGGGAGAAGAAAAGCAGAGGGATTTAAATATCATGGCCAGAGTTTTCCTCTTGAGGCCAGGAGGGAGGGAAGGGTTGGGACATGTATAGCTGGCAAACATCCCGCAGGTCCTGGGGGCCGCAGCGGTGACAGGCTGCCAACAGGAGAGGCAGGTGTTCTTATAAATGCTTTATAATGTATCAACCCATCAGAAATCACTGCAGTTCCTTTGTTCCCCTCACCCCCAAAGCCATGAGATCATCTCTTCCAGCAGGAGCCACCGTCGGACGCGGGGGAAGAGGCACAGCCCTGCGGGTTTACGGCCCTGCGGGTTTACATTATAAAGAGCCCTCGTCCAGGGCACAAGCGACTCGGGGTCTACACAGCTACAGGAGGGGGCAGGTGACATAGATGCTTGCTGCAAATGTACATGGAGACAGATGCAACCCCTTCTCTGTGGGAGGGGGTTCAGTGCCACAGCTGATGAGGGTGCTCACCCTTGAGAATTCAGCTGCCCTGTGCCCAAAGGGACCTGTCCTTCCCTCGGGAGGCTGGGGGGAGGTGGACAGGTGGAAAACGGGGTTGGAAGTGGAGCAGCAGCTTCTCTGCATGCTTGGCACCGGCACATGGAGACCATGCCATCTCCAAGAGCCGCCCCAGGAACCACACCAGCTTTGTGGGGTGGGGGCAAGGGGACAGTAAACACTGACTGCAGTACTGTTAGCAGCAGCGAGGACACACATCCACCTAGGAGCAGGCTGAGCCATCAGCGTGCCCTCCTTCAGCCATCAAAAAGCCTTGATCAAAGATGACCTGGAAGGACAAAGCTCTCTTTGTCCTCCTAAAGCTCCCCAGACAAGCTGGTGAATCTTCAAGTCTGCTCCTGCCCTTGAGATCCCCCTCCAGACATGCCCTGAGGGGCTGCCCTGGCAGAAGGAGCATCAGCCAGACCCCAGAGGTGCTCAATCCACCCTCACGGTGGCTCGGGTGGCCTCTCAGGGGCTCAGAGCGATGTCCTCAGCCTGCAGACCTGCCCCATGCCCCTTTCCCATCAGAGGGTCTACAGTCAGACCCCCTGCCCAGGGTCTGAGCGAGCTGAATTCTCCCACGCTCTTCCTGAGGAGAGAGCAGCAGAAAGCACCGGGTGAGGAAGGGGACGAGGAAGACAAATGCAACAAGCCAGGGAAGGTGCAAGTGGGTGAGTGAGGGGAAGGAGCCGCTGCCCGGCCAGGGGTGAGATGGGAGGGATGGATTACAGGCTGTAATCCATCGAGTGACCTCGGGGCTTGGGCCCGGCCACCCCAAGAGCCTCGCAACGGTACCTGAGCTGTGGACAAGGACAGGGCTCCAGTCCGCGTGGCTGCCAGGCCCTCCCCTCTCACCAGCACTAACGCCACTGCTGACAGTGTCAAAGGCACAAAGAGAGAACAACAGCGTGACAAACCCACAGCACCTCCTCTCCTCTCCTTCCTTGGGCACTGACAGAGCACCACGGCCTGGGGACCAGGGGGGTGCCCCTCACCCACTCTCTGGGTGCCAACGCATCCCTCCCCATGCTCTCAGGAGGGTAGAGCAGTGCAAACGTCATCGCTGGATGATTGTCCCCTGGGTGGCGAGGTCACCACACTCATCAAGCCACTCTGCAGAGGAGGACCCACCTACAGATGCCACAAGCTCGATACCAGCAAGGCAACGCTCAGCAGGAACAGGCTGCAGAGTAAACACACAGTGCCCGGACCCGGGGATGCTGGAGAGGATGCAAGCCAACCCCACTGGCCATGTCCCCAGCCCCACAGGACTCCAGGGCAACTCCTAGCACCTCCAGCTTGCCTTGCCTTGTCCCCTGCCCACTTGCTCACAAGCATCTGACAAACAAGGAGAAATACACCTTTGGAGCAGCCACACAATGCTGCCAAAAACCACCCCAGAGCAGAAGGGCACAGAGAAATCAATCCAATCAGTCAATCAATCAATCAGGGTCCGGTGAGTACACACAGCCTCATCCTCCTCCCACTCTGGCCAAGGGAAGGCAAAGAGCCAACAAGGACAACAGCCACTTACGCCAAGGCAAAAGCCACCAGCGCTCCCACCACCACAATGAAATCCAGGATGTTCCAGAGGTCTCGGAAGTAGGATCCATCCTGNCCTCCAGCTTGCCTTGCCTTGTCCCCTGCCCACTTGCTCACAAGCATCTGACAAACAAGGAGAAATACACCTTTGGAGCAGCCACACAATGCTGCCAAAAACCACCCCAGAGCAGAAGGGCACAGAGAAATCAATCCAATCAATCAATAAATCAATTAATCAATCAATAAATCAATCAATCAGGGTCTGGTGAGTAGAACACACAGCCCCATCCTCCTCCCACCCTGGCCAAGGGAAGGCAAAGAGCCAAAAAGGACAACAGCCACTTACGCCAAGGCAAAAGCCACCAGCGCTCCCACCACCACAATGAAATCCAGGATGTTCCAGAGGTCTCGGAAGTAGGATCCATCCTGCAGGATCAAGCCCTGATCGATCATCTGTGGAGGAGAAACAGTGAGAACAGGCAGGGAATAAGCATGAAAAAGAGGCAGCCACAGGCTGTGCTGGGGACAAGGATATCACTAGGGAGCAGCAAATGTGCCCCTGCCCCCCAAGAATATATCATATTCTGGGGAGCTGGTGACTGATAAAAGCAGTGATCAGCATTCTTAACTCACACTGGTCTGGGTTGGAAGGGACCCCAAGGATCACTGAGTTCCAACCCCCCTTACACAGGCAGGGCCACCAACCTCCAGGCCTGCAGCTAGAAGGTTTCCCAGGGCCCCATCCAACCTGGCCTTGAACACCTCCAGGCTTGGGGCATCCCCCACCTCTCT
>VXBZ01001719.1:189825-204959 GCA_013399135.1 Heliornis fulica | reverse complement strand
GCATGTGTGTGTGTGTGTGTGTTTGCATGAAAAGCCCTGAATGTTCCCTGCATCTCTTGTTTAAGATCCCCAGACAATTCAAGTGTTTTTAATCCCACCCCAGGAAGGTGAAGTTTCCTGCCGCTCTGGTATTAAGCGTCAAATGACTCTCCTGCTCCATCGCTGGCTTTTCAGACTGAAATGAGACTTTCTTCCTAGGGCAGAGAGCGGGGAGAGAACAAAAGGCAAGGAAGAGAAAAGCAGCCTAAGTGAAGGGAAGGAGGGCGGCAGGAGACGGGGGAGAAGGAAAGACCTCCCACAGCCAGCAGTGAAATGCACTCTCAGTTTTGGGTATGCCATGCCAAAAACCCTCCTTAGCCTAGCTGGAGGAAAGGCAGGACCATTTTGGCTGTGCCATCATCCCCCACGAGGCTAACGAGGCCTTTCCTCGTTAGCAGATTCAGGATGTCAAGAAATGAGAAGATGCCCTTTGCAGACGGAGTTAACGGGGGAGTTGCTGCTCTGCCTCAGCTGGTCCTCGCGTGTACTGAGCCTCTGCCCCACAGAGTGTAACCCCATGCCAGACAGCTCCTCGGCAGAAGTTTTGCAAGCCAGACTCTACAGATACATTCTGCAACCAGGACCACCTGGAAACCTTCACCTGATTTACACCAGCTGGGAATCTGGCCCTTCTTTACCACCTCCTGCTCTCCCATCCCTCTGTCTTCCAGCTCCTCTGCTGAGGTCAGTGTCTTATTTTGCTGTGCAGCAAGAGAAGTCGTCACCATGTGCCCACAGTAGAACCCAGCCAGAAGGACAGGCTGAGCCTCAGATCACCTTCTCCCTGAGGATGGAGTGGGACCATCTTTCCCAGTGCCCCCCCTGCTCATTGAGCACTGTTTCCCCAACCCCATCTGTTTGCCTGCAGAGCCCTGATTTGCAAGAAACCAGTTCCACACGCGTCTGTGGGGACAAGGTCCGTGCGGCTGCAGCCAGCGTCTCCGAGGGAGACACTTCCCACTCGCTTGATCCCTAATGGAGCTTAATTGCTTTTGTCCATTAGGAGAAGGAAGGGGTGGCCAAGAGGGGGGGTGGGGGGAAGTTAAGCTCAGCGTAATGAATTATTACATTTCATAGAGACGCGTTCCCGAGCAGGGCAGCAGCGGGGGCTGGTGACATCTGAGAGTGGGTAGGCGATGCTGACAGATCAAGGATTGCTCAGAGCCAATTTGCAGCAGCGGGTAGAGATAATACTGTATGTGAGTGAGAACAGGGCCAGCGATGGTGACTGACAGCCGCTTGGGAAGGCTCCAAGCTGCAGGCAGAGCAGCACTGCAACGCCGAGAGAGCCGGGCGCCTGCCTCCCATTGAAGGGCTCTGCTCCTCGGTGCGTCCGTGTGACATCGCATGACATGGCCCAATTTTGTCTCACAAAGAGCCCAGGACTGTGCTGCCCTATGAGATCTCTGCGAGGGTGCTCAGAACAGAAAACCAGAGATGGTTCTGCCTGTCCACCTAGGTGTCCTGGCCACAAATCCCAGTGCCTCCAGCATGAAAACATCCACCCATGGCAGCCAAACTCCACTCATGTGTGGCTGCAGCTCTTCCATGTCCAGCCTTGTAAAGCCAAAGAAGCGCAGTGAGCGATGAAGGAAGGTCATGGTGGGAGCTGGGGAGCAGTGTGCCATCTGTCCTCCTCCACGCAAGGGTACCATCCATCCACATGCCTTGCCCAGCCTGACGGGGCGATTGGAGCACAGATGGTTCGCTCCTCCTCTGCCTCCAAGATCTCCTCTACAGCCTTGGCATTCCCTTCATGCTCCTGGCAGGAGACCTCAGGGGACACTGGTGTGCTCGGCCACCTTCCTCCACAGGTCCTGCAACCTCACTCACATCAGGGCAGCGACACTTTTACTACACCGTTGCGCTCTGCTCAAAGGACTGGAGAAGCCAGGTCTGGTTTGAATAGTAGAACCACCCATGTGGAAGCATCCAGCTTGAAAACGGGCCTCTTCTTTTTTTTTTCTTTTTTGGTTTTTTTTGAAACAAAACAAGCAAAGAGGAGAAAAAACCCACAAAAACAAGAAAACCAAAACCCAATTAAGACCCGCTTTTTTCCTTTTTGGAGCTGCTTTGAGTCCAGAGCAGGTATATAGCACTGGTCATGTCAGCGTTGTGGCTTCCATGCTTTGAAACACCAAGCCAGCCATCTCCAATCCCATCAATTCATCCCCTTTTGCCACTGTTGAAGATGCCACCGACAAACCACTTACCAAACATCTTAAAATTACATAAGGCAGCATAAAGAACAGGGTAGGAAGAGGAGAAATACTAGATTATATGCTGAGGATGAGGTTGCAGTACCACGCTGCAGTTGAGGAAACATATTATGGGATGTATAGCAAGGAACACCATCTGTAAGCCATCAAGTAATACTGCTGCTCTCCTCAGCACGTGTGAAGTCTCTCAGCTCATGGCTCCAAGTGGGTTTTGAGCACCACAATTTGAGGGAAAAAACCCGCCTTTGACTCCAGGAGGGTGTCAGGGAAGGTTATGGGATAGACCTGACACCAGAGAGCTCGGGAAACATGGATGAGACAAACCTGGGGGATCAGATGGTATTTACCCAAGCAGTGTAAAGGAACTAAAGAACATGTGTTGAACTAACTGCACAGCCCAGACCAGGGATTTCTGCACTGAGCCGACAGCAAAGGCTAGAGCCAGGAGTCCAAAAGGCGTGAAAAACCTCGGCAGAGGGAAGATAGGCTTCAGAGGTCTGCCTTGAAGGAGAGTTTCTTTGAGTAAGGGTAATTGCCAGAAGTCAGGGAAGATCCAAAGTTGGGTTGGACATGGTTCTGAGGCATGTCAGAGTAGATGACATTTAACAGTCCCTTCTAACCCAAAGTATTCACTGGTTCTGTCACCCCTTAACAAAGCCGGATTGTCTAGATAAAATCTTCCCATGAAGCACTAACTGGTGAAAAGAATGAGCAAAAAAAAAAAAATATATATATATAGGAAATCATGGACATGCTATTTCTTGTACTCCCTCTCAGCAGCGGCCGCTAGCTTTTTGATCATTCCGTGTACCTTGGCGAGAGGCAGGCGGTCGCCGCGTTACGGCAAGGCTGCGGCAAGGAGCGGAGCTTACAGCTGACGGTGCTGAGGAGAGCACATTTATAGTGCCGGCAGACGCACGCGTTGGGGAACCAAATGCTGACAAGCTGTTGGCGACATCGAACGGCAGCATGGGAAAGAGCTAGGAGATACCAGCCCTGAGATTACCCATTACATCACTGTCCCATTTAAGAAGAGGCAGAGGCTGATGGTTACCTTCTACCTTGGGGGAAGCTTGTGATCTAAGTCAGATTTTATTCTAGGTACTTGCTGATGTCTCTCACTTCTACCAGGTCCTGGAGGGGCTTGTATTAGACAGGATTGGTACTGAGCAGCATGAACAATTCAGAAAGACCTCGTCATGTTAGCTTGCATTGACACCCCACGCTAAAAGGAGAAGCGAACAAAAATAGAGACAAAAGGGAAAGGCAATGACAGTATGAAGACACGGGGAGAAGGCAGCCCAAATGGGAAACTGTCTCTGCAAGCAAGGAGAAGACAAAGAAGCTTCAGATGAGGAGCCACCAGGACCTAAGTCAAGACTCCCAGCACTAAACAGGTCCTCTCATAAGCCAGTCCCTCAAAGAGATATGGGCCATTATGGCTCCATGTAGGGGCCAAAGCAGCAGGGACAGGGTCAACATTGGCCAGCTGTGTAATGGCATCTCCTGGGTCCAGGCTTTGGACAGCTGAAGTTCAGACAGATGAAGTTCAAGAATTCAAATAACTGTGATTTGACAGAGAGCTAGAGCAGCAGTGGAGACACTGAAATGACTCAAAGCAGTGAGAAGCACAAGAAAACTCAGACTTTGCATCTGCTGATGGGGAACACAGCCCACTGAACAGCAAGGCCTTCAAATACGTCCCTTCTTCTCACCAGTTAACCCATTCCTTGTCTACAATTAGCTTCAGTCAACAGGCTCTGATTCATCCAAAAGCAGGTTCACCCATCGCTTGGGAACACGGGTGGGCATCAGTGGTACCTTGCTGCAAAGCCAGCCCCTCACCAGTGGATCCCAGCAGGGATGCAGGTGCCCAGTCCAGCCTCTGCATTTCAGGGTAGGATCAGCCCCTCTCCATGCACTTCATGTGTGCTATCCAGGAATAAGTAGTACTCCATGATCAAAGCAAGAGGAGCATACATGGATGCCTGCTTTGTGTTCAGCTCAACCCTGCTGTGACCTTTAAGAAAACTATATGAAAAATAAAGGTTTCCCACGACACTTGGGTTGGGCTCTGAGCAGCTAACAGTCTGGAGAGCTTATTGGTTCAAAACAGAGAAGAATGAACAGCAGAGAGGACAACTATTGCTGGGAAAAGGGAGACACTCTTGCAGAATCTCACTTTCAATGTTTTTCCAGGGGCAACAAGGTTGAGGGTAGGGAGGCCCTTTAAAGGAACCTGACCAAGCTGGACTGAGGCCAACAGGATGAGGCTCAACAAAGCCAAGGGCAGAGTCCTGCACCTGGGACACAACAACCCCGTGCAGCGCTACAGGCTTGGGGCAGAGTGACTGGACAGCTGCCAGGCGGAGAAGGACCTGGGGGTGTTGGGTGATGCCAAATGAACATGAGCCAGCAGTGTGCCCAGGTGGCCAAGGAGGCCAATGGCATCCTGGATTGTACCAGAACCAGCGTGGCCAGCAGGTCTGGGGAGGGGATTGTGCCCCTGGACTGGGCACTGGTGAGGCTGCACCTCAAGTGCTGTGTTCAGTTCTGGGCCTCTCACTCCAAGAAGGACATGGAGGTCCTGGAGTGGGTCCAGGGGAGGGCAACCAGGCTGGGGAAGGGTCTGGCAAACAAACCTTCTGAGAAGTGGCTGAGGTAGCTGGGGGGGGGTTGAGTCTGGAGAAGAGGAGGCTGAGGAGAGACCTTATCCCTGCCTAGAATGACCTGACAGAAGGCTGTGGAGAGGTGGTTGATGGTCTCTTCTGCTCAGTGACAGGGGATAGGACAAAGAAGAATGGCTTCAAGCTGCACCAGGGCAGCTTCAGATGAGATATCAGAAGAAATTCTTCCCCCAAAGAGCTGTTGGGTTGTGGCACAGGCTGCCCAAGGAGGTGGTGGAGTCCCCACCCCTGGGTGTATTTAACAGACAGGTAGATGAAGTGCTCAGGGAGATGGTTTAGGAGAGGACAGGGCTGATTGGACTCAATGATCTTAATGGTCTTTTCCAACCTGTGATTCTGTGAGGTTTGCACCTCGGTCCCCACTGCTCAGAGGAGTCTCATGCTCGCAATGATGCACCGAAGGCAGCAACGGCACAGCCAACGCGAGCTGCAAGAAAGCTACAGAAAGGCGGCAGAGGGGCTGGTAGCAAGAGGCAGAGATGGAAGCTCTGGGTTTTTTTTTTTGCTCTTATCAGGCAGGGTTGGTATGAGCAGCACAGCTTCACTGCTTCAAGAGCCCCGGGCTTTGTTCGCAATCACTCCCACTGGCTCATGCAGCGCTGGGAAAATGTCACTCCTCCCCTTCCCTCCCATGCTCCAGTTTTTATCCTCAGTAAGCAGAGAACAGCTTTACAGTTCCCTTTTGCAAGTGAGATCAGTCTGCAGATGAAAGGTGGATGGTCAGTACTGCAGGTAAGTTACAGAATGGGAAAAAAGTCACCAGTTCTCAGCATTTCATCGCATTAACTTCCCAGGAGCTTCCAAACACTCACACTGTTGCCTTCAACACATGAGTACAATGAAGTCAGAACCAGCCATCACGTGCAAAACCAGCAACACAACTGCTAGATATGTCCTTCTGCCACTGTGAAGCAAACAAACAGCCACCTGCGCTGCACAAAGAGCTTGACAACGCTACGCGATTCATTCAGGGCATCATGGCTACTTCACCCAACAGGAGTGCCCAGCACCCCCTTGAAAGGATTGAGTTCATCATGGAGGAAACTGGGCATCTCTAAACCCATACATCAAGTCCAAGCCACACAATTGCCATCATTAACCAGGATGATGGAAATTATGACGATCTGGAAGGAACAACTCCAAAAGCAATGTGTAAGCAAGAGCTATCCAGCTTTGTCCAGAGGATCAAAACCAAACCTTTTCACCCACAGTCCTCAGGCAACGGGCAGTCTGCAGAGCAGATTTGCATGGAGGCACAAATAGGGGAAAATTTGAAGTGGTTGAGACATGCTGGCAAATAATTTGCAGAGAGAAATCAAAAAGGGAAAGTCACCGAGTCATCTCTTTGTTGTGGGTTATAGATCTTTCACAGATGCAAGAGGAGTCATTATTCCCTGAAACACCAGGGATACAGCACACCAGACACACGTGTCTCTTGTCAGGCAGCTCATTTGCAAAGGGCTTGGAGGCCCTCTGTAGCAAGGTGGTACAGCAGAGCAAGGCAGAGAGGCACTCAATGAATATGGATGCCCACCTGGCTGCTGAATATAGATGAAGATCTCCATGGCTCCTTTGCTTCACTCATGTTCAAACACCACATCAATTGACACAAGAGCTTCCTCAGAACAAAGGCAGAAGTGTGGCCACTTCTTGCCAAACGAGGCCCGACCAACACCCACCTCCTGATGGTGCCGAGGCACCCAGTGGGAGGCATCACAACCCCCCCCCCTTCACTACACTCACACCTCCAGTCAAAAGCAGTTTCAACTAGTGCAACCCCAAATGTGCAACAGACATTTTACATCTCGCCTGAGCCACTCCCCAAGATGCCACACACATTAAAAGGTAAAAAACCCCAAACCCTGATGCTTCCAAACTTTCATGCTTCCAATGGAAAGCTGGGCATCCTCGTTGGCATCTCGCTGTCAACTCATGATCTCCCCACAAGTTTTCCTTCATTGTGGAAATGTATATCCTCACTTTCCACTCCACAAACTGCCTATTTGCAAGACATTAATCCTCTTCCTAGTGCTTTTTGGACTAAAACAAGCTGATCCAGCTCAACTGCACAGGACTCAGGATTTGTGTAGAGCCAGCAAAAAAAACCCCAAACCAGCCCCAAACTCTCATCTCCACTGAAAACGTACGCTTGTTCCTTCAATGCCCTTATTATTAATTGCTCTAAAACTTAATTTTATTCATCGTTTGTTATGCCTCAAAATTGGATGGGAGAAAAATTCAAATGAAGCAAAGTGAAAAGATTTCAGAGATGGTACAGAAGGCTCCTGAAGGAGATGAAGAAAACTCTCCGGAGACTGGGAACGCAGTACTAACCCAACCTGAAAGAAAGAAGATCTTAAGACAAAGAAATCTTGCCAAATTGATCCTTTAATTATAACATTAGTCGTTTCTTTCAAAGGCTTAGTGCAAGAGCTGGGGGTGGGGGGCAGAAAAGACTTAAAGGGAGAAAAGACTTAACATCACCAAGATGAGTGGAAGCAATTAGGAGGATTTAAATTACTCTCTTGTTTGGTACAAGGGAGATGGATTTCATTTTTCTTGCCACTGTGCTCAAGTTCTTGCTCTGCCATCAGTTTCCAGAGGTCTTCTCCCCGGCAGACCTGAGGATCCAGCCTTCCTGGATCCTCAGGTCTGCCGATGTGATGCTGATCCTCAGCATCACCTTCCACTCAGCTATTGTCACTGACCGTGAATACTGGTGACTGTGGCAGCTTTGTCACCCGGGAAAGGGGCTGGAAGAACGAGACTGGAGATGGGAAAGGAGTTCACCAGCCCACAACAGCTGCAACGAATGGAGGAGGGGGGTCACAAACTGGATTTTCTCTTCAGGGGCTGGGGAAAGGGAGATGGGCAAGAGTCAAAACACAGCCCGCTTGGTCCCAGGAACTCTGAGAGAGTCCTCAACGTTATTCCAAGCATGGATCCTCTTCAACCATCACCCTTTCATCTTCCTGCTCCCAATGACAAGCCAGACAGAAGACACCTCATCGTTGGGATGAGGCAAAACAGGCAGGATGTCTGCAGTCGCGTAGACGGGGCCAGTGGTGAGCTCTCATTACTGCGCTGGCACTACTGACTGCAGCTGTGGCGGCACTGTGCGCTGCGCAGGCAGCGGCCAGCGCGGCTCCAACCGGGTCTTCTGCTGCTCTGGAGACGCAGCACGAACATGCAGATCCAAACAGTTTGACATGGGACACAGCTGAGGAAATTAAACAAAATCAAACTGTTTCCCAGCAAAGGGTGAGCAGAGCTTTGTGCATCTCCAGCACAGAGGCATGGGCACCTTCTGTATCCCCCAGACAGGGCCACCAGCCGCGGGGCAGGAGGAGGTCCCGTCCATCCCTCCCACCCATCCCGTGGCTGCAGCATCGGATCATCTCGCTGCAGTGCAGTGGTTGTCCCTGGGAAGAGGTGCAGAGCCACATCAGGTCCTGCCCCACCGCAGCAGGGTGGCTGGATGGCACCAGCAAGAGACGCTTGATGAGAGTCTCAGCATCTTTCCAGCTCCCAAATCCACCGGCTGCCTCGTGGCAGAAAACAGGGCATTGCAGCTGATGCTCCATCCTCGCTCGCTCCCACCGATTCTCTTCTGCCAGGATTATTTCGGTAGCTCGTGTGGCTTTAAAAGCTGAGCAGTCACATCTCCCCGGGCTTCATACCTGCTCTCAGGAAGGAACAGGGCCAATTTTCTTTTTTTTTTTTTCCCCTTCCCTGCTTTCAGTTAGAATTAATTGATCCATAATTGCACCCATAGAGGGGGAAAGTTAATAGACATGGTAATAAATGCCAAAGCCCCAGAAGAACTGGATCTCCAAGCCCCTACCTGGAGCGACTCCATCTCCTCTTAATAGCGTTGCACGCAGTTCCAGCGCGTGTGTGCGTGTTCGTATTTAGAGAGGAAAAAATCGAGGAGCCTCAGTATGATAGAAATAATTTCTTTTCCTCTCCCACATACTCTGTGCTTAGGAGCAGATGGATCCAGGCTGTTTACATCACGGAGGTCATGCCTCAGCTTAACAGTTGGGGAACCGACTGTTGGGAGAGATGCGCATCACAACCAGAAGATTGCTAAATCTGGGCTCTGGCAAACTTCTAATGGTGGCAAGTTAAACATACAAATGTCCTTCTGCAGCCTCTTCGCATTCCGGACCTGCCTTGGGTGTCTGATTGCCCCCTCTGCCGAGATGAGAGCAGAGAGGCAGCGCTGCAGCAGCTCGTGAGCTCGACCTTTGAGAAGAAGGCTGGAAATCCCGAGTGGACCTTGTTATCCGCCGGTGCAGATGGTGCCGTTCGCGAGCGACGCGTGTCCGGGTTTCTGCAAGCGGTCTGCCGGGAGTCGCTGCTCACCACTGCGCCCCGAGCTAACAGAGCAGCCGTGATTTCAGCTAGCCCAGCAGGGCTGCGTGCCTCCCCCCAAAGCAGTGCCGTAACGCCGGGGAAGGGCTTCCTTCACGGGGAAGTGGTGTTTCCATGGAGCTCAACCCCAAAGTGACCTTCGCCTCCCAGCTCAGCACAGTGGGGTGTGCAGGGGGATCCAGCCAGACCCTCCCTGCTCACCCTTACCCTCGTGAAGCAGAGCCAAGTGCTCTCCTCCAGCACAAGAAGATGGTGAGAACTGTTAAAAACAACAAAAGCTAAGCAAAGCCAGGAATGAAGCCCTTCTCATTGCACTCAAGGATGCACGTTGTTTGCATGCGAGAAGAACCTTCTCCCGCCTCACGTCCCTCCACCAGCAGCTTTGGCAAGAGGATGCTTCTCTGCCGCCGAGGTACTGCATCCACCAAGCCACAGAGGCTGGGGGCCATGCATGGTGGCCTTGACGTTGGGTGGCCTTGCCATCGGGGTGGCAGAGCCCAGCTCGCCGCCTCCGCTCACCTCGCTCAGCCCTCCGGGGAGCTGAGCAGTCACGCTTTTCCCTAGGTATCTGGCACGCCACGAGAGCATCTCCATTGCCAATTAGGCCACCCACCCACTTGCATCCTTCCCCAATACAAACCCTATTAGCGATAAACAAACAGTCGAAATGCCAGCCGGCGCCTGGGAAGAGCCCGAGACAATCGCATCCAATTTGGCGGGCGCGGGAGCAGCTGCCTCGCGCAGTCCCGCTGCAGGCAAGCACCGAGCATGGACTGGGGCACGGGCCGAGCATCCCACCAGCCAGCCTGTGGTCCTCCTGACAGAGGCTGGCTTGCAGAGCCAGAGCAGAGCCACCTTGCTATGTCCCCAGGCTGTTCTCAGTGTCACACCAGCACTGAGAACCTCGATGTCCACACACCACCCTACACTTGAATGATTCAAGGGGCTTTTCCAGCTGCCAAAGACCCAAGCTTGAGCCCCTTGATCTGGTGTAGGAAAGATTCTTCTTGACACTGACAACCAATTGAGCTTTCTTCAAATCCCCAAGCTGGATGGGGCACAAGAAATGCAAAAGCCACCCAATGCTGCTTGAACATGGTCAATTGGGTTTTCACAAGGGCAGAGAGTGGTAGGACAAGGGGGATGGATTGAAGCTGGAGGAGGGAAGGGTCAGGTTGGAGATCAGGGGGAAGTTCTTCACAGAGAGAGTGGTGAGGTGTTGGAAGGGGCTGCCCAGAGAGGCGGTGGGGCCCCAACCCTGGAGGTGTTCAAGGCCAGGTTGGATGGGGCCCTGGGCAAGCTTGTCTAGCTGCAGGCCTGGAGGTTGGTGGCCCTGCCAGTGTCAGGGGGGTTGGAACTCGATGATCCTTGGGGTCCCTCCCAACCCAGAGCAGTCTGTGACTCTGTGTGTTATCCTCCACAGGAGCTCCCTTCCAGCAATGCTGTGTGAAACCCTCCCTGCAGCCTGTCCCAAAGCCCCTGCACTCAGTCAGACCCCGGACTGAGCGCTGGGGAAGTGCAACCTGCCAAGAGACCCTGAAGCCCAGCCTGCAGCACTCCGGAGATGATCCTGAAACCACTGTCAACACACCTGAACTCACAGGACACTTTGGTCAGTAACAGATGACCAGGAACAGTCTCCACATTGGTCCTTGCAACTAAGGGCTTTACAGCTGGCTGAACCAGTGCTGCAGTGGCTTTTATTTTGGGGTTGTGAAGGACAATTAGGAAAAAATTCCACTGCCAGGCCCAGGGTCGGTGCTGCCACCTGTGGCATGGGCAGAGGAGCCCACTTTCCCCTCCCAGTGCAGGCGAGGCCATGATCTCCCCATGCACCAACTCCTGCCAGCGGCAGAGGTTGGGCTGATGCAACCGCGGTTTATTGTCATGGAGACAAGAAGCCTTTTTCTCTAAAAACCCAGCTAATGGCTTGGATTAAAACCTCCTTTTTGCTGGGAAGAGCAGAACAGGGACAGCTGCATTGTCCCCACATGCCCCCTTCGTCCATGTGCAGCCCAGGCCCCCCTACTCTCATACCCCGTGTTGCTGGGCACATCCTCCCAGCCACAGCCCACCCGGCCTGGAGGTGCCCTGTGTGACCCCACAAGCCCATCCCAACCCACCACCCCACACTCTAGCAGCCTGCAAACATGCACCCCACTACAAGCATGTTTCCATAAAGCCCCTTGCCATGTCTCCCCTCTCCAGCCTGCCCCAAGCACCCAGGAGATCAACCCTGACCGTTTCTCACAGGTGACCAAAACCACGAGCTCTTCAGCAAGGTGAAGCAAGAAGAAAGTGTCTTCAAGGCTGCCCCCTTCCATCTCCCCGGGGTGGGGGGGATGAGGGAACCATCTACTAGGGTTCTGGGCTGGGGTAGGACATGGCAGTGCAGTACAACCTTGGGGCTTGGAGACACACAACAGGCACGGCCCGACGGGAAGGACGGCATCTCGCTTACCCCGACAGCACTCCCAGGACAAGGTTGAGGACAAAGAAGGATCCAATGATGATGAGGGGGATGAAGTACAGCCAGTTCCAGGTGGCTCCTAAGGCATCATTGGTCTGGAGGGGAAAGAAAAGAACACGTGTGATGTTACCTTCAACACCAGGGCAGAGCGAGGGCGCGTTCGCTTCAGTGCCATGGTGACTCTCCCTCCAGGCTGACCACACAACGCTCCTCAGAGGTCCTGCCACCCAAAACCAGGGTGCTGAGGGCACAAGGATCATCCTGAATGTGCCTACCCTGGCAGCTTGATGGGGTATAGTTCCCCTTCCCAGCCCACCCAGGCAGGGCAGCAGTGGTGCCCACTGAGCACAGCGCAGGTTAAGAGGAACATTTATAAGGAGCCTTTGGGCCGGGGAAGCTGCTGGCTAAAGAAGAGGCAGCTGGTTCTTGTCCTTGGCCTGTCAGGGAAAGGGTGAGGTGTGGGCAAGCCTCACACCTTCAGACGGGCGCTTTGCTAATGGCATCATCTTGTAGCCACCCTCCCAGCCCAGAGGTGCTACCCCAACCCCATGAGCAGGGCAAAGGCTGACAGCTGAACAGGCTGGTGGTCCTCAATGGCTCCAGACATTTATTCACCAAGGCTTTTAACAAAGCAGTGCCCCTCTGAACCCCGCAGCCGCCTCCTAAGCCCCATTTGTCCTCCGGTGCCAGGCACAGTGCACACGATGCCGGGCTGGAGGGTGATGCGGCAGAACGTGACTGTCTGGGGGAGGTGGTATCAATCTTGTTGCAATGAAAGACTCTTTCTCTTTTCTCTCTCTCTTCCCCCCCTCTCCCCATGCTAATTAAGCCCTCATCTTCGTCTGAGTCATTGGCACCATGTCTCCCGGTCAGCCAGTGCAGGAGCCAAGACGAGGCTCTGCAAAGGGAGAAGCACAGCTCCGAAGGGGAGAGAAATCCACCACACTGGTGTCTCCCTTCAGTGAAGCACCAGTGGGAACCTCAGCCTGGCATCCCTATCACCCTGACAGCCAGCCCAAGGTGATGCCAAGGCATCCTGCTGCAAGCACTGACCACACCACGGGGAGGGAGATGTCATGGGCAGAGACTCCAGTGTTGAGGAGCGCCTGGTGCACAACAGCAATAAGGATGCTGAGGATAGACTCATCACCCTCCTCCTTCAGCACCAGGACAACAAGCATCTTCTCAAGGTCCTGCAGCTTTCAAGGGTCCCAGTCCACCACCAGACCTTTTCCTCAGGGCCACAGGATAAACAAGCACAGAGAGGTGGGAACAATGCCCAGGAATCCCATACAGCCAGCGCCCATCCCCACCCTCCAGAGCCCACCCAGGCCACCATGCTCTGCTCTAGCAGTGCCATTTGCCATGACATTAGTCTTCAAGGCACCCCTCAGCCTGAGCTGGGCTTCAGGTCCCTGCTGAGGGGCCACTAGGTCAAGGTCCTCAGCACGGGGAATGCAAAATGGATGAGCTGCTTTCCCACAGGCAACCAAAACATCTTCCCCAGGGCTTGGCCACCACCACCCCTCCTTTGGCCTCTCCTCTCAGCCAGAGATGGAGGGGGTGATGGGGATGGGGATGGTGGAGCAGAGGACAATTTCCCCAGGCTAATCAGCCTCTGACACCAGCAGCAGTGCCCAGACCACCTCTTCCCAGTCCATTTTCCAGGCATGGCAAAGCTAGTGGCACTGATGACCTGCAGCCAGGAACGCTGACATGGGGGCTGGGCAGCACGCTGACGGACAGGTGGTCTGTGTCCTCCACCTCTTCACACACCCAGCTCCTACAGGGGTGAAGGTAGAGGGGGATTGAGAGATTTTAGGGATGCTGGGGGGTTACCTGACCAGTACCACTAGCAGCCAGCAACTCCAGGAGGGGCACTGCTGGGGCAGTGTGGGGGACAGACCCCAGATACCCAAGGACACACCACTGACCACAGAGAGCTTGAGAATGGTCCCTGTCACCTAGGCAGATGCCAGCAGCCCCAGGAAAAGCACTGCCCTGAGCAGCCACATGGGTCCTCCTGGCTGGTACCAGTTTTGCCAGGATCCCACAGCCCCAAGATGAAATGGCCCAATGCTCTCTGCAACACCCCCAGCTGGTGATGACCAGCAAGGCTGTGGTGACTCCAGCCCATCATCTGGTACCTGCTCAGCCACTCTGACTGCCAAAATTTGTCCTTTTACTCCCCGAGGAGCTGGAAGAGTTGCTCCAGTACCATATGCAGCACCCTGGCTGCAGAGGTCCCTGCTGGTTGGGACAAGGGGCTGGGTTTGGGAAACATGAGGGACATGGCATTTCACAGGCTCTGCATCTTCCACTGCTTCTCTCTAGCTCACGGTGGGGAACACGACCACAAAGCATCCAGCACAGCAGGACACCAGTACACAGAACAGCATGTGTGCACACACACACAGGAGCTAATGTATTCCCACCTCTCCATGTCCAAAGCTGAAGCACATCTCCCCAGGGAACCAAAGGAACCGCCACACCTGGCCATGTATCCCATCATCTCCAAAGATAATCCGCGTACATCCACAATGTGTGTCCTCTGGCACACACCCTGGTCCCCATCTGAAGTGGGCTTGCTTGAAGGAAAGATGTGGACTACCAGGGTCTCATGGATTTGCCGAGTCCAGACCACCTCACATCATGCAATTTCCCCCATATTTTGTCAAATCAAGCTTAAAAACTCACTGGTCCCACTGGAAGGCTCCTCAAGCAGATGCTCTAATGGCTGCTCTAATTTTCAGCCTTAAATTTATTTTTGGTCATTTTATACACCACACCCTTCCTCTACCAGCATTGGCCTTTCACTGAAATAGCTCTTCTCCTGCCTCAGATCAATCACAGCCATCCCCAGCCTCTGCTGCCAAAGCAAGGTTCCTCCAGTTCTCTCTTGTGTGACGGGCTCTCCCTCCCAACCTTACAGAGTAGCCCCTTCCCTGCTCCAGTCTGGGCTCAGTTAATTTTCCCTGGACACAGGAGACCCATGTGAGTGATTCTGATGGGTCTCACTCCACCCCTGCATGATGATACCAAGACTTTGCCATCCTGCCTGCAAGCCTCCTTGTTCTTCCAGTGTACCACTGGCCCACTGTCACCCTGCTCTCCCTTGCCCATCCCATCCTCCTCCACGCCGCTGCATCCCAATCAGCAGGACTTGGGTTCCTAGGAGATATCTTTGCCATTCCTCAACAGGCACGTGGCTTTCCATTTCTCACTGCATCCCACATCTCTTCCTCCAGCCCCCAAACTCCTCCAGTGAGGGGCAGCAGCCTCCATCCCCTCCAGTTCTGGGATACCAGTCTAAGCTGGAAGCAGGGAAGCCCATGACTCAAC
>VXBZ01001719.1:158508-184483 GCA_013399135.1 Heliornis fulica | reverse complement strand
AAAAAAAAGGGAAAAAAAAGGGAAAAAAAAAAATGAAAGAAAAAAAGGGAAAAAAAAAAAGGGAAGAAAAAAAAGGAAGGAAAAAAAAAAAAACAAGGAAAAAAAAACCCCAAAGCAGGAACATTTGGCAAGCTGTCGAGGGTCTGGCTCTGCTGAGTGCGGAGAAAGAGCCGTTCGTTCCGAAGGGAGAAGGGGGTGAAGCAGGCTGGCTGCCGCACACGTGCCCGCCGGGAACAGGCTCCAGCACCCACGGCTGGCAGGATGCGAGCTGCCGGCTCCAGAGGGAGCCTTTTGGGGGAAAAGCAGCTCGTTTCCTTAAAAGTTCGGAAGGTTTTGTCGGGTTTTTTGGGCTTTTCTTTTTTTTTAAAAAAACCTCCGAGGTGGAACTTGAAGTCTCCTCTGTGAAGTCCTCGCAATTAAAACACTCAGCGATCATCGCTTGGGAGGATGAAGAGAGACAGGGCTCTGTCCGGCGGTGCCACGAGTGCCGGGGACGTTGTGTCAGCCCCCGTGTCCCCTCCACAGCACACCCCGCTGCGGCTGGGAGCAGGCAGGAGTGGCTGCAGAGGCATTAAGAGCTGTGCTGGCTGCCGTGCTGCTGAGAGCACTGGGTGTTGATTAAATTTTCATACCTCCCCGACAGGATATTTTTTTGCGTGGTGTTTTCATTTAAAGCACACGAGAAGGGACTCCTTTTCCCCTTGCAAGCGCTCCAACTTGAGACCCCAGAGTCATCCCAGGGCACAGAGGNCCCTCCTCCTCCTCCTCTCCCCAGATATCATCTCTAGTCAGTGTGGCTCCTCACCAGGAGACACCATCACCCATTGGACTCCCAGCTTCACCCTCCCAAAACCACCCAAAGGACCAGCAGGGTGGGCTCAGACCCCAGCTGCTGTACCAAGCTCCTCCAGTGCTCTGTCCATCCCTGCGGTGTCAGGGCAGGGGCTGTTTAGGAGGGGTTCTTTGCACTGCAGAGACCCTACCTCAGGTCCGCTCAAACCCCGACAGGAGCAAACTCCTCCTAGCTGAAGTCATTCCCTTGGCTGCCCCCAATAGCAAGGGGAGAAGCCCACCCAGACCCACACAATGCTCAGGTCCCACCAGTGTTGCTCACACCCAGGTGCACAAGGAAGGCTGCCGAGTGCTGAACATCCTGATACATGACTGTGACATCCCAGGAATTTACACCAACAAGGAATGAGCAATTGTACACACACACACACACACACACACACACACACACACACACACACACGCACAAGTGACTGCTTTGCACCAGATTCCTCCTTCAGCCCCTCCAGGGCTGCTCAACTGGTTAACTGGGGACCCAGCAGGGAGCAGGACAGACGGGTCTTGCACCCGTGTGCTCCAACACAGCCAGTGATTTAACACTCCTCCCTTTCCCAGCACCCAAATCAGGGCTGTCTGCACAGCCCTGTTTCCAAAATCACAGAATCACAGAACATTATGGGATGGAAGGGACCTTGAAATATCATCTAGTCCCACCCCCCAGCCTGAGCAGGATCACAGAGTCACAGACTGGTCTGGGTTGGAAGGGACACCAAGGATCATTGAGTTCCAACCCCCCCTGACACTGGCAGGGCCACCAACCTCCAGGCCTGCAGCTAGACAAGGTTGCCCAGCGCCCCATCCAACCTGGCCTTGAACACCTCCAGGGTTGGGGCATCCCCCACCTCTCTGGGCAGCCCCTTCCAGCACCTCACCACTCTCTCTGTGAAGAACTTCCCCTGATATTCAACCTGATCCTTCCCTCATCCAGCTTCAATCCATCCCCCTTGTCCCACCACTCTCTGCCCTTGCGAAAACCCAATTCCCCTCCTGTCCATATGCTCCCTTTAAGTCCTGAGGGGCTGCAGTGAGGTCCCCCCGCAGCCTTCTCCAGGCTGACCCAGCCCAGCTCCCTCAGCCTGTCCTCACAGGGGAGGATGGACATGTCACCACGCCTGAAAGCTGGGCTCAGGCAGGAGATCTCAGGTTTGGTGCTGCAGGGACCAAACCAGCTCAAAGCAACTTCTGAAAGCCCAGCACCACAAAACCCCAACCTGCACGCGCGGCGAGGTCCATCTCACACACGGTGAGGTTCACATCAGCCCTTTTACACCCCTCATTTAGAGGAGAGATCCCAAACACCACCACGGTGCTGGGGCCCAGCACTCCCTCAGGCTACATCTGTGTCCCCACATTCCTCTTTCACCCTCCTGGCGCACCCCTGGGTGCGCTGGCAGCACATGGCGGTGGTGTCACGACCGCTGCCAAGCCCCTTCTTCCTTGGGGCAGCTCTTGCAGTCTCCACACACGAAGCTCACACTTCACAACAGATGAGCCGAGCGCCTTCGCGATGGCATGGGGATACGAGACCCCAGCACACCCCATCTCCCCCAAGGTTACAGCACACAGAGCCACCCACAACCCCTGTGTTCCCGTAGGTATATTTGGAAGCTGCCACAAATTCCATTCTCTCTCCCCCAGCAAACCCTCTCCTCCCCATAATCGTGCCCAGAAGGCTCCCAGCGCTCAGCACCGGCACCACTGCCCCACCACACGCTTGTCCCAGGGGTTTTTACTTCCCTTCTCAGCAGCATGGGAGTGGGAAGAGGAGAAAAAATCACCAAACTCCTCTCCTGGTCACACTCCAGGACCAGAGCAGCCACACTGAGTGCCACAAGCTCCATGGAGCATCTGTACAGTGCTTGGCCAGCCCCTCATCANGCCCAGCACTCCCTCAGGCTACATGTGTGTCCCCACATTCCTCTTGCACCCTCCTGGCGCACCCCTGGGCGCGCTGGCAGCACACGGCGGTGGTCACAACCGTTGCCAAGCCCCTTCTAACTTGGACAGCTCTTGCAGTCTCCACACACGAAGCTCACACTTCACAACAGATGAGCCGAGCGCCTTCGCGATGGCATGGGGATACGAGACCCCAGCACACCCCATCTCCCCCAAGGTTACAGCACACAGANACCAAACTCCTCTCCTGGTCACACTCCAGGACCAGAGCAGCCACACTGAGTGCCACAAGCTCCATGGAGCATCTGTACAGTGCTTGGCCAGCCCCTCATCAGCCCTGACACCCCCTCCTGCACCCCAACATCGCAGCTTAACGACAAAACCATAACCCTGCACCGTGCAGTCACGCCAGCAGAGGCAGAGAAGTAGGACAGTGAGCCTCTACACCAGCATTATTTTTCTCTCTGGTCTCTAAAGAAATCAGGTTTGGTCTCAAGCCAGCCCAGGGACGGGGCATCTGCTCTGGTACAAAAAGAAAAGCAAAATACTAAAATACCCCTTAGCCCCTGTTTTGGGCTGCAGAGACAGCCAGAGGATGCACAAAACCAAAACTCCCCTCTAAAAGAAATCAGAGCCCCCCAGGCTCCCACGGACAAGGGATGGAAAAGCCCAAACACCCCAAAGTTTAATGTTGGGGTTTTTTCTTCTTTTGCTTATTTGTTTTTTTTAACCCACCCCGTGATCTCTGCCTTGCACGACAGCACTTCCCGCAGGCGAGGCTGATGAAAACAATGTGAAAACAGCACACGTGGAGAAGTGCCGCGGGGCCAATTAGCTTTCCGTGATGTTATCTACGAATTCCAGGAGCCACGCTTCCAGAGCCGGAAAAATTGTGGGGAAAATGGATCTTAAATCACGATACTGTTACACAGGGGAATACCATAGTAAGCAATTTCTTTGTGAGATTTGCTAAAGCGGTTTTCCTGCGATCTCCTCTGCGAGGCTGAGGCATCAACCTGCGAGGATGCAGCCTCCTGTTGCTTTAATCCAGTGGGAAGAGAGAGAGGCACACCCCCCTCCCCCCTCTCCCCCCAAATCTGGGGTGTGCACCAGGCAAGGTCCATGCTGTTTTGCAGCCTGGTGTGGTTTGCTGCTCCAAGTGATGGCAGAGCACCCCATTGCTTTTCCACCACTGCCCAGCCGTCCCCCAGTGTACCCAGGGACAACACACCCCCCTCCCCGTGTTGTACACCTCATTTTTCTCTTTAAATATAAAAGAAGAAAGGCACAAGCCTGTTTTGCCACCTCTGATCAGCAAAGGGACTGAGCACCTGTAGCATCTGCACCCTGTGTCCCCAGGGAGGGCGGGAGGCACAGCCCGACAGTGCTGGGAACAGTGTCCGAACCTTCCCGCCTCCCAGCGTGAATCAGCAGCATTTTACCACCAAAAGCCCTGATCCTCATTCAATTAAAAGCCAAGGACAGTTCATAATCCTTTCCATTATAAGCCAGTAATGGCTGGTGGTTTGCAGAGGAGCGGGAAAGGGAGGCACCTTACGGTCCCAGCCGCTGGGGACACGGTGACAGAATGCCCAGTGTCGCCACTGGTGCTGGGAAGAGCATTTGTGTACTGGAGCTGTGGGTCCTGATGCGACCTGGAGAGCCCCCCAGTTTGACAGCTGTGGTGGTGAACGGGGGATCCCATAGGGTAAGCGCTGTGGAGAATGGTTGTCAGCACCCCCAGCAGCATCTCCCATCCTTCTCCCCACCAGTAAGATCCAGGTGGAGGATCAGTAAATCCCAGACACCACATGGATCGGTTTCAGCCTTCCAGTACAGACATCCCAAATGACCAGAGACCAGACTTTCACTGGAACTGGTGGTACCAACCCTGAAGGTCTATCAGACCATACATTGCCCATCCACACAGCTCACCATCTCCTTGCACGGCACAACTGGAGCTCTAGCACGGGGCTACTGCTGCCAATCACTGTGAGCACCAAGGGGTGGGGAGAAGGGATGAGGCCCTGGGGTTATGCAGAGAGAGGGTCATTGGAAAAGGAAAGAACAGGGACAGGTCGCTGGTGCCAGCCGCAGGCAGTGCCGGGCACGGCTGCCGCACGGTGATGGGAGCAGGCACCAGCTGCCTAACACAATAAAGGCAGGGGAACCACAGCACCAGGCAGGAAAAATCACCTTTCCCACTCTGTTCAATTAAGCCTGGGCAATAAGTGCTGTAGTTAAGAGTCTAATCCCATTGATACACCAGAAGCAGCCAAGAAATGTTCCTTTTTTGGTCTGAGCTCCCAGGTGGCTCAATCCTGCCTAGTTTTAGCAGGGAAGCGGCAAGATCCTGACACCACCGTCTCCTTTACGAAGAGGAAAGCCAAGAACCATGCCATGAACTCTTTCCTTTCCACTCCAACCTGGGTTTCACCACTGGTCTGCCCAAAAAACACCACCCTGCACCCCAGAAGGGAAGGATGGAGCAGGAGGGGGACACAGGGCCTCCACTGGGGTTTAAGACCAGCCTTAGCTGCTCCTGGTGAAGCAACGATGGAAGCACGTTTCCCCATCTCAATCCACTCAACCTGTCTCCCACGGAGCGATGGCACTATGCAAATCCCTGGGAGATCTGGGAAGCAGGGGTATAGAAACATTCCAGGTGCAATGACACCAAAATTGATGCTGAAAGGAGGCCAGGAACAGGACTGGCATGGCTGCTGGGAGCCCATAAACCAAGAAGTGCACACACAGCCAGTCACCCACAGCAACATCACACTTTGTCATCACCCACAGCGGGTTTTTCTGCTTCCAGCTTTGCCTCTGCATTGCTCCCTGCAGACCCCAAGGGCTCGGGGCATTGGCAGCTCCAAGCAGCTGCAAGCCACAGGAACCCAGCCCAGTTGTTCACCACTTTATCAGCACCAATGGGTATTTGCAGCACAAACACCGAAGATCTCAGCTCCCTGTCAGACACCGAAACGCTGTTCCAGCTGGGGAGGGGTCCAAGCCCAGCTATGGGGTTTCCTCAGGCCACTGCCCACCGGGTTTTGCTCTTTGCAAGGGATTATTTGCCCCAAGGATGGAGCCAGGCTCTCAGAGCTCACTTTGCCCAGAGGCACATGCCTCAACTCCCTACCTCTTGCCCAGACAGGAAGGACAGAAGGATGGACCCCATCTCCATCATGGACCCCATCACGGACTCCATCTCCATCACAAAGGAAGCTCAGCATCTCACAGGTTTCCAGCAAATACCATCTGCAGCTCCCACCCCCTCCCCACGCTCAGCTGCCCCCAGAGACCCCAGCACAGCGCTACTCACATTGTACAGGACTGTGGTCCACCCTTCCATGGTGATGCACTGGAAGACGGTGAGCACAGCAAAGAGGATGTTGTCGAACTGTGTGATCCCATCATTGGGACCGATCCACTCCCGGCACTCGTAGCCTGGGGGACAACCCTGCACCCCACATGGATGGGGGGGGTCCAGCTCCTCTAGTTCACCTGTGAGCACAGAGACAGAAGGGCAGAGGTAAGAGAGGCAGGGGACAGGCAAAGGGACGATGACTGCAGCCAAACAAAGCAGGGGACCCCACTGGGACCTGCACACAGATGACATGGGGGTGTCTTGAATGACACGAAACATGACATCTCCTCAGCCCTGGGTGTCCCCCCATAGAAACGTGCCCCCAGTGCAGGGCCCTGCTCCTCACCTGAATTGTTTGTGTAGCAGGCGCGGTGCAGCTTCCCGCTGTAGAACTCCAGGCCGATGATGGCAAACATGAGGATGGCGAAAAAGAGCAGCAAGCCAATCTGAAGGAGAGGCACCATGGCCTTCATGATGGATTTCAGCACGATCTGCAGGCCTGGGAGGGGAGAGAAAGAGCGTGGCTCAGCACCAGGATGCGGATCCCCTGCCTGGGGCACATCCATCCCAGCCAGAGCGAGAGGGGGACAGTGGGCAAAGGACACGGACAGTCATCAGGCCAAGAGGCCAGCACAGCCTGGAGCACCCTTTTAGGCCGAGAAACTTAGAGGAGAGCACACTGGGTGACCGCCTGATCCCTGGTGGGACCCCCTCAAGGCACAGACCCAGCACATTGCTCCCCATGGCAGGAAAGACGGGAGGACCATTGTTGGCAGCAGCCTCGTTTCTTTATTTATCCCTGTGCCAGCAGATGAAATCTTGCAAAAAATAAATCAAAAACCCAAAACCAACCCCAAAATCTCCCCTGAATAAACCTCAGTCCTGGAAGGATCCACCCACTGCCTTCTGGCCAGGGAAGGGAAGCTGCCGGCGGCCCCGACAGGCCTCATGCCAGCAGAGAGCGGGACAGACAGGGAGAAATGCCACCCGAGGATGCCACACACGGCCATACTACAGCCCCCTCCCCTGCAGGCTGCCCAAGGGGTGGCTGGGCAGATGGCACGTATGATCCCCACTACACAGAGAGGTTTGCCCCGCCTCTTCCACGCTTGCATCTTACATCGAGGTGGCACAAGGACCCCTCTCGCTCTGAAGGGCATCAGGGATGGACACGGACACCCCAGGAGGAGACCAGAAGCATCTGTCCAACTTACTGGGGATGCCCGAGACGAGCTTCAGAGGTCTGAGCACGCGCACGGCGCGCAGCGTCCGCAGGTCCACGTGGGTGTTGAAGTGAGTCCCAGCGGTGGCGAGAATGCTGCAGGCAGACAGGGAGAGAGCACAGTCACCCCGGGCAGGAGCCACGTTCTCACACCAGGCTGTGGGCAACCATGAGGGCAGGTACAGAGATTCAGCACAGCCCAAAACTCACATGCCACAGAGCCACGCTGACACCAGCATCAAAGCCCATGGACCACCCTGGCCAGCTGAAGCCACCCATGGGCCACCAAACCCTCCACACGCCAGGGTGGCTGGGGACAGCTGGTGCTGGTCATCGCCCATGCTGGGCAGTCAATGCTGCAGATGCAGTGCTCATTGCCGCTGCACAGGGATGGCAAGTGGCACATGGTCCAGAGATGGCACCTCAGAAAGGGGGGGTAGGGTCTCTCCCCTGACAGCTGCCCTGGCAGCACCTCCAGCCATCAGCTGCTCTGTTTCTTTCCACACATGGAGCTTCCTCAGAGTCCCACCTCTGGGATTGCTGAGAACGAGCAGAGAACCTCACATGCATTCAAAAATCTATAGTGATAAAAGTTTGATGACCTTGGAAGGCAACCAGCAGCGCAGGAAGGGCTCCAGAGGCTTTCTTTTAAAACACAAAGATTTTTTTCAAGCCCATCTCTGGAAAACAAATTGGGGCAGAAGGGAACTGGTGCACACCGAGTCCAGCAGTGGAAATACTCAGGGCACCAGTACCTGCTGCGGGGAGGGGGATGGTGCAGCCCAGGCATGGCAGCAGAGCTGCACAGAGAGCGGTGCCGGAGCTCGTGGCCTCGTCTCCCATCTGGGCTCAGTCCCCAGGTGCTAGGTGAGGAGGAGGAGGAGGGAGGCAGCAGAGGAGCAGGGGATGGGAGAGGAGGGGACGGGGAGGAGAGTGGGACAGAGGGAGGCAGCAACCTCAGGTCTGTTTGCAGCAATCCAAAAACCGAAGGAAATTGGGTCATTGTTCCACTAATTCATCTAATTACAGGCCAGAGCAGCTCTCTGGCGCGCTGAGTAATTAGCACTCTTGCTCTCCCCCTGTCCCCGAGGTACGGCAGGTACCAACCTGCCCCTCCAGAAAGACGGCTGGGTTTCCTAGGATACCCCGGCAGCAGAAACGCTCTCACATCAGCAAACCAGGTTGTTCCAACCCCTCTTCCTCACCTCCTCTTCCTCCCTCCCTCCCTCTGCACAAGGGGTCCGCTACAAAGCCCCAGCAGTGGTGGGGATGCATCGCCCCAGCATCACCCACAGCTCCCGGCGTATCAGGCGATATACACGGGGGTATCTTTCCCTGGGTGGCACTTCCCCTTTCCCCCCACGCCCCAGCCCTTGATGGGAGAGCAGAAAAGGGACTTAATTAAGTCAGGAGCTGGGGAGAGCTGCGTTGTTAAATTGGTTGTATGATCAAAATCAATAAGTATGATAAAGCACAGCCACTCAGCAGCACGTGGGAGAGGGAAGAGCACGGGTGCTTTCATCTCTTTCATGCAGCCTGCCAGCGAGAGCGGGGTAACCCAGCGCTCCCCAAAACACCGGTGCAGAGGATGGACTGTGCTCAACACCATGCTCCAGCCCCCAAAACCTTCCATCAGCTTTTGCTCCTCACGTCCTGATGCCTGGCATCCAACCAATGGATAGGGGAAAAGGCATTTGTAGCCCCTGAACTGACTGACTCCAGCCAGGACTGAGCATCTCCAGGAGACATGGGATGCTCCAGGGCTGGATGCAGGCTCCAGCCCTTCTCCTGAGGGTTCACCAATAAGGGCTCAGTACCATGAAAAGCCCAACTGGAAGGCTCCTGGCAGCAGAGCACGTTGGCAGCTCTCTCCCACCACAGAGCCGCACCGTTGTCTCACAGGGCCAGGAGGAGGTGGAGCCATCGCTGCTCCCAGCCCCATCAGACATCTCCTCCCCGGGGCAGGACCACCACCGGCCGCCCAGCGGAGAGGAGCCGAGCGCCCCGGCCGCAAAGTCCTCCGCTAACCCAGATTTGTGTGAAGGGCCGCCGAGCCGCCGCGCCGCGCCGTGCCGAGCCTTCAGGCGAGGTTCAGGCGATTTCAGGGCACTCCTTCCCAGCGCTCTAATTTAGCTGCTAAGAATGGGACTCCTCTGTGGCAAGGTGACATGCTCCTTGTCCTCGCTGGGGGGACAAGGGACATCACCAGCTCTTTTGGAAGGAGGTTTGGACAGATCACCTGGACAGGGCGAGGTGGCTGCACTGCAGAGGTGTCTCCCAAGGGACGATGGAGATGACCCACCGCTAAGGAACAGATGCCTGAGCGTCCTTCTGCCCCGGCTCCCGGTGAGGGGGGATGCACCCAGAGCACACGCTGCTGGAGCTGCTCCTGGCAAACCCATCCATCCCAGAGCACCGAGGCAACTCCAGAGCCTCTGAGCAGGGTCTGAGCAGCCCTGGGCCACCTTGAGACCGGTTGAGGTGGCTAAAAAAAGCCAAGCAAACTTCCAGGCTTGCAAGGATGGCTTCTGCCTGCCTCTCCCAAGCCCTTCAGTGGCTCTAAGGGAAAACAGCCAGACTTCACTAGTACACACAGGCACCACCACCACAGTACTGCCAATGTTCAATACAACACTCAAAACACACCCTCCAGCTTTGGACTAGGGCATCTCACCTGTTAATTGCTAATTAGCCCTCTCAGCATGCATTTTCCCTCTCCGCCACCCCCTCTCGAGGCCAGTACAACCCCTTTCTGATTTACTGACACACGTTAGGGTGTCTTATCTCTCCCTATATGCCATGTCCTCAGGATGAACAGCACAGGGATGGGACTTGGGCCGTGACAGACCTACGTGCTGACACAGGACGGCAGCTCCGCTATCTCTAGAACAATTTAAACCCTTTTCGAACCCTTCACAATATCCACGTCTGATGTGCTAATAATTATTCTTTATTTTTAGGCAAGGACCCAAACTAAAATTACATCTCACCATCCAAGTTATTTGAAAAAGCTGCCAGATTGGGCTATAAAAATCCCAATGATCTCATGCTTTTCATCATATGTACTGGAGAAAAAAAAAAAGAAGAAGGGGAAAAAAAAAAGAAAAAAAGTGAAGGCGTTTTTATAGGTCACCCAGGCAAAGGGGTTAGTTTTACTTCTTCAGAGGAAAGGGGGAAGAGACTTCAGGTGAAGAAAAGAGCAGAGAAGAGCTATTGGAAGAATGCAAATGAGAGAGGAGGCAGGATGGGAAATATATGCTAATCCCCAAAGTATAATTGAATAGTGAGCAATCACCAGCAGACAAAAACATGCTTTCAGCGAATAAAGAAGAAAAAAAAAAAAGTAAAAATATTTTTTAAAAAAACCAAAAACACCAAACTAAACCCCGGTGCTTTGTGTTTGCAACCAGGGTGATTATTTTATTTTACTTGTTTACAGGCTGTGGAGCGAAGGGCGAGCTCCTGCCGGGCCCGTCGCACCTGCGGGCTCTGGGGCTCGGCTGCCGGCAGAGCGATGCTCAGCCCTCGGGCACTGCTCCAAGCTCGCAGCAGCGGCTGAGCAGTGCGCTCGCCCTCGCCTCCAGCTGAAGACCTGCACCTATGGACTTCTTTTCCCAGGAGCATCCAAAATAAAAAAAAAAAATAATATTTTTTTTTGTAAAAAAAATTGAATTATCACATTTCAAATGACTCTGTGACTCTTTGGGACTTAGCAGATAAACCGTGAGCGACACGTGATGCTCCTGCCCACACAAAGCACTTTCACTAGCACAGAGCCAGCACCGAATCTGGGTGCTGTCACACACACCACAGCACCCACAGTGTGCCTGCTGTGCCAGGGGCTGCACATCGCGCCCGCTCCCATCCCCATCGCCTCATGGCGAGCGGCACCGACAGCCCCAAAGCCTCATCCCTCAGGGAGAACACACACAAGCTCGTGCTTTGCACCCCAAGACATCACCCTCGATTCATCCCCCTACTCCAAGCCCAGCATCCCTCCTCGACCGTTCCCATCGGGGACCGCCGCCGAGGCACGCGCAGACAAGGCGACCCAGGAAAGGGCAGCTCTGGGTGGAGGAAAGGATCAGCTGAGACAGACTCAAAATCTGGGGCAGGGAGGGTGCTGGCGGGCTGGCTGGCGCACAAATTAATATTTATAATTAAGTGGAAAGGCCCCTGGAGGCCTGCACTGCCACCTGACTCTACGAGGGAGACTACTTCATAATTAATACACTGGTCAAACAGCTCATGGAAAGTCCGTTACCTGGTGAAGTTACCCCATTCTTGCCCTTTTCTGCCCCTGAATCCCCCCACACCCGACACGTCCCCAGGAGCAGGATGTTCTCCAGGCTCCCAGTGGGACAGGGTCACCCACCCCGAGGACGCCCCAGCAGACTGTGGTGCTCCCTGCCTTCGGGTTGCCAAGGGACAGGGACACAAACCAGGTCCAAGCCCTGCCCTCAGCACAGTTCAGAGCAACCTCAAAGGCTCTGTCGTCTCCACTTGGTCTTTCTAGGTTTCGGGGCCATGACACAAGTGGATTGCTGCGCTGCAGAGCTGCTGATCCCATCTGTCCTGGCAGCTTCAAGAGCCCTGAACTGGCACTGGCGACTCCCTGAGAGGTGTGAGGAGGGTGAATGTAAAATCTGCCTCTGGTCTGGGGGGCTGACATGCTCCCCAGGCCATTCCTTCATGGAGAAGCTCCCAGGTTTGGCACGTGATGGAGCATCGCACCCCCACCCTGTGTTTGGCCAGACCCCACGCCTCTCCCCACAACCTCTGGCCCCTGAGACACCTCTCAGATGTGGGATTTGTCAGTGGGGGGCAGGAAGATGCTGGAGAAATGACAAAAGAGACCTTGTGGAAACCTAAAGTGGCTGCCAGGAGGCTCAGGAGTTGCAAAGGCAAACGCAGCACAAGTGACCGTGTACCACAACAGGACCTGTCTAAAGTCATGCCAAAGGAGAGGTCCCAGACTCCCAGGGATATCCAACCCACGCCTGGGTGGGTGACACCACCTCCCCATGTGAAGATGTGGTGGAAAATAACCTTTCCACTTCCCTCAAAGCCAGACACCCTGCAACTCCCCTCCTGGAGTGAGGTCCATGGAGGCGCGAAGACACTGCACGTGGGTACTTCACAGTTTGGCTCAAGTCTTTACCCCCCCCAGGCCCAGGAGGATGAGGGCTTCACCTCATCCCAGGAGCTCTGTGTCAGGTTGAGGGGAGAGGTGATGCTCCCAGAGACCAGCAGCCACGTGGGAGGGACTGACTCACTTCAAGAAGGACGGGATGAAGCACGTGAGCAGCACGTGGGATGGATCTTGCGATGGAGAAAAGTAGCATGCCCATCTCCCCCACAGCCAGAGCCATGGGTCTGCCTGCTGGGGGGTCACCCCATGTCCCCCCACTACCTGTCCCCTGCAGCATGAAGACTTTTCCCTCTCCCATCCTATCCCCTCGACAGAGAAACAGCACTGCCCTTTGTACAAGGTGCCGATGTCAGGCACGTCCCTCGCCATGGCATATGGCACATGAATCATTCACAAAGCTGGAGAATTAATTATTCATCCAAACGAAAGACCAAACACTTTACTAATTGTCCTGGAAGGAAAGAACTGGGAAGGGGGTGGGAGATAGGGCAGACATCAGGTTGGAGACCAGTACCATTCATGAAAGGAGAAGAGGGGGAAAGGAAAAAAAAATGTCCTGTCTAGTGTGATCAAAGCTTCTGGACCCGGGGTTGTCTCTTTACTGGCTTATCCTCTGGGACAACCCTCCTTGCAGCAGGACAGGCTCCAGCAGGACAATCAAATCATGACAGCAGGCTACACTTGTGCCACAAGCTGTTGCCCACACCTCACACCCACTCGCCCAGGCGAGTCTGGAGGTGCCAGGTTTATCTCTGGACCTCCAAGAGCCCAGCTAAGACAGGCAGAGCTTGTGTAGCACAAGGTGTGCTGGGTTCCAGAGGGCAAAACACTCATCTCTTCCATGGGGGAGCCCAGGGCATCTGCAAAAAGGGCCCCGTGCACCTTCTGGGGCAGCCATCCCCATGTCAAGGCAGCACTGCAACCAGCGACACCCTTGGGCCTGTGGGCCTGGCTTTAAGCACGGTTGCTTAAAGTCAGGCCCACAGCTGCCACTTGCCTGTAGGGTGACAGGACTTTGGTTTTCAGTGGTCAGAGCTCACAGAGCCGGGCTTTGCTCCACCAGCACGGGCTGGTGCCAGGTCAGCTCCGGGTTTACTAAGGGCACGGCGGGCACAGCCAGCAATCGCTCTTTCCTGCCTTTGGCCACGCTCTACCCCACAGATCACTCACTGAAGACCACAGAGCCACAAAAAAGCACCTACAGTGTCTTGGCTCTTATTAAACCCTCTGAAAAACCCCGTTCCCACTCTTCCTTCCGGTGACGCTGCTCCATCTACCCCTGTTCCACGGCGGCTGCTCCACCGGCCCCCGAGCGGGCACAGCTTCACAAGGGCCCCCGAGCGGGCACAGCTTCACAAGGGCCCTCTGACTTCCACACTGATTCTCTTTTCCCCTGGTGCTAGAAGCGTCCCCCCTCCCCTACACCTCTCATGCAACGTGTGGTTGTATTATTGCTATAAAAGCAGCCAGCGCGGTGACGCTCGGGCACTGGAGTGCGTGAAGCACACACCCACCTGGATATTCACAGAGGGAGTTTAACCCTTCTGCCCCCACAGGCACCTTCAAACGTGGCCTAGGACAAGGCAGGATGGTGTAGGGTCCTCTATTTGTCACCTGGGGACAAGTTGCTGATGGCTCCTTCGGCCTCATCCTATTAAGAGGTCCCCAAGCTCCCGCTGCCCTTTCTGACCAGTGTTTCCCTTCTTGGTCCAGGACACTGGTCCAGCCAGCTCTGGCTCATGCATGGGCAAGGTGAGCATCCTCAATGCCCAGGAGAAACACGGCTGTTCCTGTCCCCAGCGCTCCCTCAGAGTGAGGGAAGGTATTTTACATGTGTTTCTGGGGAAAAAAAAGTAACATTTGCAGTTGGGTTTTTTTTTTCAGGCAGCAACGATGATTTGGAAACCACAGGTTATAAACAGCACAGGTTTACAAATGTGACTATTAGATCCCCAGTGGAAGCTTTAGCAACAGGGAGTTTTAGGTGGGTGTTGATTTCCACTGAGATGAAATATCTGGCTTTATTGACACAAGAAGCAACCACCAGTTGAACCCAAGTCAGTGCCATCCATTCCCGCGCGGGGGTCCCAAGAGGCCACTCATGGTGGGAGCCCCTCATTAGGCTTATTTACACCAGGAAGACAAATCCTGCTGCTCACCATGACCTGTTCACTGCTCACATGGTGTCCAGGGCTGTGATCCCACCTCTCCCATCAGACACGTGGCAAAAAATAAGTCCAGGAGAGTGATAACTCTGTGTCACCCTTGAAGGGACAAGGGCCAGAGAGCATGATGCTGGGTCCATCAGGGATGGATGCAGGAGTAGGTCCTGCTCTCATGGATATCCCCTTGGTCCATCATCATGGGATGCATCAGCATCCCAAACCAGTCAGCACATCCCAAGGCAAGCGCTACCCCACCCCTGCCACTGTCTCCCCACAAAACCATCTCAACCACCATGAATCCCCCCAAAGCTGGACAGCCCCTGCCCAGACACACATTAACCAAGCGTAAAGTCCGCAGCGACGGGGTCACCCTCACCCATCCCCCGGGGTTCCAGAGGGCAAAACACTTATGCAACCGACATGGCGCAAACCACCGAGTGCAAACCCTCTCCTGCAAGCGGTTGGCATGTCATTTGCTGAAGAAATTTGCCAATAACTCGTCAGATTGAACAGACAAGAGCTTCTTGCTCGGGATACTCAACCCTGGCGCTGGAGAACAGCGGCTTTGTCAGTGCCGCACAGTCAAAATCAGCAAAAGCTGCACAGCACAGAGGAGACCTGGTCCAGCTGATCCGTGCCCCCCAGGGCATCCTCCCCAAAACTGGTCCAGGATTGAGTCCTCAGCCCATCAAACAACAGAATTCACCCCAAAAAGCCTTGGAGAGCCCAGGCCAGCGGGTCACCCGGCATTTCTTGGAAGGGCTTCTGTCCTACTGGAGAAGGCATCGGGGCGCGAGGGCAATGATGGCGGTGAAGGATGATGGCGGGGGATGATGGCGGGCTGTGCCCCATGACCGGTGAGGAGCTGGACACCTCCCGGCAGGGCGGCCGGCGCGGCACCGACAGCCCTTCACGGCCAATTGATTTCCTGGCGCGGGGCCCGCGCAGCGCGGCACTGAACCGAGCTGGCGAGGCTTTCGCGAGTGAGTAATTGCCGAGCGCTGACTCAGCACCGGCTCCGTTACAGTCAGCTCGCCTGGAGCCGTGGGGAGGGCAGGGAGAGGTCCGTGGAGAACCCCCCACCCAACCCAGTGCTTCCCCTTGGCCCGAGCCTCAGAGGATGCCCAGACCAGGAGATGACCAACGGGCATTTCCCGACCACTTTCCACACGCTCAGCCCAGCAGCAGTGAGGCCGAGACAACCCCCCCTCATTGTGACCAGGGGTGACCCGTGCCCCGAGCTGTGCCCAGAGATGTGACAACCTCAGCCCAGCCCAGGAGCTGTGCCTGGCTGCTCTCCCCACATCACTGAGCCCTCTCCTGAGAGTCCCTTTGCAGCTCACCCGCTGCCCAGAGAGAAGTGCCACCCCACCACCAGCATGCTGAGACCGTGCAGGTCCACATTGGATCAAGGGAGTCAAAATGTTCCTGGTCACGTTCTCATGCCTTCTCTCGAGCACAGTCACAACCCACACCTCTCCACCAGCGCCACGTCCCTGGCAACACCAGGCTGAGCATCCCCCCTCCTCCTCAAAACACACAAACGGGTGTCATGTCCCACGTGGTGCCACCACCCAGAAAAGGCTCCGAGCCAAGAGGCATGACTGTGCAACCAGGAACTCAGGAGAGACCCCAGGTATTTTGCCTTGCCTCAGTTTCCCAGCCAGCCCTGCAGCTGCTCTGCACCCAAGAGAGCTCACAAAGTGCTCAGAGATCCACAGACACCATCTCATTGGACACATCAACCAGCTCCTCCGAACACAGGGTTTCCATGGGCAGGCAAAAAGCAACGGCCATGATCCAGGCACCCCTGGATCCAGGCACACGGCAAGGGGACAGAGGAGGGTGTCACCCTCAGAGGGTTCTGCTCAAGCCCACTGTGCCACCATTGGCCAGGGCAAGCCCAAACATCCCTATTCGTTTCTATGTCACCAGCACAGCCCGTTGCACCTCGAGCAGGACTCAAATCTGGGCCACATCTCCGGCAGGTGACACCAGCAGTGACACAACCAGCACCCGTGAAGCTCGGTGTGCTACCGCCCCCGGCATTGCTGCTGCATGCTGGAATGCTGAGCCAGCATCACCTGGGGAAGCAGCCCCAACCCAGACCTCGTTCCCAAACCTCCAGCACCGTGACATGGCTGGGAAGCACTTGGGAAGGCAAGAGGAGAGGAGATCTTACCCTCTCTTCGGGGCCTTTGGCCAAGACCTCTCCCAGATCATGTACTTGCACATCAGGCTGGACTCTCACCTCACCCCCACCTCACTCTGTGCCCAGATGGGTGACTGATGCAGGCACCAACTGAGGAAAGCTCAGCGTGATGCCTTCAGAGCCCAACCCTCCTTGCCTGACGGGGAACCTTGTCCCTCCATCAGTTGCCCCCAGCAAAGCCAACACAGGAGCCTCCAGCACAGGGAACCACCCTCCCCTCTCCCTCATTGGGATGAGGAGCCACCACTGACAACAGCAAACCAGCACCTTGCCCCACATCCTGGAGCTCATGTCACCCCCAACTGCCCGACTCACCCACTGANCCCCCCCCACTGAGGCCCACGATGAAGTCCATGACGTCCCAGCCATTACGCAGGTACGAGCCCTTGTGGAAAACAAACCCCAGAGCCACAATCTTAATCCCAGCCTCGAAGCAGAAGATCCCAATGAAGTAGGGCTCTGTCTTCTCCTGCCAGAAGGGAATCAGTGACACAGTGAGAGGGGAAGCCAGGGCAAACACAGCACCAGCTGTTTCACATGACCCAACTCATGTCCCATCCCACCCTCCCCAGCCTCATCCTCCCCTTCTGGAACCTTCCCAGCCCTTCCTCAGCAGCACCAACCATGGAAATAAGCAGAGGGTGTCTTATCACCCACCTGAGATGCCCAGTCCCCCTTCCTGTCCTCACTTTCTAAGGGTCTTGAACCTTCCTGACCCCATGGAAGAGTAGAATGTGACAGCAGCCCCAGGAAGGCTGGAGGGACCGGTGCTGGAGGAAACCTTCTACCCTACCACCCCAAACCCATCAGGAATGGGCTGGTAGGATGGGGCTGTTCCCTTTGGCTGGTGCCCCCACTCACCCACCCAACCCCCCAAACAGAGGACAGTGACAGATGGACACGGGGTACTCACTAATCTCCGTGACATGGGCGTCTTGTCATCCTCGGGGAGGTGCTGCTCAAGGGCCAGCACGATGCAGTTGGCAATGATGGTCGCCAGGATCATGTACTCGAAGGGAGTGGAGGGGAGTTAAGGAGCAGAGAAGAGGTAGATGATGTCCAACCCCAACCCACCCCAGCCCACCCCTTGTTTCACCTGCTCGTTAGCCACCACCACCGCCCCTCCCCACAGAAACAGGTACACACACAACCCAGCTTTCACCTCCACTGCTCCTGGGCAGAAAGGCAAAGGCCACCTTGTGGTGTTTGGAAACAAGAGGGGTGGAAACAGAACTGAGAGCCTCTGGGACCTTCCTCACCTGAGACCTGCTGGGTCTCACCACCTCCTTCCCAAGGCAATGGGATGTTTAACCAACAGCTTCCGCTGGGCTATGAACTCTCTTGGGAGAGGAAATGCTGCTCTGGTGGGAGGCCACAAGACAGATGCAAGTATCAAGGGGGACAACCAGGCTCTGATCAGATTTAGCTTCATCTGGAAAGGGGCTTGATATGGTCCCAGGCAGTGTCAGGGAGTGTACATGGCACGGCATGCTGGTGGCAGGTGGCATGTCCTTGCATGCCATGGTCCTGCTTCTCGCCTTCCCTCTTCCATTACAAAGCAGCAGGAGATGGAGTTTGAAAGGGGTGAGTGAGGAAACATTGTCACAGGAGTCCTGAAGCATCCCAGTGTGAAGGACAGCCTGAGAAGGACAGGGCTTCCCTGGCAGGTCCTGGAGATGATCCAGCCTGGGCCAGCCAACCCTGTGCCTTGTGTTGGCAAGGTGGACATGCCCTGGGACCCGAGGGTCCCCTGCCAAGCACCGTGCAGGTGGCAGGGTGAGCACAAGGCAGCACCAGGAGCTACAGAGCTCCAGGCCGAGTATTTACAATTCAAGACATTGATGATACCTAGGTCCAAGCTCAAATTCCTTGAGGATATAAACTCCCTATGGAGACATCCCAGCTCAGCCACGCTCCAGCGAGACCCCAGGTAAGGTCAGGACCTGGTTGGACCCTTACAAGCATCACAAACCCCACAGCCATCCCTGGGCTTACACACCCTTCTCTGGGAGCAACCCACGCGGCGACAAGTGGCAGCAGATGCTGGCATCAGAGAACCTCGGTGAGTGGGGAGGGGAGACAGGCACCCAGGAAAGCACCACAAACTCATCTCCCTCCTGCCTTTTTACATGCAGGGGCCCCTGGGAGTGAGGTGAGGGGGGGGAGGGTGGGTGCACCCCATGCTCCTGCCTGGCCTATTGCCAAGCCCTGAACACAAAGCACTTCCAAGCAATGGGGTGGCCGCGTCTTCCCGAGTTCCTTGATAGGAGAGCAGGGCAACACTCATGAGCAGGCAGCACACCCCGTTCCCTCCATGCCAAAACCCCACAGCCGTATTACTGGCACCAGCAGCCCCCCAGGACGGGGCCACCACCCTCCCCAATCTCTGCAGAATGGGGCTGTGACCCCACCTGGCATGGATTTGCCCATAGCAAAACTATCCAAGCTCCCACCATCCCAAGCCAGCATGGGAGCAGCATCCAAGCTGAGCCCTTCCCCATCACACTGGGCTTCTCCAGACCTGGCAGCTTCAGGCTCACACCGCTGAGGTCAGGAGGCACCATCCCATGCCACCACACCGAGGAAAAGGGCTTTTCTCTCTTGCAACCGTGGCTTTTGGCCGCTGAAGCTTCTGACTTCAGTGGGATGCTTTAAACCACCAGCCCCGAGCCTATGGATAAGAGAAGACATCCCAGTGCTGGCCACAAGCAAGGGAATCTGGAAACCATGAATTAACCCCAGCAGCAGCAACCCTGCGGCACGTAGGCACGGTGGGAGCTGGGCCGGGCATCAGAGCAGATCCCCAGAGAGCCGGCCAGGAGGGGCAGCCAAGGAGAGCCTGCAGCAGCCGGGAGCTGTTTGGGCTGGTAGGGAGAAGAGCCAGGAAGGATTCAGCCAAGGCACATAAAAGGCCACTCAGCAAAATTAACGGTTGCTAAGTTAAATACAAACCAAAAGAGAGACTGCCGCAGCGCTCGCTCCTGCGAGCTCAGACCTCGGTGTCAGCCGGACACTGAGAGTCCACATGGGAGTCGTGAGCTTGGGAGGAGGCCAGACCCCAAAAGTTTTCCTCTGAGACTTCATCCAAGAGAGGATCCAAGCATGCTAAAGCCACGTTCTTTCCCTCTTTCCCACCTCTGGTCTCACACTCCAGCTGAAACGCAAGATTTGGCCCCCGGCCAAATCTTGCGTTTCAGCTGGAGTGTGAGACCAGATCAGGGTCTTTTGCTTCATTTTCCTGAAAGTCTGTGAGCAATTAGCACAGGCTGGAAAGGAAAGAGCCCGTTAGTGGGGGAGCATGGCCAGCTCCCCAGGGACTAGGCACATTGGCCTAGATGAGAAGTGTGGGAACGGCACAGCGAGTCCGTCTGCCCGCCCCAGCATGGATAACCCAGACGAGCATCTAGCACCCACAGGGAGAACAACCTGGTGGGAAAATCCCAGGTTTTCCAAAGCCAGCTGCCCAGCAGCACCTGGGGAGGGTAGCTAAGGACCACCTCTAATGGCTCAGCTCACCCCTATATGCCTTGCTGACTCCAACATCTGGCTCAACAGCACAAGGATGGTGCACATCTGTCACGGCACAGGGCCGCATCCCCACTCCGCTTCCCTCGGGCACATGGGTCAGCAAATACCGACGCTAATTGACAAGGGGTGATCACCGCCCTGAGCAGCAACCAACCTAAGCATGATGTTGCCATCAAAAGTGACTCTCCAAACACTCCACTGGACCAGTTTTCCAAGGACCCCAGCCTGGGTTATCATGCCTGGAGCTAGGCAAGACCCACGAGACACCCAACCCTGCAAAAACCAGCCCCCACAGCTCCAGCTGTGAGCCCAAGGGTAAGAAAACCTTTCCCAAGGGAGAGCAGGAACATCTGGCTAAACCAGGGGGAAATTTTATCCAAACACTCCACCTCTTCCAAGTAAACATCCACCCAGACCAGGGCTGGAGCCCACCAGGTAGTGCTCTGCCCCTCTGCTTCCGCTCTCATTAGGTGTCCACCCAAAACGCCGCACAGCGCTCGTCTCCCTCCACGCCTGGTAACGAAAGCCCGTCTCCCTCCAGCCTCCCCCTTCGTCTGGCTGCTCCTGGAGGATCATTAGGGAGCCGATAAAAATAGGTTTTCTTATTGATTTATCTCCTTTACCCAACGCTCTCTCCCCTGCACCATTGACTTGTTTCCTTAGCAACTTGGCCAGTCCCATTGCACTCCACACCTGCCCAGCTCCATCCATGGTGGGGAAGGTGCGCTCAGGCGATGGGGACCCCCCAGACCCATGTCCCAGTCCACCCAGAGTAGGTGCTGTGGGCTAACCCCATGCCTGGAGCTCCTTGGTGGCTCTGGCAGGGAGCATGAGGGAGATGTTTCTCGCTTCTAGCTGTGACCACCCACCCCACCTTCACCTCCATCCTCAAGCAGAACCAGCCCGCCCAGATCTATATTGCTAACACAGGGAGCGTGCCCATCTCCAGGGCCTCAAGATGGGTTTACAGTGCTGATGGCACATCGATGCAACCTCCCCAAGAGGCTGGGTGCAAATTAAACTCCTCCTTGGATGCAGACAAGGGCTGGGAGCTGCAGAGGGCTCCCCTCCACCTCCCCACTTGAGTGACCATGCCTTCTCCCTGCTCCTGGGCAGGCAGGCAGGGAAGGAGCAGAAGAGCCAGAGTAGCGAGGCCACAAGAGCACCTCCAGAGGGGCTCCTGGAGAAGCCTCCCTCAGAGGGGCAGCAAGAAGGGCAGGAAGGATTTAACCCCTTGCCCTGACAGCATCACCCATCAGGAAACCAAGCACCTCCTCTCCAAGGCTGTTTTCTAAGAGAAACCCAAACTGCCAAACGGAGCGAAGACCACACACAGTCCTACCTTAGCTCTGGGTTTCCCCAGCCCCACAGCACCTGCCTGGCCTGTCCCCAAGGACACGGGTGATCTTCCCCCAGCAGATAAGGCAACCCAGCACCCTTCAAGCAGCCATAGAGCCACAGTCCCTCATAACCATCCCCGTCCCTGTGCTCCCCCACCCAGTGCTCCCAGCTCATCCCTGCTTTGCTGGGGTTGACAGAAGACAATATCCAGAGGGACAAGGTGCCAAGAGGTCCCAAATCCTCTGGCCTGGCTCTGAATGCCAGCCAGCTCCTACGTGCCCATTGTTTCACAGAGCAAAACGGGCTCAGGAGAAGGAGGGTGGGCTGCACCTGTGTCTCAGCACAGCTCTCAGGGAGATCCCAGCCAAGGTGCTCAGCCTGCCTAAGCCTCACTCTATGGACAAGCCTCAACCAGGCAGACTCTGCTCCCCATCTACAGCCATAAATGTTGCTGCTTATGACTCCAAACTATGGTGGTCTGGTCTCCACTGAGGGCTAAACCAAAGGCAACGCCAGCCAGGGGCAGGTCAGGGCAGAGCCATCCACGCTGCTGCCACTTCCATAGGGATGCAGGCACGGGGCACCTGCCTGACCTGTGCAAACGGCTCCATGGAGAAGCATCTCCTTCTCTCCCACCTCAACCCTGCATTTAAAACCTGGAAATAAAACCTCTCTTTTTTTTTCTTTTTTTTTTACCCCCCCTAAACAAAAAAGAACCTCATCATGTGATTATTCTGCCTTAACATCAGTTTTTTAACTTTGGTTGCCACAGCAACAGGATGCAACTTGGCGTCACCATGACAACAGCTGCCTCTGTTTAAATTCACCATCTGACAGGCAGCCTCGCTCTCCCCGGCTGTCAAAAAGATGGACCTGCCATTACACCTACTCGCCCCTCCCCAAAAAAAAAAAACATTTTAAAAATCTGATGAATGAAGGGCACAGAAAACAGCCTCAGCAGAGGGAGGTGGGGAAGGGGGGAAATAAATAATAGAGAGTTCTTGGGTAGCACTGGAGGGAGCTGCCCAAGGGTGGCACGACATGGTGCAGCTCTTCCTACGGGAAGGTGAGACCTGCCAAAATCTTAGTTGGGCAAAGAGCAAAGACGTGGAAGATGCTTGATCAGGTGCCCAAAGGGCAGTGCCCACGCAGCATCCGAGGTGGCCAGGCCGAAATGGGAGTCATCTGGAGCAGTACGGTTTGGGCATGCATGGGTGTGCATCCCGTGGAGCAAGATGCACAGGCGTGACGCACCAGGGATGGGCACTGGGGCTTTGCAGAGCCCCCCTGAGGCTCTTGGCCAGCCCAACACCAGCTTTGGTCCTCAAAGGGGCTGAGATAGGAGAAAAGCCCTTGTTGCAGAGAGCAGCGAGGTCCCCAGAGGACTGGTGGACATCCCTCTCTTCTGCCCAACCAAGGGGACAGGTACAGCGGCCAGTGTGCGCCTGCAGCAAGTGACTGTCCTTGGGGACAGAGCCACACAATGTCATCTAGCCTTTCTGGGGCGGGAGAGGGATCTTATCCAGGTCAAATGTGATTAAGCAGATGAAGAACGGAGCAGATATAGATGAGCTGCAGCCCATCTCATGTGCTAACTGAATTGCAGCTTTCCAGGCAGCCAAACAAATGAAATCAGGGCTAAAGGCCTGGCCATCAGCAGGAGAGCAGGCAGGACGAGGCTTTGTTTCCAAAGGAGGAGTAGATGTTCCTACAGCCAGAACAGCAGCTGCCTCCTGTTTCGAGCAGGACCAGTCAAAAGAGCAGCTCTGGCGGAGGCAACGCACCGGGCTTTCCAGCGAGGGACTCGGCAAAGACTCATCTCCCCATGGAGCTGCATCCCAACACCAGCTTCTCGTATTTCTCCTCCTTCCCCTCCATGCATCATCCCTATTTACACTAGGAAGCCAAACTGCAGAGGCTGCTGGTTATAATTATACAGTTACCCAGCAGATATACAGGCCTGAATCACCAGTTATTTTTAGCCCTATTACCTAGTCAACTGGAGCTGGATGAAGAAGAGTCTCCACTCCTCCCCACGCACCACCCCAGACCCTTGGCACTCCTCGGTGCCGTGCCCGCTCCGACCCGCAGTGCCAGGATGAGTCCATCTCCTTCCCAAGGCCAGCAACTCTCTCTGACTCCAACCAAGATCCAACACTCACTTCCCCAAACTGCCCCTGCCCAGGAGCGATGCCACAGGCTCCCGGACAGGCAAGCTGAGACACTCACACACCTTCCCTAGTCCTACCAAAAGGCACCAGCTCCTCGTGCCAGGCTACAACCACAAGGACATCATCATCTTGCCTGGCCAACCTCACCAAACTCATCACCAAAAAGCCTTGCTCATCCCCAAGCCCTTGAGAGCTCCAGCGATGCGGAGGAGCGTTGGGGCGGGTGAGTTTTTCTTGGAAAGAGATGGCAGCCAGGCGGGGGGCGGCCAGGGATGCTCAGCTCCCGCGCCTGGAGCACGCGCCCGTGCCCAACGTTCACACAGGGATCTGTCACTTACTCCTGGAAAATAAAATATACACCGAGAGCATCTCCCTCATGCATTGCAAATTCCAGGAGAGAATAACGCCGAGGGGTTTTTAACTGCGCGGTGGCGAAGCTCCAGTCTCTAGGAGACAGCGGCTGCCTGGAGATGAGGCATCACACCGCACTGGCACGGGACCCCGGCCCACGCGGGGAGCGCCGGGCCAGCGGCAGCACCCCGGCTCCTTCTTGCTTTAAATGAAAGCCAAAGGGGCGAGGGCCCTCCCACGCACACCACGCTGAAAAAGCACCACGGAGAATTTGGCATGTTCTGGAAAAAAAAAAAAAAAAGAGCACGCAGGCTGGCCTGGCCACTGCCCTGCAGGGCTCCAGCAGGGGTGGATTTAGGGATGCCACATGGAATTCAGCTCCCCCCCACACCCAGGTCACCCCTCAATCCTGGCGGCTTCGGTGCTCCCCAGCCAGAACCAGCTTCTGCCTGGCAGAGGTTCAATGTGACACGTTAGAGCTTCAAGGGGACCATTTCCCTGGTGACAGTCAGCAGGGTGGGTGACCTGTCCTGCATCCCTGGGCCTCACCAGAGGGTTTCCCCAAGGTACCTGTTGCACCAGGCCGTGGCAGCGCTGCCTGGCACCGGAGCAACCTCTCCCGTGCCCGCCAGAGGAGCCGGCAAGTTAACCAACAAGTTGCAGGGAGGGAGAGCAGCAGCAGCAAGAGCTGCACGTAATCACCACTGCAGAACACAGCACGGGGAGGGTCCTGAGGCCAAAGCGTGGCCACGCTGAAGTTTTCAGCCTCAGGTCCTTGGTGGGGGTAAGGCCAGGAAGGGGGGTCCTAGGAGGCGACAGGGAACTGGGCCCAGGCTGATTGGGGGGGAGCTGCGGTGCTGGGCACAGGCCAAGGCGCATGGGAGCACCCACGGGGAGGGTGGGAAGGGAAGAGAAGCACGCGGGGGTGTTCGAAGGGATGGAGGAGCAGGGGAAGGGGGAGTGGGGGGTCCACATCCTTCACCCAACCCCAGGAGGTTGGTCTCTGGGATAAAACACAGACCCCTGCACCAGCCTCCCCCAAAGATCCATGGGGCACAGCCATCAGTTTTGAGCATCTTCCCCCTCTGCTGCAGGGAGGGGGCAGCCAGTGCCCAGCGCTGGCATGGGGGGCCGGGGGCTGCAGGGTGCAGGTGGCCGTGTCCTGCCAGGTGTGGCCACCAGCAAAGGCGGCTCAAGCAGGCAGGTGCAGGAGGGGACAAAAAGCCACCACCCAAGCAGGGACTGGAGATTTGAGGGTTTTAGGGGTCCATCCTCAGCGGGATGGGTGGCTCTGGGTGGGGTGGCAAAACTCGAGCGAGGTACCGAGACACAGAGGAAATGCCATGACCCCCCCCACCCCCCATGCCAGCCACACACGCACAGCGCATCCTACAGCATGCAGGGTTAAACCGGGATCAGAGCCCCCCACCCGCCTTGCCAGCATGGTGGGCTTCCAAATCCAAGCCTGAGGTAGGGGTTGGGAGGTCCCCCATGGGGACAAGGGGTTCAGCTCCCTGCCAGGCATCGAGTGGAGCACGGGAGGGGAAGCAGCAACAGGGTATAAAGAGAGAATCCCCGGGGACACGGGGCACCCCTCTCCGCACGCCAAAGGAGAGCAGAAGGCAGGTGCTTACCTGCCGGCTACTGCCACACGCACGTGTCCTGGGCGGCCACCGAGGCAAATCCTGGGAGCAAGGGGTGGGATGAGGGGTGGG
>VXBZ01001719.1:124778-139782 GCA_013399135.1 Heliornis fulica | reverse complement strand
CAGCCACCGCACGACAATTAGTTAAGAGCAAACGAGGACACATCTGGAGGGCAGGTCCAAGCGGACACCTACCAGAGCATCTCCCAGCAGGATCGCTCCAGGGACACCAGTGGCTCCCAGGCTCAGGGACAAGTGAAATAGCTCCGAGCCCTCGAAACAAACACTGAGAAAGTTTGAGGAAATAAACAGAAATAATTAGCTCTGCCTCCGCCTAAGCAAACAGGGCTCATGCTGCCAGCAGTACCAGCCACGTTCCCTCCAGTGAAGTGACAAGCAAAGGAGGGAGGATGCCAGAACATTTTGTTAAGGAAAGCTGACGAGGCTACGTGCTAACGAGGGTGCTCATGGGATGCCACATACGAAGCATCTGACGCCAGGGCATCTGCCCATCTTCTAGCCTTCGGTGCCCCCAGCTTACAGGGAAAACAAACCCACTTTATTTTCACACAGAAACTGAGTTTCTGGGGGAAAACACCACATTGGTTCACGTGATTCAGCTTCTGCTGTTCAAACACCAGCCCTGCCTGCCGCAAAAGGGAAACCTCTGGCAAGCCAAGAGGTGGCTGGTTTGGAAAAAGAGTTATCCACATCTCGGGGGAAGCCCACGGCTCGGTATGTGAGGGGGCCGGGACCACGCAGCCAGCCAGCAGCACGACCTCCCTTTCCCAGAGGAACACAGACCTTGGGGCGCATAACTCTGCCTCTAGACCCTCCCACCTGCAAACCAGCCTTTGCACAGGGAGGCAGGGGAAAACCCGGTTGGGTCTGCACAGCTGCCTGCTAACAGCTGGGCAGAAGGTGGCTTCACAGCTCAGTGAGTGACAATGAAAACACAGGTCGGTATATCCACCTATTCACCCTCTCCACAGTACCATGCACGGTTTCCCATGGGTGTTTCCAGCTGATGGTGTCCCACCCCTCAGCCGCCCTTGCCCCCCGATCACCCCAAAAGCAGCACAAATAGGGTGATTAGCTGCACTTGACACGGGAGAGCTGAGGAACAGCAGCCACTGTGATTCAGTACCAGAAAATGAGGTTTCTAGAGTCTCTTATCTCCCAGTTCCTCAAAGTAATAAGAGTCAGGAAATTTACTGTTTGCTCCTGAAGTGAAGTCATCTAGATAAAGCCACAGCCACAGGGTGCTGGGAGCGGCCAAACTGAATTGGGGAGTGGATATTGGGCTGTGAAAGCACGGGCACTTATGCTTTCACCTGCATCTGTGGCAGTGTGATGCTCCCAGCACAACCCTGGGGACATCTGAGGACTCAGACCACCCAGCTGTGATGATGCACAGCCAGAGCTCACCCTAGCCAATGGGGTTCTCATTAGAGAGATCGTGCTCAGCATCCATCCATCCACTCCCACACCGGGACTGACATGGCCAAACAGGGTCAGCACAGCAAGCATCTCCTGCCCCTTGGTCTGGGCATCAAGTGGGGCTGAAGTGGGACACAGCCCAGGGCAGCATCCCACCCCACACACCGCCAAGAACAGCCCTTGAGAAACCTCAGCAACACAGGAACGAGCGAGGGAAGACGACGCACAGGTCCTCTCCAGCATCCTGGAGGCATCATCCCAAACTGCACACCGTGACAGAGGAACCAAGGACAGCCCAGACCCTCACACCATCCCTCAGCAGCTCATCAGCCACTGAAAGGGAAAGCGAGGAGCTGCAGAGAGAGGCAGGTTCCCAGCAGCATCGCTGACCTACAAAGAGGAAATTCCTTTTAGGGCTTCTCTCTGTGTTTGTGTTACAGTGGCAGGAATCAAGTCTTTAGCCAAGTAACTATGTACTACCCTAATAACTACACTCCACACTTCAGCTCTTTGCTTCTATTATCTAAACAACCTTCACCAAAGGGACCAGACTTAAAGCAGAAGGGCTTAATCCTGCGCTGACCCGTGGGGGCTGGTCTCCCCTGGGCAGCACAAGGGTCCAGCGGTGTTGGGAATCCCTTTCCCGGAGAGGACATGGAGATGGACAAATCCTGGCTGCATTGGGACAAGCAAAGCTGCCAGAGTCCTCTCAGAAGCCTTCTCTGGGGAATCTGGGGAATGATTTTGCCACCTGCTGAGATCAAGAAGCTGCTTTCATGCTGCTGCTTCCCCTTGGGAACAAGGGTTCATCTCTCCTGAATAAGAAGAGCACACAACTGGGACAGAAGCAAACCCCTCCAGGAGATGGATATGAATTCTCATTTATATACACATATACTTGGCCAGTCACACTTGGGACCCATGTGCCCAGCCACCTCCGCCCCACCCATCCTTCCTGGGGCACAGGGAACGCTCCAAACCCAGGACCTCTCCAGGGCTAGGAGGTCACTTGGTTTTCAGGACAACGAAATGCCACCTGTCCCCCTCCACCGAGCTGCACTTACCCAGAGCTACTAAATGTTTGTTAGTGCCCTCTCCCAGGGAGGGGAGCAGCTCAGGCAGCACATCTAAGCCTCCGAGCGCCGGGAAGAGCCGCAGCACGGGGCCCCTCCAAACAGAGACAGATGGGCCGTGAAAGTGACTGATTCATCCTCATGGCCTTTTCCTTCCCCGCCACGTGCACTTCCCCTCGAAGTGGCATGGGTGCTGGGAAAGGTTTGCTGGATTAAACCCCCCACCACCCACCCAAAGCCCCCACCACCATCGGGTTTGCAGTTACTGTGCTTGGGAGTCCCAGCATCCCTGGTACCCAGCGAGGGCCAGTGCTGCACCCCAGGCTTGGAGCTTTGTATGACACCAGTAACAGAGACTTAACCATGGCAAGGAACACAAATAGAAGAAAATAAGAGACATCTGCAGGCAAGGAGTCCTCGCACAGACCCGCTCCCATGCTCAGCAGAAGGGGCACACGCAAAGGGTGGGTCAAACACCCAGGTACAGCAGAGCTGGGGAAGGCAGTATGGTTGGTTGGGCTACAGACATGCAGTGCAGTCAAAGCAGGGCTCGTTTCCCGAGGGATCTTCACTTCTCATCAAATATTCACACAAATAAACTATTTTTGGGGGCCTTTACAGCACTGAGATGCTACAAAGACCCAAACTAAAACAGCAAAGATCTGATGGAGGAGAGAGCCGGGGGCTGCTTCAAGGCAGGAGATGCCCAAACACCAGACATCAGACCACCTTTTGTCTGGGAAACAGCTTTTGTTCCACCTCACCAGGGTTCCCACGGCTGGTTGACGCTCCAGCAGCAGAACCTGCTCCTTGGGGCTGAGCACTGCTCTGCTTCCCAGGAAAAAGCCACACCTGGAGGAGGCCAGGCTGCCGCTCAGACCTTGTCCCAGTTAGGGGGCATCTCAAGGACAGTGAGCCCATGGTGGGTGCGAGGGCTCTGCCCACGCTGGCAGAGCGGTAGCACAGCCCCAGGTACACGAGCCCACCTGCAGAGCACTGCTCCCAGGGGAATCAGCTTTAAGAATATCAAAACATGGAATTATCTCATCTCTACTTTAAGAGCAACTGTTAAACAACCCCACTATTATTTATATAAGTGTACGTCAAAGAAATCAGCTCTCCATCTCCGGCACTGAGAAGAGAGAGTGCCAGAGACAGTGGGGGAGTGGGGGTCCCTGCTTGGGGGCTGCCTGTACCCCCAGTGCCAAGGATGCATCAGGGCTCACTGAGGAGCAGGCACCACACTGCTGGTGGGGGCAGCAAGAGGGCTCTGGCCAGCCAGACACAGGGATTTCACCAGTTATCAACAGCTTGAGAACATCCATCCTGACCAACAGCCCGATGCCCAAACCTCTCCCAGCATCACCTGGATCATCATCTCAGCACCTCATCCCACACCCCTCCACGCCAGGCAGGTTTCTGCACCTCGAGGCACGGCACCCCTCGCCACACACACACCATGCCTGCAACCCACTCCCCCCAGTACCAGCTCCACACTGGTGCTGAGCCCCACCAGCATCCCAGCTCCTCCAGGAAGGCAGAGGAAACGCGCACGGGCAGACCTGAGAGCACGTCTGTCATCAGCCACGGGCAGAGACGGGCACTCGGGGTGATGCCTCCACTCCTTGTACAGGTTCTTCCCCTCAGCAGAGCCGAGGGGACCGGCACGGCCCCGGCGGGCACGTGCTGGACACGGGCTCAGCACCGCGGCGCAGGACCCAGCCTGGCAAGAGAGAACAGCGGGGATGGGAGCGCAAGTGGCGATGTGCGCAACGGCGGCGTCTAGAAACCGGCGGAGCCTGGAGCGGAACGTACGTGGAGCCAGAGAGCGCGCCCTCGGGAGTTCGCTTTCCAAAGAAGGGCAGAGCCAGGACCTCGGATAATTCCCAGCTGTAACCACCGGGCCACCCTCCAGCAGTACAAAGCTCTGCTCCCGCACAAGCGCGCAGGCGGTGTCACCCGTCTCCGGGCCACGCCGCCCTCCCGCTCCCACCGGCTCCAGGATGTTTTCCTCGGAGAGGCACAACGATCCCCCTGGGCTGCCCGTCGTTCCTGTGACACGGGACAGACGGCCAACACCACATACAGGAAACAAACCCCGAGCTCACAGGCTTGCAAATCTACCCCTCACCCAGCCACGGGCAGGTCCCACAGCTCCACATCCCAGCCTGGCATCTCCTAGATGTCTGGGGAGCCCAGAGCCGGTGCATGCAGGTGATCGTTTGTTGAAGAGGACAAGTGACCCTGACCAGTGTTTGGCATCAGTGCCTGTCACACTCAGCCCAAAAGCTGCTGCAGGGATCGGTGCAGAGAGGAGCTGCCAGCACCAACCAGGGTGTGTTAGAAGTTGCTGCGCAACAGAGAAAGAAAAGGCTTTTAAAAAAAAAATAAAATAAATAAATAGACGTGTTTCTGGGAAACACTGCTGGCAGAAGGCAGCCCAGTCCTCACTCCTGAGCACCTGAAACACTGCAGCACATGGGACAGGGCCATCAGAAACCCCAGCAACTGGAAACTGCAGATGCAAAGAGGATTGGAAGTAAACTGAGGAAAAAAAAAAAAAAAGGGAGTCATGAAGCATCCAGGCATCCTGAGCACTGCCCTGGGAAAGGCTCATTCCCCTGTGGTCCCAAGATCACAGAATGGTGAGGTTGGAAAGACCATTAAGATCAAGTCCAACCGTCCCTGACCTCTCCTAAACCATCTCCCTGAGCACCTCATCTCCCTGTCTGTTAAATACACCCAGGGATGGGGACTCACCACCTCCCTGGGCAGCCTGTGACACATCCCAACAGCTCTTTGGGGGAAGAATTTCTTCTGACATCTCATCTGAACCTGCCCTGGCATAACTTGAGGCCATTCCCCTTGTCTTATCCCCTGTCACTTGGAAGAAGAGACCATCGCCCACCTCTCTACAACCTCCCTCCAGGTCACTGTAGGTAGTGATGGATGATGAGATCGGAGATCTACTCTTCCTGGGTTCCCCAGAGGGTGGTGGCAGATGGGTGGCACCCTGAGCACCCCAGGATTTGCAGCACTTGCCCCAATTCCAGCTCTGTGCTACCGCTCACAGCTTCTCTGCAACCACCTGGCTGAGCCAGGAGCTGCCTGCTGCGAGGGGCAGGAAGGACACACTCACAGCTCCGACTACGGCACCGCAGGAGGACAGCATCCCACAGCCATCTCCCAGAGGTTCCCTCCTGGGCTCCTCCTGGCACTTCCCCTCCTTGGGGCTGGGTGGCAGCTCCTCCAGCGTTCCCTTCCTCCCCGCTGCCAGGAAGCCCAGCAACACCACCAACAACAAAACTCCTGTTTAACCTGGCAAAGCCAGGGATGAAAAGTTCTCGTTTCACACGGTGCCTCTGCCGAGGTGACTCACAAACCACAATGTGTGTCATTACTTAATAGACCTGCAGAGGCAATTACACGATCAGGCAAACATCAGATTCCCGGCACAAGGAGTCACAGCACCCCTGAGATGTTAAAACAAAGGGATGCTTTAAAGGTGAGAGATGGCAGGCTTTATTCTCCTTTGACTTTTGTTCTCGTTATGTACAAAGACTCACTAAAAGGTCTCATTGTTTGTGTGGAGAAAAAAAAAAAAGAGATAGAGACAGCCTCTTGCACAGTGAAGAAGGGAAGGGGATGGAAAATGAGAAGGGAAGGGGATGGAGAATAAGTCTGGTCTCACCATGCTGAAGGATAACACACAGAATCCCAGACTGCTCTGGGTTGGAAGCAACCCCAAGGATCATCGAGTTCCAACCCCCCTGACACAGGCAAGGCCACCAACCTCCAGACCTGCAGCTAGACAAGGTTGCCCAGGGCCCCATCCAACCTGGCCTTGAACACCTCCAGGGTTGGGGCATCCCCCACGTCTCTAGGCAGCCCATTTCAGAACCTCACCACTCTCTCCATGAAGAGCTTCCCCCCTGATATCCAAAAAGACAGAAGACAGAGTGCTCTGCATCTTCTCTGCAAGGTCCTCACCAGCCAGAGAAGAAGCTGGAGCCAGTGACCAGGACAGAGCCAGGCACGGACCCTGAGTCCATCAAAAGGAGGAGAGACAGTTTTTTCCTCTGCTTCTTCAGCCAGGTCTCCTATAACCCTTCCCCATTCACCTGGCATCCTGCTGAGAACTCCCTGGACTTGCATTCTGCCTTATCCTGGTCTGAGCTGGGACAGAAAAAACAGACAATATGGGTATTTCTTGCCTGTCAGCATCCCAGATACACAAACGGGGCCTTGAGGATCCTCTAGCAAGCAGCCAGCTTCCATGCTGGGTCTGAAGGGTAGGAGTGTGTCCTGACACTTGTCCGATCAGGTGCAGAAGCCTGGCCCAGCCTCTGCCCTTCCTCTCCATCCTCACCATCACCCATCCCTGCTACGCTCCGCCACTCCAAGCTGCCGCACGCAGCCAGAGCTCACTCCCTGTGCCCAGTTCCTCCCCAGTCTCCCACACGATGGGAGAGAAGCAGAAAAAACAAACAAACAGGTATGGGGAGCTAAAACAAACACTTTGGCAACCTTGTGTTTTCCACCAGGACCAGCAATCCAGCTCAGCAAGCGCCCAGCACTCACTTCCCACCCCATGCGACGCGGCACACACCCAGCAAGTCCCGAGGCTCCCTCCCCTCCTCAGGGCACACCACCAAATCCCAGGGAGAAACCTGGGTGCTTCTGATGGCTCCAAAGAGAAACCAGGTTCCCGGACCCCGTGGCAAGCCATGGGCTGAGCCCACCTGAATGCGAGCACAGCCGCTCCCCTATGGCGCCCAGTGAAAGGTCTGGAAACCACCCAGGGAAGGGGGACGGGCACAGAGCACGGCACTCACACGTGCTGCTCCCTCAGACACATCCAGTTGGACCCCAGCTACAGGCAGCAGCATCCCCTCCCTCCAGAAATGCAGCTTTGCCCCCCAACCCTGGTGCCAACTCCCCCTCCAAACCCCAGCAACAACGGTGCCCATCACCCGCTGTCTGGCTTCGTTAGCGTCAGCGACTCCAGCACCTCCCTTTGGGATCTGAGCCACCGCCTTATCACGCTCCCCCTCCCCCTCACAAGGTTTCTTCTTCCAGCAAGAGCTCGTTCAGCTCCTCTTCCCCTTCTTTCATGGGCTCGCCACAATTGCTGGTGTCGAGCTGCTGATAGCACCGTTACCTCCCTTTTTCTTGTCTTTTTTTTTTTGTTGTTTAATTTGTGGCCTTATTTCATCTCTCTGAAGCACATTACTCAGGATAATTTATACCAAAGTGTCCTTTCAGCTGGATTACTGCTTCATGGGACACTTATGCACGGTGCAGATGAGCTCACAGTAAGGATGAGACCCATTCCCAGAGGAGAAGGACAGCCACCGCCAAGGAACAACAGTCTTGCTGCCGCCACCAGGCTCCACGCTGCCGATACCCAGAGCCCGAGAAGACCCTGCAGGGAAATAACATTCCTCGTGCCTCCAAAGATGCACTCCAGCCCAGCACCCTGGGCTGATCAGCCACGTATGGAGCTCCCAGGAGCTTTGCCCTGACCCAAGCTCACCCTGAAACTGGCCCCTTTACAGCAGCGCGAGCGCCGGGAGCTTGGACTTCACCCTGTTTGCAAACATTGGCAGTCGCCTTGCGGAGCACAGGAGCGGCTGCTAATTGTGGCATCCCCCAGCCCCCGTCCCTCTCCGTCTCCAAGAAGGCAGACGAGGCGCTTCCACGGGCAGCGCGCGGCTCTTTTTTTACACCGGGGAACTGCCATCTGTAATTTACAGGCGTCTCGAGGATGGCTGAGGACCAGCAGCGCGAGACTGCCGGCGTATGTCACTCAGCCTGCAGTCGCCCGGAGCTTTCTCCTCCGTCCAGCACTGCTCCCCCCAACCACCACTCTCCCCGTGTTGGCCACCAGCAGAGACAGTTTGCTCTGGGAGCTGCGGCAGCTTGGAAACGGGCAGTGCTGTTCCTGGCAGTGTCACTCCCCCTCTCCCCTCTTGCCCACTCATTCCTTCCTAAATCGTTTCCTAAATTGATTTCCCTTCCTAAATTGATTTCCCCGTGCCAGCCATCTGGAAGGCTTCAGAGCGACTGTGGGACATTTGAGCGAGCCGGGGCGATCCACAAAACCACCCTTAACGGTCCCCACCCCCTCCACCCCTCTGGGTGGCAGTGACCAAACTTCATCCGTACCAGGAGGGTACCAGGCTGGCACAGACACCCTTCTGCTAGCACAGTGTCCCTGTTTGGGAATGCAGCCGGGTTCCTGGGGTTGTACACCCTCCCCTCTGCGCGCTGGATGTGCACACAGAAGATGTGTGATGCCTGCAAGCGCCCCGATGGGATGCGCAGCCTGAGAGCACCCAGAGCAGGCTCCCCAGGGGTCCCCATGCAGCCAGGGCTGGTTCTCCAGCAAAACCAAGGCTGGCACGAGCAGCGGCTGGTGGGACAAGGCTTCTGGAATCTGCCAGCTCCCAGAGCCAGTCCCAGGCTCTGTCCCACAGCTACCCAGCAGTAGCACCCTCCACAAGTGAGGAGTTCATCACCCCCTCTGGGATGCTCAGCTCAATCTGCTCTGGGATCCAAGAAAACAGTTGAAGGCAACTCGTCTGTCCTGGTCATTTTTCTTGCCTAAAGCTTCCAAATGGAAAAACTGTAGCATCATAAAATGATCATCAAATGGTTCAGTTTGGAAAGGACCTCAAAGATCACCTAGTTCCAATCCCTCCACTATGGGCAGGGACGCCTCCTCACCAGCCTGGGTTGCCCAAAGCCCCATCCAACCTGGCCTCAATCCTGACAAGGATCCAGGGGCACCCACAGCTTCTCTGGGCACCCTGTGCCAGGGCCTCACCACCCTCACAGGGAAGGATTTCTGCCTTATATCTAATCTAAATCTGCCCTCCTGCAGCTCAAGGCCATTCTCCTTGGCCCGTCCCTCCATGTCTTTGGCACAAGCCCTTCTCCAGCTTTCCATCCCACCAGGGAGGACAAAGACTTTGTGCCTTCTCCCCTCAACCCAAGATGCAATCCCTCATAAAAAAAAAACCATCAGTTGGACACAAACATGTCCCATCTCTCCTCCAAAAGCACCCATGAGCCAAAGCCCTGAGCACCTTCACGTCAAAGCTCCCCCTCCACAGGCAGCTCCCTATAGCTCTGAGCAATCCTGGGGTGGCAGACGTCCCACATTCCATCCTCCTCCTGCACACCCTTGGGACACGTCCTCACTCTCCTTGCACATCACATCTCACCCTGGGCAAGACGAGCCACTTGCTGGGGGTGGGCACCTGCAGTGCTCCCAGTACTCACCCTTCCCATGGCCCATCACCAACCGTGGGTTCGGGCGGCGGGAGCACCCACACACCTCCACACACATCCACACATCTGGCACCTGTGGTTCATTTCTGCCACACCTGGGTTTTATTTCACACAGAAATGTCCTCAGATGTTTGGCCACGGAGCTCATGAACACTAGCAAGGGCACAAAGAAGTCACCAAAGTGTCTGCTGAGAGACAACGTCCTAAGCAATCAGTGTCCCCATGGCACAGGGGAGTCAAGGCTGGCACTCTGTCACCAAGGGACTTCAGACACAAGCCTCATCACCCAAGTCACCANAGCTGAACCCTGGGGGTCTTCCCCACCACCCCAGCAAACAGCCAGGAGCCGAGCCAACACCTCTGGGTCAGGTTCATCCCATTTGAACACCACAGCAAGCAGTTTGGAGGAGATCCACAGCATGAAGCGCACACCCCTGGTGTGCTCCTTGGTCCAGATGTGGCCCAGCACATCTGGAAACCACAAAGCAGTGCTATCCATGGGCATGGACCCCACCTCACACCCTAACTCCCCCTCCAAGCAGGTTTTGCCCAAAGATGCTGTGCACCAAGAGAGAGCACCTAAAGAGACATGGGTGATCTCTGCAGCCCCCGGGAGCTTTCGCACGGGGCCAGGACGGAGTGTTTGTGAAAAATCCCCGTGAGATGCAGAGCGACACGTACATACAGGATTCATCACATCTATTCCAAGCCTGCCACTCCCATACACCAATGGGGAAAAAAAAAACCAAACTCACAAACCAAAAAGCAGCCCAAAACCAGATCAGCCATGAGGAATTTCCAAAGCTACTGTACAGCAATAGGAAGCAAACAACCCAACGACAGAGTGGAAGCTTCATAGGTGTCTCCTAGAAACCCCTGTGCAGCTGGATGCCAAATTATTAGGTCAAAAGGTAGAAGGGAAGATAGTTACTGAGCTTCATTTCAGTGGAAGGGAAGATAGTTACTGAGCTTCATTTCAGAAGGACGGCGCCAGGCACGGCTCCTCGCTGCCACTGCCTTCATATCCAGCATCCGCTTGAGTGGCTCGCTGGTTAGGTGGCAAAAAGCATTGCCCTCAGGTCCGAAAACAGGGCAAGGGGACACAGGCCAACCCCATGTCGCTGGTGTGAGAGTGCTGCTGTCCTGCAGTCACCCAAAGAGATGGTAGAAGAGATAAGGGCTCCTCCTCCACCGTGATCCCACTCATCCTCCTCATGCTTTACCCCAGGGATCGCTGCATTCCCCCTCACCGCTGTGGCACGGCCCCAGAACCCTCACGGGGCAGGGGGAGGGGAGGGGTGGTGTGGGGGAAAGCCTCTATGTGCTCACCTCAGGTGACACCATCCACGTCTCCCGCAGCACCTGTCACCGCCCGACCGACTGTCTTGGTGTCCCAGGACCCTGCACCAGCCCCAGTGAATTCCCTCCAGATCCAAAGCAGAGCTTGTTAAAAATAAGCTCCACCTATGACTCTCCCACCTCGCACAGGCATCATCACCTTGGCCCGACGTGACTAACGCCAGCGGCGTGTGACTAACACCCTGTCCCGCGCCGCGGAGGGAGACGGCCCCCCAGCAGCACAGGCAGCCGTTGAGTGAGTGGGTGGCTGAACCGCAGCGTTTTGGCTGGAGCGAGCTCTCCCTCCTCATCCTCACAGAGGGGGTTTCTCTGCATGTCTCGCTCACCCTCCTGGGATGCAGCATCCCAGGCTTGGGAGAGGGTCACGGTGGTGCCATCCTGCTGGTGGTCCAGCCCTGGCACAGGGATGCTCAGACTGAGGCTCAGCGCTCAGGTCCCCCTGCTACAGAGCCAGGGACAGGCTGCCATCCCATCCACCTCCGTATGCCCGAGACATCCTGCAAATCTGAAGAGGTTTCAGTAATTTCTGAAAACCCTGGGGCCTGGAGGCAGGAAATTAGGGAAAACTCAGATCATTCGAGAGGAAAGGCTGACCCACCCTATGCATCCTGCTGCAGAGGTGCAGTCCTGGCTCAGCACTGGATGAGCAGCAGAACCTGGCAAACCCCAAAGCAACCCCTGCCACCGAGGCAGCAGGGGAAAACCAATCCAAAAAGTCAAGGAAGATGTGAGTTCAATGGGGAGCCCGGAAAGCAAGCACAAGCTGGAAAAGCAGGAGCTTGGAGGAGAGGCAGGAAGAAGCATGGTTGTTGGGCATCAAGAGGAGGAAGCAGATGCAACAGCATCTTCAACTCCACTGAGCATCACTGAGATGTGATGAAACTGCACCCTGGCCAAAGCCTGGCCAGAGCAGACGCCCCTTCCAGCCCTCCCTCCGCTCCCTCTTCGGCCCCAAAGCCCCGGAAAGCAGAGACAGACCTGCAGACATGAATACAAGAAGCACTAACAGCTTTCAGCTCATTGTTTGGAGCACAAATCCTGATTTTTCACGAGTTTCCATACCCCAGTGCAATGCCGGCATCTCCTTGGCTGGAGGAAGCACCGGAATGAAGCAGCCCAGATCCTGCAGTCTTCAGCCCTTGAACCAAAGAAAGGGGAGCTCAGATTCTAGCAAAGGATGCCACCAGCACACAAGGAGACATTTCAAGCCACCCACATCCCCCAGCCCTTTGGAAACATATTAAAGGCTAGAGACAGCTTTTATGTATTGTGCTGGGAACCGCGTGCGGCCCCAGGGAGGTTATTTGTCTTCTCCTCCCAGCGACGCGCAGCAAGAGCTGCCAGCAGCCCGGGTGATTTAATGGCAGCGGCGCTGGATGCACATGGAGATCGTGCAGGCAGCACCTATTTCTGTTGGCTATGTTCAACCTCAGTTAGAGGAGCCCCACGTTGAGGCAGGGATTGGGAATGTCACACTCAAAGATCTCCCTCAACCCTCAATTCCAAGTACTTGGAGCCAAGTATCACCGGAGAGAGGAAGCCTCTGTTCGCCCTTCCGAGCCAAGGGTCCTTCCCATGCCAGACCACCGCCTCCGAACAGCGTCACCTGGCCAGATGTTAGCATTTCTCAATGCCATCCCATAACATAACATTAACACTGATGCACTACAAGAGCACGAGATGGGGTGATCAGCTCCATGGTGAGGGGTACCCATGTTTTCCAGCAGCAAGAATCCAGTGTCAGCTGGAAGGGGGAACAGCTGAGCCCCCAGCACTGACTCCAGGAGTCACATTTCCCTTCCTTGCCTCATCGGGGCAAGGAAGGGAAATGTGGCTCCTGGAGTCAGTGGCTCTAGCATAAAACCCACCCCTGAATTACTACAGGAATGGATGAATAACAGCGTGAGATGCACACGTTGTAAGTTGCTCTCTCCTATCCATCCAACAGGATTCTTCCTTGGTTTTTTTAAAGCATTTCAGCCCTTGTTCTGCCACGACACTGGCTCCTGCTGCAGGGTGCTCCAATCACAGCACAAGCCCTTTTTTTATTAATAAACAGCAGATTTGATTCAATCGAAGAGATGGAGCCTTTCTTCTCACTGCCTCACCCCAGTCCTCCCACGCTGGTGCTGCAGGTAGGAGAACTCCTCTGAAGATGACAAGGCTGGAGCATCCCGCATCCACGTGTGCACAGACCCTTTGCCTCTCTCCCTCTCTTCCAGGAAGAGAGAAATAAGTAGCAGCGGCCCCAAAGCCTTCTCCCTGCATCCCACTGGCAGGAGGAGCAGAGAACTGACCTCCCCTCCTCACCTCGGTGCAGAAGTGAGAGCGTTCATGAGCCCTGGGAATCGTCCCCATCCCTTGCACCCCGCATTCTGGTCCCCAGAGCGCAGAGCACCCCGGCAGCACCCACGCTGCTCCTCGCAGTTACAGACCGAGCGCATACAAACGCCCACCGTCACAAAGCAGCTGGTGACACCTTCAAGATGCTCCGGTTAGAGCATCACGCTCTCCTCCGTCACCGGCACGCTTGGGAGACGCCACTTTAGGGGGTCCCCGAGGCAGGAGCTCCCCATCACATTACCCAATGCCCCTTCCAAAAGCCCAGGCGATGGAACTCGCCTGTTTTGGTGTGTGGAGGCTGCAGCGGGATCCCCGTGGAGGGGATCTGTGGCCGAGGCACCCGCCAGCTCTCTGGGAGCTGCTCTGCAGCCCCTCACCAGCACCAGGTTGTGCTTTGCACCAGGGAAGGGCTCCATGCCTTCGGCTCACCTCCTGGGGGGAGCTGTACGGCACAGATGACAGGAGCAGAGGAGAGAAATAGCATACAAGAGCTTTCCAAAATTAAAAACAAAGAGAACAGCCTTTGGGGAAGAGGCCAAGATAATTAAGACATTAATTCAGATTGCAACTTCTGCTCTGAGCGAGCTCGAGTCACCCAAAAAATCCCAGTGATTGGTAGCAGCGGGTCTGGGACCAGCTCCGAGCCACAACCCCATCCCCAGGCACACCAAAACCTTCTCCATCCATCACCCCAGCACAGGTGGGAAAACCTCCTTCCTCCAGAGGGAATCACAGGGGAAAAACAAGCTCCAGCTCTCAAGGAGCAGAAAGAAAATTACCTGGAATAACAAACAGGAAACAGGCGACAGCTTCGGGGCTGACAACCCCTCCCAGCGCCACACACGCAGCGGAAGGGATGAAGCGGCGGAAATAAAGTCCCAAGAGTCCCAAGCGAGTCGAGTGAGATGCGAGGAGGACAGAGGGAGTTTGGGCTGGAAGCAGGTGCTGGAAGAAGAAAGCAGAGCCTGCTGCAGCATCCCTGCTGCCCAGCTCTGCTCCTCTCCCTGGCCAAGGGAAGAGGAGCAGAACTTCTCCAAAGGTTCTACATGAGAGCCAGGACTAACACCAAGACCTGCACAGGGCTCAAGGTCGCTCGGAAAGGGGTAAAATCCCTGTGGCAGAGCGGGAAGTTGTCCTTCACAGGGCCTTTAATAACACACAGGAGCACTGCTGGCACAGGGGGGCAGGAGGGAGATGCTGAGCAAAGCAAGCGTCAGCTCCAGAAGTTGCTGGGGAAAAAAGGTGCCAAGAGAAGGGGAGGGGAGAAAGTCACTTGTGGCTGGTGGAAACCATCTACTCCAACACAGCAGACACACTTGATTTCAATTCTGCTTTTTATATCACACTCATCAGGAGAAAAACACCACCAGATTTAAAGAGCAGCTTTCGAACGTAAAGCCCACAGACCCTCAGCTTCCCGCTCCAGCGGATTCAGGCGCTCACAAAGCTTCTGCCCTCTCCTCACCCCTCTTCCTACTACTTACCTGCTATGGACAAGCTCTATGCCACCAAAGCATTTGAACTTCAGCTAAATTGCTGTCTCCAAGGTTAGGGAACCCCATTTTGCGGCCACCAGACCTGTCCAACACCCAGGATGATTCCCCAGGCCACCAAGC
>VXBZ01001719.1:67053-79209 GCA_013399135.1 Heliornis fulica | reverse complement strand
GGGTGGGTGGGGGAGGAACCACCACACAGACACGGATGTGGGAGAGCCCCGGATGGGGGTGCTGGGGGTTGGGAACGGCCGCCGCCCCGCTGTAGGGGAGGCCCGTCTGGGTGCACGGTGGTCCCGGGGTTCTGTGGGAGCGACCAGGGAGGGGGGGAGGAAAATGGCGCCTTCGGCTTCTCCTTGTGAGGATGGCGGGAGGTCTGGAGAGGCCGCGGGCACAGCCCGGGCCCCGCGGGGGTGCCCGGGGAGAAAGGCCCTGGAGCCGGGCAGGTGCCGTGTCGTGCCTGGGTCTGCTCGCACGAAGCGCTACACCGGGCCGGGCTCTGCGGTTGAACCCTCCCCCACCCCCTGTACAGCGTCGGGGTTGGGGGTGTGTGTGTCAGGGCTGCCTCGGCTGCAGGTGCGGCTCCCGGACAGCCAGCCCGGATGTCCCCGGCCACCGGGGCCGGGCGGGGGTGGCTCGGGAAGCGACACCCTGCAGCACCCAGGGCTGGGCGGCTCCCTTGAGGGGCCAGGGCCGCCGGGCGGATGGATGGAGCGGAGAGGGGATCAAGCTAGGGAAGAAACAAGGGGTCTGGGTGACCCTGAGAGGAAGCCGGACATGAAGAGCTAAAGGGGGAAAGGTTTAGATTGGATACCGGGGGGAAGTTCTTCATGGAGAGAGTGGTGAGGTGCTGGAAGGGGCTGCCCAGAGAGATGGGGGATACCCCAACCCTGGAGGTGTTCAAGGCCAGGTTGGATGGGGCCCTGAGCAACCTTGTCTAGCTGCAGGCCTGGAGGTTGGTGGCCCTGCCTGTGTCAGGGGGAGTGGAACTCAATGATCCTTGGGGTCCCTTCCAGCCCAGAGCAGTCTGGGATTCTGTGCGAAGAGCCCAAACAAAGGCGAATCAAGCCAAAGGAGGCCGAGGCAGGAGGAAAGGAAGATTGTAATTCATACACTTTAGCCCCTAGAAACCACCCTGGGGCTGGCCGCCTTCCCCACATGGCTGTGGAGCTGTGGTGGGAAAGCCGTGTGAGCGCAGGAGCCGTTCGAAGGGGTGCTGGCACAGCCAGGGAAAGCAAGTCTCTCCGCCAAGTTGAAACTGGTGCTGAGGGAAGGGAAAAAATACAGGTCTCTGTGGGTGGGGAACCACAGGTCCTGTCAGACTTTCCAGAGAAGTTCCCGTGCTGTGCAGGGAAAGGAGAGGGGATGTTCTGCCGCTCCCAGTGTTAATTATTACCCAACGGGTCAATGTGGAAGGGGCTGGTGGTGCTGGAGCCATTGGCGTTGTGTTTAGTTTGCTTTTCCTAGTGTTTGTAACTCCTCCCATTGAAGGACATCCAGCTTTGCTTTAAATTCCTGCCATGGGTATATCCCCAAGCACGCTGGGATTAAAAAAAAAACAACAAAACAACCCAAAACTTCGCTAGCAAGTAGTGAAGGGAACAGCACTTGCCGTGTCCTCAGCATGGGCTGCTGACTTGAGGGCACTAGATGTGGCAGACACGGTGTCGTAGGAGTGCAAGGAGGGATGTGTGTCAGGGTGCTGCGAGACTGCAGCATAAACAGCAGAGCTGAGTACTTCAGGCCATAACATACAACAAGCTGGTGTCCCTGCAGGGTGTGGGCTCAGTTCATCTGCTGATAAACCTGCTTCCTTTCATGGGGATAAACACCTGCTATGTGGATGCTGTGTGCAAGCTCTTGGGACCTGGGTGGCCCCTTTCACACCAGCAGCATCTCGTCTGCCGTCCTGGCTCCCTGTGAACTTGGGGGAGCGGTTCACAACTCAGGACCTCATGAGTTTGTTACTACAGATAAACCACACTGACAGACTGTGGCCCAAACTTACAGCCCCACATGCCCCAAACCTTCACAGCAGTGTTGGGAGCTGTCAGCACAGCCATGCTGTGAATGACTCGTCTCCAAAATGCTTAGAACAGCAGAAAATGACTTCTGTTCCCTAAACCAGTGTAGTAGAGCTGCAGATTTTTTTTTAATTTTTTTTTTCAATGCTGAATTAAGTAAACAATGCTGGGCTCAACGGCCTGGCTGTGTTGTGGGGACAGTTCCTGCAGTTCTCTGTGGTTTTGGGGGCATCTCACCTAGGTAGTCAGGAGTCTTTGGAGGAAAGCTGGTGAGAGGAATGTGAGATATTAGTTGCCCAAGTGCAGCCTTGTTCATACACTGCCCCAGCTTGCCTGTGTGACATGGGCAGGAGCCTCCCCTAAAGAAATAGGTCCCTTCAGCAACAGCTGACCTGGATGTTGGTGCTGCTCGGTGCTTTGTGCTGCAGCGAGGGCCGGGCCTATCTGGCAGGTAGAGCAAATCCTTGTTTTACAAAATTAACAGTGTTTGAAGGAAAAATGCTTGGGAGAAAGTTGTGCTTCCCTGCTCAGCGTGGCTGTCTTGACACAAGGGCCGTGGAGCAGCTGATGGAAATCCCTTTGTTTCATCCTTTTGCTTCCCTTTAACCACCCTGGCTGCAGGGAGGTGCAGAAAGCCGTGAACACTGCCCAGGGGCTCTTCCAGAGGTGGACAGAGCTCTTGCAAGATCCCTCCATTGCCACGAGAGAAGAAATCGACTGGACCACTAATGAGCTCAGGAATAACCTACGGAGCATCGAGTGGGACCTGGAAGACTTGGATGAAACAATTAATATCCTTTCTGTGGCCTTTCAGAAGTAGGGGCAGCTGGTTCCTGAGTTGTACTAAATAGCCAAGTGCCTGTACTTGCCTGTAGTGACTTTTTGCAGAAATCAGGATTATTTGGGATTGAATTTTCCGTTACACTGGCTTTTCTCAAACTGCAAATGAGAAATCGAGGCAAATGCATTCAGCAAGAAGATTTTCCTTTTGCCTCTTTCTTTTCCTTTTGATGAGGTACGTTCTAAGAGGCTTTGTTCTTACAAAGCCCATTGTGTTGTACGAATTTGGATTTCGGTTTACCCACTCATACTCTAGGCTGGCTTCCAGAAATGCTCCTTTTCCCTTGTGTGTATCTGAACACTCCTGAAATTGCTGTGCAGCATCAGAGAACCGAAAAATAGAAACCCACAAGGGAATCCTCATACCAGGCCATGCACTGCCCAGCACAGCATGCTCCTGCCGTGCCTGGTTTGGGGTTTCCCCCCCCCCCACTCTGGTGTTTCATACTTTGCTAAGCAAATTTTGGGAAAAGTTCCAGCACAACAACCACTTGTTAGACCCCCATGTGACACTCTCTGTGTATCTGTGTGTGTACCCAACACTGCTGATGACTCCTTAACCCGCTGCCTACGTATCGTTGAGGCAAACCCAAGGAAGTTCAACCTCGATGCGACGGAGCTGGGTATCAGGAAGGCCTTCATCACGAGCACGCGGCAGGTGGTCAGGGTAAGGAACATGGGGTGGGAGCGTGGGGGTTGGGTGGTTAAAAAGAGGAAAGCTTGTGGATGTTTCCATGCTGAACTGGAGAGCAGAGAATAAACCTGCTACCTGCTTCCTCCTCTTCCCCGCACGCTCCCTCCTGGGGCTGCCCAGGTGGATTTGGGGGTACAGGTGCCCTGTGACGTACCTTCTTTTTCTGCTGCTGCCCCTTCAAGTCTTCACAGCTCTCCTGCAACAGTGTACCAGGGGAAGAGTAGCCAAGACCCTGCCACAGCACAGGGGAGGCTGGAGCCTCCCTTCAGAGCTGAAGGAAACTGTGACTGTCCTGGGCTCTTGTAGCACAAGTTTTCACAACCAGAGAGACCACTTTGAACGCTGACAGATGGTTAAAGCCCAGTGTTATTGCCTTCAACTTCCTATCGCTGTGAAGTAGTCCAAACAACCACTAGTTTTATTTTTAACTTGGGGAAGGTGGGGTGGGGGGCTTCTGTTGGGTTTGTTGGGGTTTTTTTTTATAGTTTAAGCTCACACTTCAGACGCCAAAGGAGGATTTTAACAACTTAGTGGTAATAAATAGAGAATAAACCTCTTCCTAAAGGCTCCCCTGCCTGGTAACAAGCTGCTAGTGAGGAAGTTTTCTACCTATTAATAGCTCCACTGGTCGTAGCTTCATTTCTTCTGCCCCTCGTGACTCCGATGTTCCTGCTTCACAAAATGCATCGCTGTGGCTGGCGGCAAGCTCATTACCTACCTGTGGTTGGATGCAGTTCCTGAGGTTTGCTGCCTGGGAACTGATCCCAAAACCACGCTGGCCCCGGGTAACAGGCATGCAGTACACCTTGCCCTCATGTAGTCCACTCCTGAGCGGGCAGGATCAGACAAGCTTGCTCCGTGGTCCTCTTCTCCTGGCTGCAAACTGCTGCTGGCTAATGGAATTTGGAGCAGCGTCTCTTCCAGTTTCCATGGAGGAGGTGGTGATGCACAGCAGCATGTGCCAGTGAGAAGTAACAGAGTCGAACCCGGTGCTCTTAAGTGATGTATTTACACATCTTTAAAGGTTCAGGTGACTTCTGAACTGTGCTGGTGGATCAACCTCTGCTAGATCATACTGACTAATTGCTAATTTGCCCTATAAAAATCTTAACTTTTGTTGTGATGGAGAGCCTTCTGTGGCTAGCCATCTTCTTCCAAAACTCAGCACCAAAACTGAATTGACAGTTGTTGGCAAACATCAGCACAGTCAGAGAGGATGGCTACAGGACCGGGAATCTTGTCTCATCCTATGCAGTATAAAGCCAGATGTAGCTGGGAATAAAGTGCGAGGCTTTTATCGCTTCGGCCTTCCAAGACCTTGAGGAGCAGGAAAAGTCCAAGAGACTTTTCCTGACAGTCAGTCAGTGGGAACGTTGGCCTGCTAGAAGGGTGCAGAGATGTGGGGTCAGTCTCCTCTCTTCTTTAACAATCGATAGGGTGAGAGGAAACTGTTACAAACTTCCCCAGGGGAAGCTGCAGAGGTTGGACATTAGGAAGATTTTCTGTCCTGTAAGGGCTGTCAGGCATTGGAACAGGCTGCCCAGGGCAGTGGTGGAGTCACCATCCCTGGAGGGGTTGAAAAGGCAAATAGATGAGGTGCTGAAGGACATAGTCTAGAGGTGGACTAGGCAGGGTCAGGCTGGGGTTGGACTCGATGAGCTTAAGGTCTCTTTCAACCCAAAGGATTCTATGATTAGTTTATTGTTCTACAAATCAAAGTGTGCTTTGGCTGTAGCAGAGTGAACTGAACAGGAGGTAAGGAATATTTTCACAATATCCCACCGCTGTTGATTCAAGTAGTCAAAGGATGAGCTGCCACCAAGCTTTCTACAACATCCTTTCATTTTCTTGTAAAACTGCACATTTTCAAAGCAAACCTCCCATCCCTCCCTGCCCCTGCAAAAGCCCTGCTGAGTATAGCCAGCCCTGTAGCACCCTAAAACTGCCTGTCCCCTCAGACGCCATGCTCACGTACCGCTTCTTTTGTTGAACAAACAGGAAATGAAGGATCAGATGTCGAACTCCTCCGTGCAAGCGCTGGCTGAAAGAAAAAACAGACAGGTGAGAACCAGAAACCAGCAAGTTGAGTGAATGCACAGTGCCTGTGTGGTACTTTAAGGAGCAAGGAGGATTTATCAGCTCTAGTAGCTGCTGTCTGAAGGTACCTGGTAGGTGAAGCTTCCATTTTCACTTCCTCCGTGGCCCCATGTGGTAGGGTGGAGTGTATGGTGTTGATCAAGACCGCATAAGAACCATAGTGACGAGAGATATCCTGCCTGTAGTTCATCCCCTGGAAAACCCTTTGTTCTGGGAAGGTGCTTGCATGCTGCAGCAGAGCTGTGCCTTTGAACCACGTCTGTTTTGCTGACCTGAAAGAGCTGGTTCTCGCAGGCACGTTGCTGCCACCCTGTTCCAAGCCTGTCTCTCAAAGCAGTAAGTCAGCACTCGCCATCTGTCTCCGTCTTCAGATCTGGCTGCATACAACTGTCAGCGTTACATCATCCCACGGAAAGGGGAATCTCCCTCCTCCTCCTCAGGGGGAGCAGGCTTAGAATCCATGTCAGTGAATGTAATCCTGTGCTCTGCTGTATTTAGGAGCCAGGATGCTGCAATATCCTTTCACGCAGCTGCCTCTCTTAAGAATTGACCGTGTAAGAAGATGGAAGAAGCTCAAGGAGTCTCAGGTTGTCTGCTCTTGTAATCTAAGGACTAGAAATAGATGCAGACTGTGCTCCTCTCTGGCTGATGGGATGGCTGTAAGGAGATCTCAGAGCTGACTTCCAGAGCTGCCTCAGTAAAAGTTGGTGTGTGCTTCGTACAACTCACCCAGCCGGCCCTGTCCGTCTTAACCATGTGTGGCAAAACGGACAAACTGCAACAAGCTGCTGAGAAGCGCGGAGCTCATTCCTGAGCTTGTCACGGGGTTCACTGGTGTGCTTGGCAAGCACTTGGAGAAGCACAGTCCCATACACCCTCGCTGTCTGTGTTTTGCTGCTTCTCCTTTGCGCGCAGTTCCTGCTGGCTGCAGGGGACCAGATGGCCCAGCTCACACGGTGACATCTGGTCAGGAAAACGGACTTCCCCTTGCTGTCTTCCTCTCCCATCCCCAGCCCCTTGCCTTCCTTCCAGACCCTGAAGCTTGTGCTGGGCCCCGGCAGCCTTTCCAGCGTGCGTACGTACGTAGCGCTGTCCGAGAGGTTGTCTGGTGACGACCTGGGGCACGTGGGCTCAGGCTGGCAGGCAGAGGCCTTTCTGCTGCAGAGCTGCAGCAAAACTAGTTCAGTGTGTTCAGTAGGCAGGAGCTGTGCTTGCTGCGAACCAGAGGGAACCAGGAACTTGCTCAGTGTGTGGGGGCAGACAAAGCCAGGTGTCCTGCTGGCTTCCTGCAGGATCGAGCCTTCAGCTTTCCTCACCCATCCTCGAACTTGTAACGTAGATTAAACATATGGAGCCCATGTGGGTTTGAGCCCGTCTGAGCAGCCTGGTCATTGTGCTCTCCTTCACCAACACTCAGTTGTCCCTTCCTGCACAAGACCAGAAGCTATGAGATGTTTGCATTATGCAGAGCTCCCCAACCTGTTGGTAGAGCTGCAGGGTGCAGCTCCTCACCTGTGGGCCATGTTCCTTCTCCAGCACCTGCTTTTCGTGCTCTGCCCCTTCCCGGGACCAGACCTACTCAGCTGGAAAGCTGTTTCTCATGGCTTTGCATGAGCTTCTCTCTTCAGGTTTGGGATCAGGGGGCAAGGTGTAATCTCGTATGCTGGCAGCCGAACACCACGCCGGAGGAACAGGTAGCCTGGATCAAAGACCAGGAGCAGGCAGCACTGTGGTGGTTACACCTTGTGCTGTTTTACCATCAGCTCAACTGGTGAAGTGCTTTACCCAGACCCTCTCCATCCCCTGTCCTTAGCAGCACAGTGTTTGGTTTGAGCTATACAGCTGTGAACACAATACACATCTGGATCCTTCCCCGGCCTCCGTGTCCTAGCACGCTGTCCTGCCGCTTGAGCAGACCTTTGCTAGTCCATTGTGCCGTGCAGGCCACCGTCCCGTGGCCGCACTCCAGAGGTGCCAGCCCTCCCAGGCTGGCATTCTGGCGCTGCGTTGGTTTAGTGCATGGCACCGCTCCGAGTAGCAGCAGAGTAGGAGTAGAAGGATGCCGTGTGTTTGAGTGCTGCCCCTTCTGCCTTCCTCCTGCGCCCTGTAGACGGGCTGTGGGCAGGCACAGGGGTGTTGCTGAGGGCCCTCTGTTCACAGGCGCTTCTGGGAGACAGCGGGAGTCAGAGTTGGAGCTCTGGACCTGACAAATACAGCCGCTTAGACCGGGAGCTGCAGTTAGCAAACTCACACTTCATCGAGGAGCAGCAAGCTCAGCAACAGGTAAGAAGGCAGCTGGCACCATCCTGACTAAGGAGCTTTACTTGCCAAATGGGTGCTGGGAGGGGGGACGAAGGGGGCGGAAAAAAATCCTTTCGGGTCTGGGTCCAGGAGCCCTGCTCTTTGCTTGCAGCATGTATCTGTGCTGAGATTTTAATCTTTGAGTCTTGGGTCTTCTGCTTTGTTCAGAAGGCAGACACGATCTTGGAAGCGGCAGCACACTGAGCTTTAACACCACAAGGATTTGCTGAAATCCTTGGAAGAGTAGAAACATTGCAAACAGAAGAGATCTGGTTTCTCTTCTTCCAAGGGTTAAAAAACCGAGCTCATGCTCGTGTGCATCTCCACCAGAACAGGCTGGGAGCAAGGGCCTGTCCCTGCGTCCTTCTCTTGTGAGGAGGCCTGTGAGACAACCTGCATGAGGTTCCTCCGAGAGCCCCTGGCGAGGTGCTTCCCCGCTGCCGGGTGTCCGTCCCGGAGGAGTTCCCGGGCAGCGCACGGAAGGTGCTGCCGGGGGTGTCCGTCCCGGCAAGTTCCCGGAAGCAGCCCACCCAAACGCTGGCCTTTCACCGTCAGCTGCTTCAGCGAGCTGCTGAAGCTCCTGACCCGTGACACAGCCCCAGCTTTCAGAGTTTTACCTAGTGACTCTGGGAAGATAAATAGATTCAGAAGTAGGTAACTAGGGTAAAGCTAATCCTTAGCGTGACTGTGCCCTGAAAATGACTTAGAACATCAGCAGACCTGTTCCTTGGGCACATTTGGAGACAGCCTCGCTATTTTTAGCTGCAGAAGCTGCAACAGCCTTTTTACTCACATTAACCCCTTGTTAGCTGCGGCGTGTTTCCAGTTGCATTTCCCAGTTGTGGATGGTGTCAGTGCGGCGCCCTGGTGCCTGCTGCTGCACCTCTTTTGAGCTGGGGGAGGTTTTGATGACCAGTCCCAAGAGATGTCTTTACAGTGGGTGCAGTAAGGAAGGGAGCTGGGTTTGCAGGGACGTTGGGAGACACCAGGCCCTGCAGATAATGTTGATTGAGCAGCGAGTATCTGTCTCTCTGTGAGGACGGCTGGCTCTGACTCAGCTGCAGGAGGTGGCACAGCTGTAATTGCCTGTTTCCCTTCTCCTTGGCCTCAGTTGATCGTGGAGCAGCAAGATGAGCAGTTGGAGCTGGTCTCTGGCAGCATCGGGGTGCTGAAGAACATGTCCCAGCGCATTGGCGGGGAGCTGGAGGAACAAGCAGTGTAAGTGTGAGACATGACGCCGACAACCTGGGGCTGGCTGTGACACAGCTGGAGGCCTTCACACACACACCTCTGCCTCAGTTAGGGCTTGAGTTTACATAGCCAGCCTTTGATTTTAGGCAGTGGAGAGCATTCCCAACTGCAGCCTGCAGGGATCTGACCACAGCCTCTTAGAAGGCCGGCAGCTTCCAACCCTCTCCTTTTAGAGTGCTCCCCTCAAGGCACATAGTTACCTCCTTGGCTTCAGGCAGCCACCAGTGCCAACCAGCGGGTAGGGAGGTGCTGTGTGACGGGAATAGTGGGTGCTTCCCACACCACAGGGTTTTTTGCTGCCCCTGGCTGACCGCTTGACCTCTCAGCTCTGCCTTGCCGCTCCAGAGCGCAACACAGAGCTACTGTTCAGCAAGCTAAAAATACCCCTCGCCCACGCCACGGGTTAAAGGGCAGCTCACAAAGAAATTTGCATCCATCCATTTACATAGAATTTAGATTTCATTCCCAGTTACCAGTTGTGCAGGCTACCAGCTACTGGTGCCAGAGAGGCCTGAAGGGTTGGAACCCTGTCCTTGCCTGAAAAGACTGGAGAGCCGTGTCCTTTAGTGAAGGGATGTCTTCTTTGATGGAAAGCAGGAGCTCTAAACCCACCTCTGGTACGACAGCCTTGCAGTGTGAGAGTCATCTGCTCTCACGGGAGCAGATGATCGTGGTGTGTCTGTTCCTAAGCCATCAGTGCTTGCTAGACACTAGCAGATGACTGCTGCAAGGAGGTTTTTTTACAACTCAGGTTTTCTCCACTGAAGGAAGGTTTGTCAAGTGGCCTAGACCTCCAGCTGTCCTTTGAAATGTGCTAAGCTTTAAAGTCCCACTGGCTGGAGACGATTGGACTGGGGCCTTGATTCTGGACGCAGTGGTTTCTGCTCGGGAGGGCTCTTGGCATGAACAAAGAGTGGCTTCAGGAGGCTTTCAGATTCGTTCCAGTCACTGTGTGGAGGAAGCAGAGGGCTAATTTCCATGCAGAGCTTAGAAAGCATCTTAAGAGCAATTGTAAGTCTCATTCCTGCTCGATACATGACTGGAACAACATTTTAGCTCCAGCTGCAAGCCCTGAACGAGAAGAGAGTTTGCAATCCAAGCTGGCATCTAGGTAACTCCTCTTAGAAAGAGGAAGCCCCCGTCCTCACCTCACAGGGGTACATAGCAGCCACTTGCAAACACAGAGAGGACCAGTCCAACAAGAGCCCCAGATGACTTCCCACCAGAGCAGAGCTGCTGTTTCAGCAGGACTTTTTCCCCTCCTTGGATGTGTTCAGGAGACCAGGTCACATTTATCTGTCTTCTCTGCCAAGGCACGATGCACTGGTGACGTCATCGTTTTGATCAGCGCGTACGAGCGAGCGTGCTGGGAGATGCCCGAGGGAGGTGCCTCTTGCTGACAAGTGACAAGTGTTTTCTCTGTCCCCAGGATGCTGGATGATTTCTCCCATGAGTTAGACAGCACACAGTCACGGCTTGATAACGTCATGAAGAAGCTCGCCAAAGTGTCGCACATGACGAGCGGTAGGTCCTGGGAAGCGGGATCCAGTTCTGGAAGGGGAGACACAAACCCCTGGATCTGAGGGCTGGGTGCTGTGTGCTCCCACCCACTGGCAGCTGCCCCAGTCCCAAGCAGAGGGCAGGGAACAGCTGGGTGCTGGAAAGGGGGAAGACTTCCGAGCTCCTGCTCAGACACTGCTCTGTAGCCTGTGGTGGCAAAAATCCCCCTCTACATAATATGGAGGGGGAGGAAGTACCTCAGCCTCCTCCTCTGCTGCAGTTTCCCAGGCTGCTCCAAGCTTTCAGGGTGCCATAAAACACTCACCACCTCATGTGTGGCATCCCCAGCACTAAATGCCTGCGACAAAGCCCCCTGCCCAAATCCCACCTGCTGGGGGGCTGCTGGCGCCTGCCGGCCTGCTGTGGGGCAGACATCCCTCTCAGCTGGCAGGAAAGAGGCAGATTCGGTGCTGGGGGTGGTGGGGGAGGCTGAGCCCATGAGAAAAGTCCTTATAAGGCTGTGTCTGAAGCCGGTGGGCTGGCGGGGAGCCGTGGGCAGAGCAAACAGGAAGCCCAGCGTGCCTGCCGGGAAGTCCCCCACCGCCGGCTCGCCTCTGGCGGGGCGCCCGGCGGTCTCCTCCTCCTCCTGCCTTCACCCCTCTCCCCTGGGTGCTGGCACAGCTTGTGGAGGCGGCAGGGGGGCGGCTCTGAGGTTGTGGAAATCCGGCCCCTGGAGAGACTGGAGTGCCGAGGGTGTGCTTTGGGTCACCGGTGACCCAGCGGCAGCACGGCCACCGGCAAACCTCACGCGTCGCCCCTTTCCTCCAGAAAAACACTTTGCTTGTGGCAGTGCTGCTGGCTGATAGGTGTGAAGGAGCATTTCTGCTGTGCCTGGTGGCACACGGGTGCTGTGGCTGCCCAGGAGGGTTCTGCCTGTGCCCACAGCTGCTGGGGGTGCCAGCAGCCCCGCAGGGCTTTCCAAGAGGCCACACAGGCAGCGTTGAGCTTCTGCAGGGCGTGCTCAGGTGTGGAGAGATCCAGGAGAAACCTCCTTTCTGGCCCTCTTGCGGTAGAGCTCTTCTGGGGGGGAGGCTTTCCCCGGCCCCCTTCTCCTTCCTCTCACTAACAGGTTACCTCTCAGGTTGCTCCTCCCAGTCGCTGTTGGAGCGGTTGATCAAATCAGTTTGAACTTGGCTGGGGAGAAGCTTCAGAATTCCAGACAAGGGATTGTGTCCTGGAGGCGAGGTGTTGTCCTGAGCTGAAGAGGGGCTTCTTTGAGCCTAAATTTGGCTCCTGGCAGTACAGAGAAGAAAAGCTCTTCCCCTCCCTGCCCCTTCCCCTCCCCTCCCAATTTTCCTTCTCTGTTAAAGCAGGAAGACTGACACTTTCTTTTCCTTCCAGATCGACGGCAGTGGTGGGCAATTATTGTCCTCTTCGTCATCTTNNCTCCCCGCCCCTCTGCCCCCCGCCCCGTAGCACGGGGAAATGAAACTCTCGCTGTTTCCGTCCGCCCACAGAGATCCCCCAGCAAGAAAACCCGCACCCAGCTCTCACCGTTCTCCTCCGAGGACCGCGGCTCCGACGGCGTCTCACCGGCCCTGGGGAGGAGCGGGGGGAGGACT
>VXBZ01001719.1:0-56354 GCA_013399135.1 Heliornis fulica | reverse complement strand
CGGGGGTCCCGTCCCCGGGGGGCGGGTGGGGTGCTGCGGGGCCCAGGGGCATCCCGCCCAGCTCGGCTGCCGCTTTAAGCCACGGCTTTTGATATTCGTGATTGGTTTCATAATCCCGATCAAAAGGAAATCACCGGGATTATAAAATTGTTTTAATCCTCCCGGCTCCGGCCACCCCGGCCCCCTCCAGCAGCAAGAAATCGCTTTGATCTTCTTAAAACACCCACCCCCACCCTCACCCCGGGGGTCCCCATCACACCCAGAGCTCAGCCTCCAGGGCTGACTCCTTGTTCCACAGCTGGAGCATCTTCCCCGGGTGGGGAGGGGACCACTGTGGCTTTGACTCCTTGCCCAGGGGTCTGACACCCCCCCCAAACCCTGCACCCTTCCTTACCTCGGTGCCATCCTGGACAGGGACCCCGGCTGCTCCGCTCAGGCTGGGGAGATGTTGTCCCCGTCGCGTTGGGGACACATGGCCCGGTGAGGTGCCAAAGCGGTGGCGGCCCAGCTCCCGGCAGCACGGGCAGGATTAAACCTCCGGGGAGCGGCGGGCGTGAGCGGCAACAGGCTCAGAGCGGTTTCAAGGCGCTGGGCTCTCTTCTGGAGGAGGATTGGTTGCAAGAGACGATGAAGAGATTTAAGAGAGCGAAATGAAAGCGGAGACCCCAGACAACCCGGAGTTGGGCTGCTCAGGCTCTGGTCAGCTGCTGCACGGGCAGGGAGGGACATGTGGGACCAGGGACACGCTGGGGTGAGGTGATGGAAGGTGCCCAGGTGCCCTGAGAGCCTTCAGCTGGCATAGCGCTGCCGGGGTTTTGTGCAGCATCACCCCCTGGCATGCTGGGTTTGACCCCAGGAGCTTCCCATGGAACCTCTCCCGTCTACCTCCAGACATCCCTGCTCTGAGCGCCCCCATCTCCACCCCGGGATGCAGACTACACCCCCACCCAAACCTCTATCTGTCCCCAAGAGCCCCCCAGCTCCCCCCGCACGTGAGGGCAGCAGCTCTATGACCTGGTGGATGGACGCGGACGGGCGGGTGCGGCACCAGGGGTGGGACACGGAAAGAAAGACACACAGACCGGGGACAAAAGAGCCATCAGATCATTGGAAAACAAAGAGCTTGTAATAATGAAAAAAGGGACAGATTTCGTAACCAATCACTTTTTCCTTTGTAAAACACAATCACAGTCACTTTGCTGTATACAACCACCTAGGGACTATGGAACAGTATCACAGGGGGCTTTTTTATATATATTTTTTTTTAGTTTTTTTTTTCTTTATTTTTTAAACCTACTTATCAAGAGGGGAATTCCACACTCCGAAAATGATACCCATCTGGGGGAGGAAAGAGGAGACAGCTAACAGCGCAGTCACAGATACACCATGAGCCCAAGCAAGCGGCAATTCTTTGTCCTCACCTTTTCCACTTAGCCCAAAACAGAAGAGTGGAGAAGGGGATAGCAAAAGAGAAAGGAGGAGGAAAGAAAGCAATTACCCACAGAGGACTAATCACACTCCATAATTACTTCTGACATCTACAGGGTGTCATAGAAAGATCATTTCGACCAACACAACGGGTGAGGGGGGAGAGGAAGGCGACAGTCGGGGCAGTGGTGGGAACTGTGGTGTTTCCACCCCGGGCCCTTTCCGGATGCTGATCCTTCGCCAGGAGGACCTACAGGAGGAGAGGCTGTCACGAGTTCTACCAGGCTGCCTGGTTTCTCCTCTGGAGCAAAGACTTTGCCAAGTTTGGTTCCTAGAGCTCGAGGGGCCGCCAGGCCGAGGGGCTTCCGCCTCCCCAGGCTGGGCTGGCACCTCGCGCCCACCGTGGGCCAGTGTCCCACCCATGGATTCGTGGCACAACTGGCCCTTTCCTCCCCCCCACCACTTCCCAAAATGTTTGTTTCTCCCACAGCCGGGCTGCAGGTCACACCTGGGCATGGGATCTGGCATGGCGGCACGTCACGGGGGCGAGGCGACGGCTGCAGTTACCACAGGGCTGTCCCGCTTCCCCCCAGGAGCCCCAGCCCCTCTTTTCCGTGGAATTAAACCAATCCCATCGCCTTCTGGAATAAAAATGTGGATTGAAAAGGAGGGTTCAGAAGAAAACCCGCTTAAAGGCAGATGATTGCCGTCCCCCCCGCAAGCGCGAAGCAGGACGGCAGAGCAGAGGGAGGACATGGGGCCGAGACGCAGCGAGCGAGGACAAACACCCGATCTCAGGGTCACAACCCACCCCCCACCCCCAAAAAGCCTGGGGTGTGCACCGGGGTCACCGCAAGCAGCCGGCCATGGGCTCCTTGCTGGAGAAGGCCGAAGCGGAGGCAAAGCTGGGAGGCTTCGCGACGTCTCCCTCACTCCTTGGAAGATCTGCAGGACAATCCCCAGGGACGGTTCCCTCCTGAGCCAGGACCCCACTCTTCCCGCCCCGTGAGGGAGCACGACGGGAGGAGTTACCGGAGCGGCCGGATCCAACCCCGCCTCGCAGGAGGCTTCCCCCCCTCCCGCCATTTTCGTTCCCTCCACGCCTTTGGCTTCGGACAAAGGCACCGACGGAAGGAGAAGGGCTGGGAGCAGCGCTGGGTGGGCCATGGTTGGTTTGGAACTGGGAATGTACCCAGTATTGGGTGGTGGGAGCTTTAGATGCAGAACAGGCTGCAGCCATGAGCGTGGCCAATGGGACAGCGCTGGGTCCCACTGGTGGAGCGGCTCCTCCTTGCCAAACCCGTGAAGGCCCAACGTGCCCCACGGCTCACCGGGGAGCACGTACCCACAGCCCGCAACCCGGCTGTCCCGGTGACACACTCCCAGAGCGACACGGGGAACTCCAGCGAATCCAACCTCCCGCAAGCTGACAATCCCCAATGAGCAGGGAGGGTGGAAAGCAGCAGGGAATCAACACAGAGAAGAGTTTTCTAAGGGAACCTCCAAAAGTCACTGGGCACACCGTGGTGTCTCCCCCCTTACACGGGACCACCGGCACAGCTACTGGCCAAACAACACGCCGTCCTCCTCGCATGCTTCCCCACCGCCCTCGGAGCCGCACACAACCACAACCTCCGCTGTGCTGCCGGATCACAAAGGAGATGAAGAGTGCAACGAGCAAAACCCAACGCTGCTTCATGGCAGCTGAGACCCGTCCCAGGTCCCCTTCCCACCCAGCTCCACCCCAACACCTCAAGCACCGGACCACAGAGCCGCCCAGCTCTGCGCTCTCTGCTCTCCGTCACCCCGGAGCGGTGCCTGTTGGCAAAACCCATTCACAAAGCAAAGCCACCCCGGGACCGTCTCTGCTCCCGTGAGGAGCCATGGGGGCTACTTGCTCTCACCATCTGCTCGGCTTCGTTAGGTCTGGCTTTATTGGCCGGATGTTCTCAGGCCGCAGAGCCACCCCGGCTTTAGCGCTTACTCTCGGGAGGGATCCGCACGCCTGATTTCTCAGAAATCCCCGGGGAGGGAGGGAGGGAACAGGCAGCTGCAGCACTGGGAGCCTGTAAAATCCATACCTCTGGGAATTCGGGGTGCTTCCCCAGGAGAGCATCCTCACTGGATGTTTGATTTTAGGAGGTAACACTTGCTAGCTGTAGCCCACTTCCTTTTTTTTACCTCCTTTTCCCCCCCTTATTTCTCCTGCCAGCAAAGACAGAGAAACAAGGGAAGGAGCAGAGCAGGACAGGCTGAGCTCTCGCTTCCCATAAGCATTTGGGTAAACCAGAGAAGAACTGAGGTACTTGTGAGTGGACCCTCCCTGCAGGACGATTCGACCCGGCCACGCGTTGCTCTCCCCAGCCCAGCTGAGGAAGGCACAGCGCTCCCGGGGCACCAGCATCACTTCAGACCACCCCTCTCTGTTTTTCTCCCTTTTTTTTTTTTGGATAAAGAGCCACTTGTTCCAGTAACTCCACTGGTTTACTTTGCATTCCCCAGCCCAGCTCCGTGCCAAACGCCCCGAGGTAGGTACGGCCTCACAGGTCTCCTGCCGCTCTCGCTTGGAAACACCTAACGCAAGGTTTGGACACGGCGACAATGGCTGTGATGGAAATCAGGAGATGGAAATATTTTAAGGGGCTTTTTATCTGGCACTCCCCTTCCATACAAAGAGGAACTGCCAATTTAAGTCCAAACAACAGAGTTAAGGGAGGTAAAACAGGAGAAAAGCGGCTCCTGGGCACCAAAGGGATGGCCACTGCAACCCCGGCCGGCCCAGCCGCCATCCCGCCGGTGTGGTGGGAGATGGGAGGAGCGGCCCCAGGAAGACACACGTCTCCAGTGGAGGCATCTCCCATCAGGTCCGTTCGAGTTTTCCTTTGCAAGCCGAGAGCATGTCGCAGAATTGTAGGGAGCTCCGGGCGGGCAGCGCTGCCCTTCGCCTGACATGGGACACGGGCTCCCCACCACTCGATTTCCATCTGCTTCCAACTAAATGAAGAGAACCAAGTTTCCTTCTCCAGTTCCTCTGGGCAAAGAGGCACAGCAGGCAAACAGAAAACACAACGCACCGGTCGCGAGAGAAGTCATGCTATTAGCTAATTAAACCGAAATCATTCACCACCGAACGGCAACCGAGCAGGACTCCTGCAACTCCATCGCCCAAACTAGAGGTGGACACCAGCCCAAGGATCCTACGTTGGGAGTTTCACCCTTGGCTGCCCATGAGCTCCAGGGACATCCCTTGTTTCCTTTCCTACAGGATGAAGACCATCACGTCAGCATCGCTGACGGGGCAGCACACCGGGATAACGCCCGACCAGATAAGAAAACCACCACCACCAAACCATGAGAAAACCCGGGTTCAGCTTCATCTTCCCCATCACATGGCATGGGCACAACACAGTCCTGGTGCTCCCCAACAGCTCTCCAACATCCAACCTGCTGAAATTCCCCGGAAACCATCACCTCCTCCTTGCCTCATCCCACGTCACTCCATCTGCGGGAGAACCCCCGAAAAGCTCCCTGCTCGGCATGGGATGCCCTGACACCACCTAAGGATTATTAAGGCTTTGAAAAAAAATGAAGATACTTTTTGAGCAGGAGGATGAAGTGCTGAAGCCTTTGTTCACTTCGTTTTTTTGCAAATCTCCTTTCAAAAGGGCCTCAGGATCCTCCGCGCTACTTTTGCACGGAAAGTTGGCGTTCAACCGGCACGAGAGACATGCCCAGAAGCAGTAGCAGCAACTAAAACCAACCAAAAAAATAAGAATATATATGTATCAGAAAGAGTAACTTTGGTTTAAAATAAAATAAAACTGAAAGGAAGGTAAGAGAGAAAAGGTAAACACAGATGCAAGTCGTCTCACGAGAGAGGTATTAGCGGGGCATAAGCCCACGACCCTGGAGAGCGAGATCTACATTCCCAGCTTTGTTCTACCGTTACAACCTTCATTGCACAGGACTCNCCCCCCCCAAAAAATAATAATCATAATCATATTTAAAAACTTAAGTCCGGTTTCAACCAGTCAAAACCGGGCCAAGCAGAAAGCGAGTGTGCGCTCGGCACCGTCCCGTGAGGGAGTCCCTACGGTGCTTCGTGATCCAGACAGGTTTGTTTGTCCTTGTTGAGACTGTAAACAATCCTTCTTTCCTGAACTGTCCTCTTTATTGGCAAAACAAAGTAAAAGATTTTATTTTTGTTTGTTTGTTGGTTTGGGTTTTGGTTGGGTTTGGTTTTGTTTTTGTTGTGTGTTTTGTTTGTTTAAAATAGAACATGAAAATGAACCCAGGAGGAAAGAACCGGAACACAGTGAGCTTTGTTGGAGTCCGTAGGAGCTGGTCTGGAAGAGCTCGGAAAAACGTGTTCAGTGTCTTCTCTTGTTTTCAACTGGAGCTGTGCCAGAGATGGGGTTGCTTGGGGAAGAGGGGAACAGAACGAGAAAACAAAGGGTGCGGAATGGGAGCCCGTGGCCATCTCATGTGTTCACTTCGTTTGCTAGGTCCTCTATCAACACCTTAGTGTCANAAAAAAAAAAAACAAAAAAAAAATCATAAGAAAAGTTACATCAAATTAAAAAGTAGCTTCGTGAATGAAGATACTGCTCTAAGTGCACTTTCCCTGCAAGTGCGGCCAGTGCCTCAGCGCTGGATATGAAGAGGAGAAACAAAACCAAAAAACAACCCCCTCCCCCCCATNTCTTTCCTGAACTGTCCTCTTTATTGGCAAAACAAAGTAAAAGATTTTATTTTTGTTTGTTTGTTGGTTTGGGTTTTGGTTGGGTTTGGTTTTGTTTTTGTTGTGTGTTTTGTTTGTTTAAAATAGAACATGAAAATGAACCCAGGAGGAAAGAACCGGAACACAGTGAGCTTTGTTGGAGTCCGTAGGAGCTGGTCTGGAAGAGCTCGGAAAAACGTGTTCAGTGTCTTCTCTTGTTTTCAACTGGAGCTGTGCCAGAGATGGGGTTGCTTGGGGAAGAGGGGAACAGAACGAGAAAACAAAGGGTGCGGAATGGGAGCCCGTGGCCATCTCATGTGTTCACTTCGTTTGCTAGGTCCTCTATCAACACCTTAGTGTCACAGGCCTTGGACCTGGGGAAAGAGACAACAAAGAGAAAACACTCACTGGGCAGAAAAGAATCCTGTTACCGCGTGCAGATGATAACGTGGCTCTTGGAAATCTTGCTTCTGCAGAGGGAATCTCTCCTCCTCCCCTGGGATTGTTTCCCACCCTCCCTGGGAATGGCAAAGCCTTATAGATATTCTGGGCTGCATCAGCAAAGCTGTGGCCAGCAGGTCAAGAGAGGTGGTTCTGCCCCTTTGCTCTGCTCTCCTGAGATCCCACCTGGAATACTGTGTGCAGCTCTGGAGCCCTCAGCACGAGAAGGACATGGAACTATTGGTGAGGGTCCAGAGGAGGCTGCGAGGATGACCCAGGGGCTGGAGTATCTCCGCTGTAAGGACATGCTGAGGGAGCTGGGGCTGTTCAGCCTGGAGAAGGCTGCAGGGGGACCTCATAGCGGCCTTCCAGTCCCTGAAGGGACCTACTGGGAAGTTGGGGAGGGACTATTTGCCAGGGCATGTGGTGATAGGACAAGGGGCAGGTTTAGATTAGACATTAGGCAGAGGATCTTCACCATGAGGGTGGTGAGGCACTGGAACAGGTCGCCCAGAGAAGTGGTGGAGGCCCCATCCCTGGAGACATTCAAGGTCAGGCTTGATAAGGCTCTGAGCAACCTGATCTAGTGCGGGATGTCTCTGCTCTCTGCAGGGGGGGTGGGCTAGATGGCCTCTGAAGGTCCCTTCCAACATTATGATTCTATGAGATACGCCTCAGCTGTCCCTCCCGTGGCTGTGCCTGCACCATCTGCCTTACACAGACGATGGCCAGGACCACTGTGGCACCTCTGGGTCAGTCAAGAGGCTGTGACTGAGGTACAAGGTGGGGGAACATCTAGGCTCTAAGGAGGAAGGGTGGGTTTAGATCTGGGAGAGGAAGGGACATCTCCCATTGGAAACTTTAACGAAGCACTAACGGAAACCTTGGGGTGGTCTGAAGCCTGGAAACAGCCAGCTGATAGGGACCTCTCTTCGAGGGTGGGATTCACAACCTCTAGCAACTGCTCCCGGCTATTTTTCACAGGAAGGGAATTTTGCAAAGGAAACTCCCTTTCCCAGTGGATTACCAGAACCCCAAGGTGATATAAAGGATGGAGCAACCCTCCAGTGGAGAAATACTCTTTCAGTGATTGGACCTGTCCTCCCACCGGAACGCGGTTTGGTTTGCTGTGAGACATACTGTGAAGCAAGGCGAGGCCTGCGCAAGGACACGCTCTGGCTGCGCTTCCACTGTTTGTTCTTGCGTCGGTTTCGTACGCCATCCTCCTGGTCCATCATCTGATCCAAGAGCGTCAGGTCATCGGCATTGAGCGGTGCCACAGAGATGTCCCTCACGGCACGGAACTCACCACAGTTGTTCAGGTGCTCGTTCTCCAGGCGGAAGAAGTTCCACACAAACCGCCTGGATGGAAAAAAAAGCAGAAATGAGCAGTCTGGGTCTACTTTTAGAGGCACCACCCGTGTTTGGCAGAGCGCTGGTACATGCAACTGGATACTGCTGACTTCTCTCACTGAGCTGGGAATGTGCCAGGAGTATGGAGAACCAGTCTGCAACTAAGAGCAGCACCCTCTACAACATCTTCCCAACTCTCTGGCTCAGTGACTGTCCTGACAACGACAGCAGGGAGGCAGGAGGGCAAGTGAAATGCAACCTCCGCCATCGACATGAGCGAGGTTCAGCTTCAAGGGCTTTTATTCGTCTTGAGAAGTTGTGGGGGTAGGTCTCCAGCTCAAGCAGAAGTGTGTGAAGAGCTCTGAAACCTCGCAGGATCCGAAGCGATGACGCAGAATCCAAATCAGCGTTTGGGAAAGTGTTAAGAGGTTTGAGAATAACTGTAAACCCGAGAATTAAATGCTGCTGTTAGAGCCAGCCTTCCATCTCAAGGACTGGTACCTTCCATGTCCACGGAGCGAGGCGCTTCCCACCACGCTGTGGACAACCTTATACAAGCAATAAGGATGGAAAATAGAAATGATGAGGAGGAGCCTTACCGGAATACCTCAAGTGGGGCAAATACAGTAGAAATGATGTCCCCAGCGCTAGGAAAGATTTGCATGGAAGTGAGGGAGATCTGGATGGTCCATGCAAAACGCAGGATCACGTCTTCTACAATGGCACAGTAGTAGTATGCCTGGAGAACGAGACAAAGGGGACAGCTCATCATACGTGCTCTGCATGGGAGACAGACCTTCTTCAGGTCTGCAGGGAAATCCAGAACGTGCTGCCCAACCACCAACCAAGCAAACAGTATGAAACAATCTCTTTGAAACAAGCTCTATGGCTACAGAATCCTGGCCCATAAGTGTTCAAGAAGGACCAGTGGGCAACCACAATAGGATCTCAACTCACTGAGTTGAGTTTGGTTAAAATGTTAAAAGACTTTTCTAATGTAAGAGTAGGCTGCATACGCACTTTCTGTGGGTAGACAATTCCTTCTCGAAGAAAGGTATTTTCACCAGCATTTTTGTCGAAGAGACCCCAGTCCATCTTCAGGTCCCAAATGAGGGTATAGCAAGAGCTGATGAAATAGAAGATAATCCACAGGTAGAAGAACACTTGGGTGTCACTGTGGTTTTTAGCTGGAAAAGAGAAGAACATACAGAATTTCTGTACAACCTCAAGCAGAATGGCTTNACAAACCGAGAGCAGCTTTACTGCTGTCATTTAACTCCACTTCCACCGCGTTTTGCGCTCAGGATTGGAATCTGCACTGAGGTTTTTGTCTTCTCGAGGTGCACAGTGGACTTGTCATCCTAACTCTGAACAGCAGGTGGAAGCTCGGGGCCAGATTTCACACAGGACACGGGCTTGTACAAAGGGAAAAAGCGGCAATGCCTTTTGTAGGAGAATATTTTAGTTTGTCTAGACAGAAACAAGCGGGAATTGCGGCACCGAAAGCCTGAAAGGGGATGAATTCTCACTAGCTGTTTTGAGGTTGGGGTGGCAGGGGAAAATGAGCAAGAAGGTGGCAATACACTAGTGTATAAATCCCAAGGAAGGCTCTGCATGGAGTTCTAAATGGTTGTACAGAGCTCCGGGGGCTACGGCTGCTCACTTGTGGATGTGTTTCTGTGACTAAGCTCTTCCCTGCTCCCCCCCAAAACGGTTATGCTGTTCCCTCAATTCAGCTCAACCTCCCTGTGTTGGTCAGCTGGGTCAAACCAAACAGACCTGAGAATTCTGTTGGCTTTTAATTACCAAATCCCAATCAGAAAGTCCATAAAAATCAAGCCCATTGCACCGCCTTGCGAGGCCAAGACCCTCTGCCCCTCCCCACTGTCTTTCCCCGCTCGAACTGCTCACCCAACCCTGTTCTTTCCAATAACATCCCTAGGACCAAATAACAACACCTAAATATCCCAGTCCACACTGGGCACCATGCTGACTCTCCATGTATGTGCCTTTGAGACTGATCACCGTGGCAGCAACAGGGCAACCTCCTCTGCCCTTGCCTTTTCGTTCCAANACCCCCCCAACCAACTCTATTAAAGCCACTCATGCAGCAAAACCTCTCTGCAGCGAAGCTTCGTGTCAGAGGAGGAGAAGGACACGAGATGTCTGCCGCAGCTCTCGGNCAGCAATCTGATAAAATTAATGGAGGTGAAGATGAAAGGCATCTCCTATGAATAAATTCCTCCTCATTTCATCTTTCGGGCTTCCTGGGTGCAATGTGGAGGATGTAGGTCACNTTTCGGCAAGGTTAGGAGCCCCTGAGCAGTAAGTTGTGTCCTCCTGAGGCTCAGCATTACCCAGGGATGGGTCTGGCATCACATCACCCGGCACCGCCGATGCGGAGAGCCGTGACGTCAGCCGGGAGCAGGCAGAGACCTCCTGCAGAACACGGGCTCTGATGCCCAGCTAATGTTAACGCCGTTGCTTCAAAACCGCCTCTCCCAGCTGGTTCTGAAGGGCAGTTGCCCACAACAGAGGACATGGGTGAGTTTTGGGGAGCCTGGCAAGCAAGGCAAGATTTCCTTCTCCCCCATCTGCTCTCCCAAAGCTCCACTACATCATTTTGGGAAGAATAGGCAGATGCTGCTGTTCAGTGGCTCAGAGACCCGAAGCCTGATCTTTCCATCATTATTTATGTCTTCATGTTTAGCTCCTGATCCTGAATGCTAATTCAGAGATCGTTAATGGGTTAAGTGCTTTCAAAGCATCTAAACCACTCCAAACTACGCTGTGAGGTTACGTGCTTCCCACCAAGCTTCGGTTTGAAGCTGTGGTTTTTCTTCCACCCCCCCGCCTTAAGGGCAGAAAACCAAAAACCCTGAGTCTTACTCCAACAGCTTTGAGGAGCAGAGGTGGAGAAGACAGCGCAGACAGGACCGTTCATCACCATGCCTTTCACAGCATCTCTGGCATAAGCCAGGTGCAGAGCTGAAGAGCAGCTAAGCGGCATCGCTGGGAGCCCCTCTGGAGCACTCTAATCAAACAGGGGACAGGCTGGCCCCAGACTGTCATCTCCAACCATGTAAGGGGTCAACAAAACCTCATATGAAGTTGGCAGCAGAAGAGGAGGGTGGTTTCAAAGGCTCATGTTGCCTAAACCTAAACTGCCTTAAAGGTTACTGTGTGCAAACACAAAAAGAAAGAAGAAAAACGCCTGAGTAAGAAATCTCATGGCATTAACCTCATCACCCTCCGAAGGGCGTGCCTGCTTCTACAGAGGTTACCCTGTGCTCAGCTCCCTTCCCCAGCAGCACTTTCCAGCAGCACCCAGGCTCACGCCACTCGCTTCCTCACGGACCAGCTCTGTAACACATTCACCTCCTAAAAAACCTCATTAAAAACCCAAAATCACTCCCTGGTAAAAAGGCTCTAAAACCAGAACCAGCCTATTGGCTTCAGCCTTGGCCTTTGAGTCCCTTCCTTTAATCACCTCTCCTCCTTCCCTCCTGCCTGCAGTTCCGATGGATACCTTCCTTCCCTCGGTCCTCATCGGTATTCAGCCCGTGTACGGCAACATGTTACTGCTCTAGGCGAGCAATTATATCTCAATCTCCGCCGGCTGGTCCTAGCGGCCCCTCTTCTCTGCTGCCTGGGGGGGGCTAGGAGATCATGGCATTCATATTCCACCCAGAGGCTCCATGTATGCCTGGTGCACAGGTTTTTCAGGAGCAATACGTAGCTGTGTACACGTACGATGATGTCAGGGTCTGTTTAAGCAGAGCAGTTTCATCCCGTGTTTGCTCTTTGTTTAATGATGTGTTAGAGCGTTGGAGAGGGATAGTCTCAAGACTAGAGAAGCGCTCTTGATGCCCAGTAGATCTCAACCTCTCCAAGAGGGAAAAAGTACAGAGTACTTTTTTAAACCAACATCCCACAGCAGCACAGCCACCACTCCACCCAGCAAGAGGCAGATGAAAGACTGTCCTACTCGCTGCTCCGAAGGGTAACCACCACCTAGCAACTTCCTACACCGTGGTTATTCACATCAGGACAAAACCTCTGCAGGTGTAGCTTTGCCCTCCCTGCCGATGGGCAGGTTTCAATACACACTCAACCCCAAACACACCTACAAACTGCTCCAGAAGGTCAGACAGATAAATAATGGTGGGATTCCACCCTCAAACTGAAGCCGTGAATGGCCACAAAACAGCCAAAGGCACTTGCAGCAGCTGAATTTACTGCTGGCAACAACTGCCATCTTGGATGCCCATCCCAGCCTGGGGACACAGCACCTGACCAGCGTTCTGTGCTGGGAGAGCAGCACCCAGCAGGAGTTACAGCCCCTTCCAGACACAGGCGAGGGAAAGGTTGCTTTCCATCAACGGTAGACAGCAAATACGATCCCGAACGCTGTTAATAATGACTTTACTTCCAAAGGATACTGTCTGTTTACCCTGCTGAATTATTCTGGGGAATGTAAACACTGCACAGTGTTCAGCAGAGCAAAAATCAATGCCATGTATTATTGAAGATCTGGATAAGAGCACAATGGCCCTCGATAAGCACTCCTGGCGTGTCAGCCCCTGCAGCCGGCTGCGGTTTCTGCTGATGGTGAAAGCTGTGATACCAGCCTGAAGAAGCACGAGGTTATCGGGGGAACACCGGTGGGTAACGCTGCTGTGAGGCAAAACTGCCCCAGACCGAGCAGATCTGCCCCAAGATCGACTGAAAACCAGTAATCCCCTTGATAAGAAGTGCCAAATGACGTCACCTTTCAATCATGGATTTACAGCATGTCAGCCAAGCACAGAATCGAGTGGATGCTCTCCACCACCCGGTTAGCCCACGGCTTGTGCCCATCAGCTCCCATCCCAGCACATAACAGGTGGGGGTTGACAGCCAAAAAGTGACCTATTTACGTAAGAACTGCCATCAGAACGACATCCCAAAGCATCTGTCACACCCGTGCAGTGAGGCATTGCTGCTCACTCGCTAATTACACATCTTAACGAGGGAGCAGCAGCAGCGCTGCCCTGCTGCCCCGCCAGCATCCCGATCAATGGCAGCGCCATGACGTGACAGCGGGCTTAACGCGGCAAAAAGGCAAATAACCCTGAGGAGCACACAGAGACCTCGCCATTGCGCTGATCGGCTTTGTCAAACACCGATCCTTCCGTAGGAACAGTCCTCCCGCCCCCAGTACATTCTGCCAAACCTCTGCTATGGCCTCCGGGCACAATTTAAAGCCGAACAGCAAGATGCAGCACCGCGAGGAACTGTCAGGACTCAACGTCTTGTTTCTTCTCCTGGTTACACTCTACGTTTGCAGAGTAGGGAAACCCCCAAATTGTGTTTTGACTGGAAAAAAATCCCAGGACCCAGAACTCCGTGGGTCTGCGTGGGGTTTGTAGGACGTTACAACCGCGTATGTTTGAGGCACTGCAGCAATCTCATTGCTTGTAGCTCACAGACAGAAGAATGTGATTTCATTGCAAACAAGAGGAAGGGTATCAGTCATGACTGAGATGTGACCTGATTCTTCTTCTGGTGACTTCTCTAGCACTGCAGAAGTGTTCCTAGAGGATGTTTAACTGGTGCCTTGGTTTCTAATTAGCCACTTGCCCACAGTCTCACCAATAACAGTATCTGGATACACAATCAAGAAATAAATAGCACAGGAATCAGGGCCTTTGACAGACAATTCAGGGGTTGAGATGTCCCCTGCTACCTCTAAGGTGCTTTGAGATCCCAAAGCAGATTCCTTCAAAACAGAACAGCAACCACAATGATCAAAATGATAAAGAAAAATAAAACATCTTTTCAGACGATTGCATCTCCTGCAGTTCTGTGGCACCAGAGAACTCCAGACATCCATACATGTGACAAGAAATCACTTTGGATAAAGTCAGCTGCTTTCCTTAAAGTACTCCATTAAAAAAAAAAAGGAAAAGGTCAGGCTTCCCCCTCTTCAGTGCCTGTGAAACGAGGTATTAGTAGGTGTCCTTTTTCCTTACACCTCATTCATTAGCGCTCCCGCCTCTCCCGTCCCCTTTACCACGGAAGCAAGCAGAGCGACACAAGCGACGCTATTAGTCCACCCTCCGAATCCCAGCTATTCAAATCCATCTCCTGGATGCCATGCCGAGCGGCAGATGCGTGACTCGCTCAGCGGCAGGGTGCAGAGGTTGCCTCTCCCCCACCGGGAACGTCCTGCTTGACATCTGTAGACCTACAAAGCCTGGGCAGATTTCCCCCGTGGGATCTTTATGCCTCATTTGTGCTGAAGTTCGGGGTGTGGTGGCAGTTCCCCGCAATCCTTCTGCCCAACATCTCCTCTTCCCAGGCTCCCTGCAGAGTTTGCCATCTCGTTTCGCCTTCCCCGCTCACTTACCGCAGGCTGCTGGTGGACTAGCTCTATCCTGGCCAGGGTGGTCCTGCCAGGACCTGCTCCTCTTCACCCTTCCCAGCTCAAGCCCGAAGCACCATCACGGAGATGGGTGTCTGAGCAATTAGAGGAGCTAACAAGCCGGCATGGAGAAGCCCGCCTCGCTCAGGGTGCCGCAGAGACCCACGTCAAAGCCAGGAGAGGGTCAGAGGCCAGGATGGAAATGTTTGCCCACGGCGATGCCTCCGATTCTTTGCTGACACTGCCGCTGCTCTGATGGGAAGGATCAGAAAGACTGGCTAATGAACACAACTCATTACTGAAGGCCTCCTGGGCGTGGGATGACGGGTTTCAGACAAAAATTCATCTAGCTCACAGCGCTGTGACAGACATTGCATTTTCGGCTCCAGATAATCACGCTGATGGAGCTGCCAGTACGCCGCACTGGAGCAACCCTCTGTGAAAACAGCAAGTACTAAGAAAGCAGCCAGTTAATCCCGTTACAAAGTTTGTTTTTCTTCAGGAGGTCAATCCAAGCACTCCCTAAGGCTCTCGTGACACCTAAATTAAAGGCTTACCACTGACAGCTCTTCCAGAGAGAGGGAGAGGTGGGAGGGCTTCCACCCACCCACATGCAAGGGATCAACTAGAGAACAGGATCGGATCGCAGCTGCCTTGTCCAATTGCGCTTGAACACACACCGTCCATTTGCTTTGCCCCGTCCTGCTCCCAAGAAATGAATTCATCTCTGCAAAGGTCATTTCAGTTCCAGCTCATGCATCACCTCAGCTTCCTCTCCTGTTGAAACCATTCTGGATGGCGGTTTGTTTTGCTTCCCCCACCAACAAACACACTAAATGGGGGTTGCACCCCGCAGTTTCTAAGCATCCCAGAGGCCCGTACTTCAGGCAGCAGTGGTGCAGTGAGGTGTCCTCACGCTAAGTCCCAGCGCGACAGCTTGACAGTACCACCATCCTCTGTCCCCTCCTGGTGCATGTCACACCAGCTGCACCTGCAAGTCAGACCCCTCCCCAGGGCAGCCGTGGTGGGACGGGTCGTGGGCGAGCCAGCAATCCATTCCAGCGGTACGGTATGATCACTGCTAAGGGCTGAAGTCACTGTGATTAATGAGAAGCAGGCAGCAGTAACGAGGCCTGGGAATCTTCCACTGTGTTTTCAGAGAGCAGCACATTTCCCATTCATCTTCATCCCGACAGACCTGGTCAAACCTCTCTATTAGTAAGGGATGGTCCAACACCTTCCTGCAAAAGCCCATTAATCGAAGGATGACTCCTGCCCCGACAAGTCACATCTCTATTCCCTGGCAAAGCAAGGGGCTTCACAGCTCTCTCACGCGCAGCTTTGAGAAAACCCCCAAATCACACATCCCTTCACCAGAGAAGCCCGTTTCTGAAGCGATGATGAGAGTGCAGACAGAAGCACTACTCTTCAGAGACAGCCCTATTTAGTTAACTTCTGTATCTTTAATTACTGACAATTTTCTTGGCTCTTTAATGAGAAAGCTCGTGGCAGTTACATTATCTTAGACCAACCCAAGGCTCTCCATGGCACTTCCAAGCCGATGACATCTTGTGTTCAGCGGTCTTATGTGGGGTACCTGGAAGCAGTAGGGATGAAGAGATGCTTACTCAAGTTTCCAGGCTACATGGGTTAGCTTTGGAATAATCCAAAGGTTAATAAATAGCTGGATACTGCCCAGACCACAAGGATTTCATTGAATAAGGTGTGTAAATCAAAGTGACAAGGAAAAGTTCACAGAAACCATCTTTTGTTCCAGTTAAAGGATAAAATCCCACAGGGTGCTCAGAGAAGCCATGGCTGCCCCTGTATCCCTGGCAGAGTTCAAGGCCAGACTGGATGGTGCTTGGGGCACCCTGGGCTGGTGGTACACAGCCTTCTCTTCTCCAGGCTGAATAAGCCCCAGTTCCCTCAGCCTGTCGAGCTGTTTTCCAACAAGCACATGAAGCCAGAGCACAACACCACCGTAACACATGGTCAGCTGCCTTTCGATACTCTCCTCACTGCACAGCCCATCCTCGCACAGCCAGCAGACACAGGCTAAAATCCTACAGAGCAGCGACCAAATGTCTCGGTGCTCACAGCAAGGGAGGAAGACAAGCTTTTCCAGAGGGTCACGATGTCCCCAGGACTCCCAGGTTGGAGATCAGGCATGGGTGTGTGTTACCTGATACCCCCCACCCCAGAATAAGACCACCCATTACCCTCTTGTCCTGGCACCTGAAATCTGGCATTCCAGACGCATAAGTCATAGGCTTTCAAACCCAGGCACGAAAGACTGCTTAAATAAAACCTCTTGTTACAGCAGTAATTAAGAGGTTTGTTACCTCCTGTGGTTTAGAGCAGGTCCAAGGAGAAAGAATCTTTACAGATTTGGCACTAGCAAGCAGGTAGCCCCCACCAGATGTGCCACAGGGATGGGATCTGTTCGTCTCCGCTCTCCTTCGGCAGGCAGAGGTGTGGGCGAGCAGCACATCTATTTTCAACAGTAACATCATAACAGCTTGATGATCGACCATCTGACACCAAGTTCAATAAGAACTGGGGATCTATGTAAAGCACGTAGATAAAATTGGCTTCCCAGCAGGTACAGCACATCAGAAAGTACGCTTATGGCAGGACAGGAATAGATCTCCAGGGCTGAGGAAACACAGCAAGGTCTTCAGGCATCCCTCTGAAAAATGGCTCTGAGCCCAGGCCTGGTGACACATACAAAATCTGTGCTAGCGTGTGACTCCAGAAGGCCACAAAGCTTCCACAATTTTTTGTGCTCTACCAACAACCACACGTTATCCACTCCCACCACAATGGTCAGACAAAAATTGGGAGTCAGGAACATCTCTGAGTGTTGGAAGGAGCCCCCCTTGCTCAGCTTGTAAACACCTTGTTACAACCCACTCCCTGCCAGCTCTGAAGAGCAGACACAGTTGCGTACGGCAGCAAGGAGAATGAGGGTCAGCGGTCCTGGCACAGACACAAGCTTCCAGAGGAGTAGGAAGAGGTCAAATTCTTCAATGGGACATTCTGACAGATGATGGTTTTCTTCGTGGTTCCAAACCTACCCTGACCTTCCTGCAGAAGGCTCTGCCAGTGTGTCGTGTCCTGTCCCCCCATCCCCGTGAAGGAGAAGCATTAGTCAGCCCCCTACAGCAGGCACTGAGTGACTCCAGCCAGGCAATCTGGACACGTCTCATCTCGGGGTTCAGCAACGGTGACTAACTGGGCTGCAGGGCTAGAGCTGAAGAGCTGCACAATGTCACTGAGCAAACAAGCCAAAACGGGAACAAGCCGCCAGGAGGAGATGCATGGAGGGGCCAGGAGCTGCATCCACCCCTGATGAACCTCTGGACAGGGAGTGCCCGACTTCCCAGCCTTCAGCCGGTTTGCACCAGCGCACTTCTCTGCCATTGGAACACCAGGCTTGACAAACATTACCACTGTGGTGACAGACCCCCCCTGACATGACAAAACAGCCCTTTCCCAGCTACAGGAAGGTTTCCAACAACCCTTTTGACCCCTCCAAACCAGCCAGCATATTAACCAGAAGCACACCTTGAACACTCCTCCCTGCCCCACCACAGTCACGGTTCGGGCTACCTCAGGCGTGCGCTCGGTTGCTCATTTATTTGCCAATACGTGCCTTCTGCACCTCCAGAAAAGAAAAGAGCTTTTAGGGCTTCAGAACAATGAAAGGCAGGGCAACTGCCTGAAGTGCAGAAACTAAAAGCTTTTTCCTTCAGAACAAGAGCAGAATCGAGTAATTGTCGTTTCCAGGGAGATGGGGAACTTGAGGGATCAGAGCTCAATCTGCAGTTAAATGGATTGGAAACAACTCCCTATCAGCCGCAGTAAAAACATGGATAAAAACACTCAGGAAAATTCAGGGAGAGCATTTCCCTGTACCATGTGTTCAGGAATGATGGACCAACTTTATTTAGATAATCTGGGCTAGCTATTCAGGAATGCCAAGGGAGAAGCATCTCCTGCATTATCCCTTACATCTTCCCACACAACCCCCCTTCATGGCAAAACCCAACAGGTATCTCAGCTTCTCCTACACGTCTTCTCTCACACACGTGGTTCTGAGCATACCAGGAATGTGAAGAACACCAAAAAGATGATCTTAAAATGCCCACCAAGGAGGTGGGCCCATGTCTTTCCACTGAGTTGGTTCAAAATTTCACACTTAACGGGATGCCAAACCCCGAGCTTCTCCCACATTACAAAAAAAAATAAAATAGCAAATCCCATGACCTGCAAAGAATTTTCTGAAATAACCTTTGTGAAATACCTTTGTGAGTGCTGTAGAGGGCTGCAAATGTCACCACAAAGAAGGTGGTGGAATATTTTCCAGCATTAACCAGATGAAAGGCCCGTTTGTTATCACGGTAACGGCGCAGGCACTGGATGAATCGCAACCAAGCAGGGATGCACTGGACGACTGCTCTCACTCCGTAGGAGTAGCTGTAACAAATCTGATTATCTGCAAGGAAAGGAAAAAAAATTCAATGGTTTCAGGGACAGAGAGTTAATAAGTAGAAGAACTTCTATCGTTGTCCTTTCTGTAAGAGTAATATCGCTTGAGGTGAGAGCTGCTCCCCATCAATGTCTTGTTTTGCGTGCACATATCCACAGCAGAGAGAAGCTCATCACCAGAAGGTATCCTGAAGCCCCTTTACTCCATCCCAGAGGTATTCAGGTGACACGACATCAATAATGCATCCAGACAGATCATCATCTAACTCCTCCACTGCTGCCAGGATAATTAACATGCAAGAAGATTAGGAATAATCTGGTTTTAAATTTATTTTGCGCTGTTGGCAGTACTGTGAATAATCAAATTAAGGGTGGAATTACAAAAGGCCACCAACACTGAATTTTTGTGCATAAATGGGAGAGCATTTCCAAACTCTGCAGGACGGCTCAGAGGCTACTGGGATGTCCTTGACCCATTTTTCTTGTATACTGTCATAGGAGAAAAAAAAAACCAACATATTTCAATGTATGTTTAGGGGTTGGTTGGTTGGTTTTGGTTCAACAGCCAGGGTGAGAGGTGACCTCACCAACATGACATCATGTCACAGCCCTGACATCTGAAAGGCACTGTTGTTTTATCAAAGAAATGCCCAGAAAGACCCCGGCTTTGCCTGGAGCCCCCAGGCACACCACACTCTCACGCTGTCTCGCTCAGCACATCCAACCCACACACCCCACTGACCAACAAACATTCGTTTCTTATTCAGACTCAGGGAGACACCTTATTAGCTGCTATTTATCCCAAAGCACCGTGCTGTCATTCCAGTGTTTGGATTAGAAGAGGACAAGTTGTTATCCACTCAGTTGCTTTATTTAATTTTTAATAAATAAGCATTTAATTGCACACAGCACTGTCTTAAAGGGAAGAGAAAGATCAGAGGGATTGGCAGGACAAAGCCAACGCTGATGCTTATCCAAGCACACCGCCAACTCTTTCAGCCAACTCTTTCAGCGAGTGTCAAAGCCATCAGACAACACTCCTTGCCAGCAGTTGAAGAGAACAGCCCAGTCCAGGAGGACACAGGTACTATTTTGCCACCGGGAAGACCAAAGTCAAAATTCATATGCCAACCCTGCAGCGACTCTGGCTGTAAAGGAGAGGAGCAGCAGCACAGCACAGCCATCAACTCCGATTGAATAAGGGGTGGCACTAACCAGCTCGGAGGAAGTTTCTTCATCCTCGCTTGCCTGAGGGCACTGTGACAGAGCTTGTAAGCAGCAGGCTACTCACTGCAAGTTGTGGTTCACAAGCTCACACAACTCACCCTGAGCATCAGGAAGAGACTAAAAGCAAATGGATGGTTAAACCACTATAAGATAAAACTGCAGTGCCAGGACAAGGCCAGGTTTGATGAGGCTTTGAGCAACCTGATCTAGTTAGGGGTGTCGCTGCTTCTTGCAGGGGGCTTGGACTAGATGACCTCTGGTAGTCCCTTCCAACTCTAATCATTCTATGATTCTATGACAATGGATTTCTTTTTCCAATTGAGAAAAGCTATGTCTAAATTCTTTGATGGATACACAAATCAGGCCAAAGGTCTGGATTTGGAAATGAACATGGATGTGAAATTCCCTTCTGTCTGGATGTAAGTAGGAAAGGGAAGGATCTCTCTAATGCTGTGTTTACATGAAACCCCAATTATTTAATTTCTGTTGTCACTGGTAGCCCTCTTCCAAACAGATACACAATTATAAAGTTGCCTTGCCTGAGTGCTTTTTGGATCATTTCGACCACGTTCGTGTGGGTTGTCCGTGTTACTCTACCTGTATTTGCCAGGAGTCCGGCATTGTCCTCCCACTGAACCTCAAAGCTGTAGAAGCAGATCATGTATTCCAGATCCATGAGTATCACGACCAAGCTGTTGAGCTGATCAGCCAGCCAGAAATCTGCGAAGCCTACCTTGTGGAAGGGAGCAGTGAACACTCGAAACTGTCAGGGGAAACAGAAAAATAAAAAAAAAAAAAAAGAAGAGAATAATTCATGACATAGCGTCAAAGACATCTAAAAGCAGTGGCAGGACATCACAGCATCGGACAAATATGGAAATAACAGAAATGCTTGAAGATTTATTGCTGAGCTTTTGCTCCTACTGACAAAAAACTACCCATGTCCTCACACATCTTTTTGGGGTTTTTTTTCACTGGCAGAAGAGCCCAGTCTCCTCTAACCAAGCTGCTTCCCAGATCTCCAAGTCTTCACATAAGAGCTCTGGTTCTGCCTTTGCTCCTCATGCTGACCAGTGCTTTCTTTTCAGGCATTTATGTCACGTCTATCGACACCTTCCACACTTACCTTCTCCCTCACACCTATCGCCAGCTCACAGACCCTCGGTAAGGCCCTCGGTCTGACCCTGGCTCTGAGCAGTTCTCTGCTGTTAGAAGTTGTCAGAGTGACTGCTGTCACTGCTGGATCGCCCACAGCCTCCAGCAGGGGAGGAGTAAAGGAAAGGGCAGAGGAAATCCCACTGACTGCCAATTAGACTCCCACTCAATCCCGGTCCACTTTCCCTCTAAGCCTTAACAGCAGTTTTGCTCCTTCCAAACCAGAGTGTTTTCACGGCCCATTACCTTTGATTACAACACTCTCTCCCCGGTTAGTTATAGTTACTAACAGCCAATTTCTCCAAACGATGGCACCGGCGCCATCCTGTAGTTCGGGGATTTATGAGCCTTTAAATTAATGAAAGCACATCAGGCTAACGCTGATCTTTTATACATCTCTCCTTATTAACCTCAAGCGTTCGGAGCCCTGGGAACCTGGGAAAGGACCAACACCTCCCCCTCAGCCCGTCGTGCCAGTTTAAAGCTCTGGTCCTAAACTCCAAAGCCAAATAGGAGATTAAGACTTCATATCATAAAGCAGATACAGATCTTGACCCAGAAAGTGCTGTGCTCACCTAGGACATACCTATTTCAGATGTTCAGGCTGGGCCAGCCCTCGGGCAGCTCTGGCCTCAAAGCAGTCCAGCTGCAGAGCAGCTGCTGCAGAGAGTGGAGAGGCCATGACAGCCTTCACCTGCAAAACGTCCTTCTTCCCTTTTACCAATGCCCCCTCAGACTATCTTCACCTGTTTTGTCACAAACCATTCCAGTTCTTAGGTTTGGTTTTCTTTTTTCCAGAAACAAAGACAATGAATGAAATGCCAGAACAGCTATACAGATAGATCTCCCCCCAAAAAAAGAGTAAAATCTGTGTTGTTTTATTTAGGGAGAGACACTTAGACACTGACATGTGACAGCATCAAACTTAAGGGAAAGGAAGGGAGAGGGGAGAAGAGGGAAGGGAGGAGAAGATGGGAGAAGCCTTCCAAGGTTAAAGCAGATGAAGAGTCAGCAGATATGGCCAGGCCCTAGCTAAGGCACTGGGATCTCAATTACCCTCTGCTCAACTACTACCTCTCAAGTACCACTGCTGACAGGTACCATTAGCAATTCTTCACTTCCCAGCTGAGAACCACCTGGAACATCCTCCAGCAAAGACGAGCTGCAGGAATAAAGTCCTAAAACACCAAAGGCTGAAGTTGAACCTCAGTTTCAAGTAAACAGTCGCAATTATATACCACCAGTTCCAGAAGGCACGCACAGATTTCCTGGTGCTGATCACTGCAGTTTTACAAGTGCTGAGACAGTAGATATTTGAGCTGGAGCTAAACACTTCCTAGATTTTCACCTCTCTCAGACAGGCTCCCTGCAGTTGTTTCGCCATTTCAACGCCGCGCAAAGAGCGTGGGCACGCAGCCGCCATGCCACCCTCCACGCCCGGATCCGATTCCTCACGGAGAGCTGTTCTCAGCCTACCTAAGCGTGCTCATGGGCTTCTCGTCTGGCAGCAAAGGGGCAAAGAACACTCACCTAAGCACAGAGGCGAGAAAGAGCAGCCTGCTATGGGAATTAAGCTTACTAAGGGGTAAATAACCCTTTTTTTCACATGGAAGAAGATCAATTCAGGCACAACTTGCAGCCCCTCAGGGATGAGCAAGAGACATCCCACTTGTGAGTACCAGCAAGCGGTTTGCGATGATCACAGGCAGATGCAGTAAGCCTCCTAGATCCACTGAAAAATGCTACAACACACCAAAGTACCCGCTGATTCACTTCTAGAAGAATTGAAGGTGTCAGTAATGCTCTGCTACACCCAATACATCACACTTCGTCCTGGCTGGAAGGGAAGTGTATCAGCCATGAGAAGAAAAATGCTCACCAAGCCAAAATTGGTGTGAACAGCACAGTTTTAAGAATGGCACTATTTAAACCTCCTTTCACCCAGATAGCTGCCGGCAACTGCGAAGAGAAATGAAATACACCCAGCCAGCTAATTACATACAGTAAAAATTAGAAAAGCCTAGCAGCTACTCTTTCTGTGGTTTGCCTGGCCGCCTCCTCCCCTCTCCACCCAACAGAGTCAGATGTACTGTGTCATTTTCCACCATTAAGACGATCTTGCATTTTGATGAAGTCTTTTTTTTCCCCCCAGGAGACCTTGGGATGAATTGCTCTGTGCCCGCTTGAAGAAACATCTGTATCGCAGACTGCAGCGTAGTCTGGAGATAGCTGGGATAGTGCCGGCGCTGGAAACTAAGAGCTCTGTGAAGACTGAGGATCTTATCTCGTTAGGACATGAAGATAAACCAGCACAGATACTGCTCATGTGGTTAGAGCACTTTGTGCTTCCCCTAGCACCAAGGAACAGCAGTAAGAGTAATGAGGCTTGGGACTAAAGGTACATCTGTGGGAGACAGCTGAACGCCAGAAGGCAAAAATAGGAAGAAACTGAAATAGTAGTAAACTAGCAAATCAAATACTAGAGGTTAACTAGCTGTTTGTATACCTGCACACACACACACACGCTCGAAGTGTGATTCTACATTTCATCTTTGTCATGTTCCACATAATTTGTTTTAATTTGCATTAAATTGACTCTACAAATAACATGAGCCAGCCAAACCCTCTTCTGCCTGCTGCTCCCAGAGCAGTTCCACCAAGAATGAAGGATCGAGGGAACCAACGTGATTAAGTCAGTGGGAAAGGGCCAAGAGGGTGGGGATGAATGTGGGAAACGGCCACCTGGGAAGAAGCTGCTGAACCAGCCAACAAGTCTGCAAACTGGTCTTTTGGAGCTCCCACCTTTAACTGGGACACCAAAGTAGCATGCACATTTACATTCAATTTACCAAATTTATCTTACCAGGAAAATAGGAGCTGTGTCATAAATAGTTCAAGATCACAAAGGGATCTGCTGAATAAAACCATAGCCGTGACCATAATTTTATAAGCAGTAATCTTCACGAAGGTTCCCTCTCCACCAGCCAACCCTCTCAATGCTGGCTGAGGAGCTTCCACACAGCCTTGCCCTGGAGCACTGCAGCCCTACCCAAACTGCTCCGCTACATTAAGGAACAACCAAGCAAAGACATCAGAGTGTTTCTACAGGTGCAAAGGTATGTATACAGCCACCTATAGGAAGATGAGCAAGCAGCTACCTGCAATCCAAAGATAATGACAGAGCAGTACAGACAAATAGAAGGTGCTTCTCTAAACTCATGCTCAACAGCACTGGCAGCCACCACCTTACCTGCTCTGCTCTGTGAATACACAGTGGTGTAAGCATCCCTTTCTCCTGAGGATTAGTCACACCTATGTGTACTTTACTGCTACTCCTCAGCTACAGCATTATCATTATTACTACTATTATTAGCGTTACTATTATTATTTTAACTTTAAATCATGTTTGAGACTTACCAATAGTTTGAGCAGCCAAAACCGGGACTTGTAGTATAAGGTTTTGGTAGGGTTGATGAGAAAAAGCAACATGAAGCCGTACAAGATGAGTGGATTCACCTGCATAGGGATGTAGGTGAATTTACCATATATACACGCCAGCAGGCTCAGGCACCACAAAACCCCCAGGAAACCAGCAATCTGCAGAAACACAGAAGAAACACAGAGACACCTTAATAAAAATATAGCTCCAAAACCTACAATGAATTCTCATTATATGAAAAGGGAGAGCGGTGCTCAATCCTGTAATCTAATCAGACTTCTGCAACTTCCTCATCTAATTGTGTTAGAGCTCCTTGCCAGGAAGCGGTGCGGGATTTATCCTGCCGATACGCCACACAGCCCAACCGCTCCTGTGCTCCCTCTGGTTACCTCAAAGAGATGTTGATGGGACAAGTTGCTGCGGGGATTGAGTTCGAAGATGAGGACATGATTCACTCCAGCTTGTCTCCAGCCATATGTGTTGATACCCAAGAGAAAGAGGAATTCTATCAGGAGAAAGCCACCTCGATAGATTCTCACCAGTGGCCACACATTTGGTCCGTCTATAAAAGCCACACCTGGCAAAAGACAAAACCAAAATGGTCTTAGCAAGGGCACAAGGCATGTCAGAAAGCAAAGCTTTGGACTTCTGGTCCAATCAGAACCACAGAATCACAGACTGCTCTGGGCTGGAAAGGACCCCAAGGACCATCGAGTTCCAACACCCCTGACACAGGCAGGGCGACCAACCTCCAGGCCTGCATCTAGACAAGGTTGCCCAGGGCCACATCCCACCTGGCCTTGAACACCTCCAGGCTTGGGGCATCCTCCACCTCTCTGGGAAGCCCCTTCCAGCACCTCAACACTCTGTCCATGAAGAACTTCCCCCTGATCTCCAACCTGACCCTTCCCTCCTCCAGCTTCAATCCATCCCCTTGTCCCACCACTCTCTGCCCTTGTGAAAATCTGATTCCCCTCCTGTCCATACGCTCCCTTTAAGTCCTGGGGGGCTGCAGTGAGGTGCCCCCACAGTCTTCTTTTCTCCAGGCTGAACCAGCCCAGCTCCCTCAGCCTGTCCTCACAGGGGGTGTGTTCCAGCCCCTGATCATCTTTGTGGCCTCCTCTGAACCCTCTGCAACAGCTCCACATCTCTCTTGAATTGGGGGCCCCAGATCTAGACACAGAGAGGGACAATCCCCTCCCTGTCCCTGCTGGCCACCCCACTTCTGACCTTTGGTCAAACTGCTGTGGAAGCTAAAGACCCTCATGGACTCTGCTTGCAGGGAAGTGCCCAGCAAGTATGAGGTCTCAAACCAGCATGACCCAGAGCAGTCGTGTCCTACAGCCCCAAGGCAGAGGTTTTCCATTCATACATTGTTTCCACTTAAATCAAATACAATCCAAGTCACCTCCTAGAGTCAGGAGGTATGAGACAGTGGATTAGCTGATCCCTTCAGCAAGTGTGGGCTCTGAACAAGGAACTCAGAGAAGAACATGACCCTGGTGACAAGCCCAAAGGCACCATAATTCTTAAAGAAGAGACATGGCAGCACTGCAGCAAGAGCCTTGAGATTTCATAGCCACCCTGAGAGGTTCCTGCTTAAAGCAAATCACCATTTCCATGAGCTTTCAACCTCAGTTACACACTAGCTTGGTGCCCAGGAGAGTCGGTATGGAAACAGCGAGGCCTCAAGCTTCATACTCTTTATGGTGTCACTCCCCTGGGATCCACCTGCCATTAATGGACCCTGAGTCATTGTGAACTTGTCTCTAAAACTGCTGCTGTTTAAGAACCAGGCAACACTGAAGCGGTTCACTATTAGAAATCACGATTCTGATTCTGCACACAGAGTGCTAAAATCCTAGCTCAGCCAATTACATCATAAAAACAATCTGGCAAAAGTAGCAGAGAGGTTAGCAAAGTAATGTCCAGTTCAACACAAGCACTTTGCAGTATAGAATCCTAGAGTCACAGACTGGTTTGGATTGGAAAGGACCTCAAAGATCACCTAGTTCCAACCCCCTGCCATGGGCAGGGACGCCTTCAATAGCTCAGCTTGCCCAAAGCCCCATCCAACCTGGCCTTGAACCCTGCCAGGGATCCAGGAGCAGCCACAGCTTCTCTGGGCACCCTGTGCCAGGGCCTCACCACCCTCAAAGTAAAGAATTTCTCCCCAACATCTAATCTAACTCTGCCATCCTTCAGCCTGAAGCCATTGCCCCCCATCCTGCCCCTGCACTCCCTGCGGATCAGCCCCTCTCCCATGTCTCTGTAGGACCCCTCTCAGTACTGGAAGGCTGCAATTAGGTGTCCCCAGAGCCTTCTCTTTTCTCCAAGCTGAACAAGCCCAACTCTCTCAGCCTGTCTTCAGAGCAGCGGTGCTCCAGCCCTCGGATCATCTTTGTGATCAGCTCTATGTCTCTCCTGCACTGGGGACCACAGTTTGTGCCCACGGTCTGAAGTAACGGGTGGATATCGGGTCACGGCTGCTGACATAAACACACCTATTATCCCCAGTAGTTCAGTAGCATTTGCTTTAGAGATATAATCATTTGGATGAATTCATTTGCATGACCATGTCACTTTTTCATTCTTCATACCGAGGGATGTAAGACAAACGCAACTGGCTTCTGGCACATTTGCGTCTCACATGGAGATCAGACATGTAAGTTAGAGGGAAAAAAATGATACAAGGAATAAAGAACAGCGTCTACACATTAAATGGACCCTTCACACATTCTCCCAAGAGATGACTGGATCCAATTACAGAAATGTCTGATTAAAAACTCTTTTAAGTGAAAAACAGAGACGTGGGCTTTCCCTAATGCGAGGGCTGCTGGTATGTTGATTTGTTAAGCCTTTTCCTTTGTACTGCTTAAGCAAGTTACAACACTACTGAAATCACACACATAATTAGTAAAGCTGCTTGTGATTAAGCACTGGATCTAGATCCACAGTACTAACATGGTTTTTACTCTAATCAGAGTCCAAACTCAGAAGGCACAAAGCAGAATAAACCCAAGACCTGAGATATGCAAGAAGTTACTGAAGCTTTTAACCAACCTTGCCAAAATCTGCTGACAAGAAAAACTCAATTAATTCCATTAATAGGCACCAGGGATTGAAATCCTAGAAACTTCTGCAGGGAAATGTCCCAAGTGGTATGGTGCTTGTGCAGCTCAGTCTGCTCTCATTTTCTGTAGGGAGCAGCACCACATAGAACTCAAGTTTTAGGAGCACCTCTATCAAGATGGGCAGGGCTGTGCATTCAAAAAACAGTAACAGAAACCTGCCTGGATACATGGATGTTGCACCCAGAATGGCCCTCCAAGTTCAAGGAGAAAACCAGGAGAAGAAATCAGAGTATGTTCTACCTCTGGGTATATAACATGAGGAAACACCCTCACACTGAGCAGAACTAATAATTCACACCAGTGTGATCTGACTCAAGGCAGATTTAACCCAGAACATCCCAGCCAAGGCAATTCAGACCCAGACCCTCACCAAATGATGAGAACATATCCAAATCAAGGTCTGGCAGCCAAAGATACCCACCTGAAAGTATGACAGTCACGTTCAGTGCAATGAACAACCCACAGAACAATCCAACCCTGAATGTAGTCCAGGCTGGTACAGGCTGTGAACAAAGCAACGGTGGAGTTAAGGTGGGGGAGACAGGTTGTCAGCACAGTCAGAGTAATTTGCAGAGGAAATTTAAAATCAGGGATGGCATGTTCTCATGTCTGGTCACACTCTTGCTCTTGAGGTGAGTTTTTTTCAACTGAAAATGCTGCATAATATTCTGGCCTATATTGTTGCTGTGTTGAAACCAAGCTTGGTATCTCAACACCCTTTGAAAGAGATTCCAGACCACCCAAACACTACGCATATGTAACTGTTAGCACAAATTTCCTGTTACAATTTATCTCATCCCTTCATTACCTTGCCTGCATGCATTAGGAACAGCAAGTAAGCCATTTCCAAGTCTTCCGGAACTAAAGCAGATTATGCCCCCTCACAATGTGCAGAGCATGCTCACATCAATTATTTTCACTACTTTGTTCAAATGTTGAATCTAATTTGGCACCCTGACAAGCTGGAGAAGCAGCTTTGCTCCATAGCTCGACCTCTCACCTGAGCTGCTCCTAAAGGTGGAACACGCAAACGTTTCATAGCCTTCTGTCTGTCTCCATCTTCCAACTCATTGGTCACCACTTCCTAAGGAGATAAATGTGCACATCAGAGATTCCTTCTAGCAACAAGCATGTGGTATCAAAAAAGAGGGTGATTTCCAAGTTACATTTGAGCCCTGCCCCAGTACTCCTCTAGCAGGCAGTAACAAAGCCATGAAAAGCTCACCACACTGCATCCAGCGATTACATCATAGGAGCTAACCCTGCATGAGCTTCTCAGAGTGAAAAGTTACCAGCCTGAATTTATATACGTGATGCTGGAAATCAGCAGCATGTCAAAAATCAATTAATAATGGTCTTGGTGGTGAATTTAAGCTATAGAGAGGGCAGACATTACAGGAATCTATAAGGAACAAGAAAACGTTTTCTAGTTAGAATAGGAGCAATCCCCAGGCTAGCAGCTTTACCTCTGTTTCGGAGATAAGCTGGTTGATCTTCTTGCAGGTGTAGAAGGGTGCCACCTCCACCTCGTCCACCCGCCATTCCGCCCCCCGTGCTGTCTCCAGGTTCTTGTCATGCTTCTTCAAAATCTTGCGGAAGCCAGTGAAGTTCAGGTTCTGCAGGCGAGGGAGAGTGGTCTCAGTCAGCTCCCAAGGAAGTTAAATGCTGTTTTGAGTTACTAACTTTATTAGAAGTGATACATATTCCTGGCTAATAACAGAAAAAGAAGTGGGACCCAGTGGCACAAAGAGAGGTAACTTATTTGCAGGAAAACTACCTAAACCTCATATGCCCTGAAAAGCCAACTCACCACCACTTCCCTCCTTGATGCGGGAAGTGACACCATTCCTGATGAAACCTCACCAAAGACAAAACAACCCCTGGACATATTCACAACTTGTGTGCTTGGAGTTATTTCAAGACATGCTCCCTCATGTCAGGGCACACCTTACTGCATATGTGTCGCAGGTACCGCGACTCAGCAACTGCCCTCTGGGCTAGCAGGCGTCCTTACGAGCTCATAACATGTAAAGGTGCAGAAGGACTATGGTCTGTCTCAACTCCCACCACCATTAACGATCCTTCAAGGGCTTTTCCCTTCTGAAAGAGCTGATTTCCACTGTCTTTAGGTTGGCCTCAAATTAGTTCTCCAGCTTTACAGAAAGGAAATCCTTGCATGGAAGTTTTAAATGCTGCAGATCGAACCCAGAGAAGCGCATCCCCATCAGAGCATCTCCTCCCACAGAGCACATCGCACTGTGACTAAAAATCCAGTTTAGGTTTGCAGATCTGGGAGATGCAACTCTCTAGTCTGTCGAGATAAGCACACAATGCTGCACTAAAAGGAGGAACAATGGTTGATTTCCAAATTATGTATGAGCCCTGACCAAACGCTCCCTTAATGCATTTGAAATCCTGCTATTCACTATACAGAAAACACTACTCAAAAGACTCAACGATTCATTCAAGCAACAGTGGGAACATGGAGAGACCTTGACAAGATTCACTTCTAAGAAAGCTTAGTAAGTAGCCTGGAAAGAAACAGAGAGTAAATGGCAAAATCCAATGCCCTGGGGAGAGGCGGCAACTACTCACCAAAATTATTTTCAATCTAATTATGCTTCGAGTGATTTAATATCGGACCCCTGGCATATAGGTGGAGAAATGAGGCTAGGGAGACAGGAGCAGGAAGCCAACGCATTAGCGATCGGCATTACTGCAGACAAGAGACTTTAATTACTTTCTATTAGAAAAGCCAGCATTCCACCCCAGGGAGAGCACAATGCCACTTCATACATTCCACATGCAAGAAAAAAAAAGATGCAACAAACCGATGATTTTGGTCAGGGGCTTTTTTCTGTAGCCTGAACTAATGTCACTTTATCTGCCATGCCAGATGTGCAATAACAGCCTAACTCTGGTGGTGCTTAGCAGGTTGGTCATGGTTACACCAGACCACTGAGAACCTTTTCAGTGATGTTTTATACTCTAGCCATGAAAATTCTGGGAGCCCAAAGCGCCATCACTGCGTCCTCCGTGTCAGCACTACTGCTGTAACCAACCGCGTGAAAACGCTGTTGGTTACAGCAGTAGTGCTGACACGGAGCATGCAGTGATGAAACTGTGAAACAAAGCAGTTAAACATTGCTTATGCAGCCAGATGTGCTATCCTTGCTCTTCAAGATGCTTTTATCTGGCAAGGAGCTTTCTCCAAGCCTCCATTACCTGCCCCGTCAGTGTATGATGTTATATACGGTATATGTAAATATACACTATATACTGAATTTATCATGATTTCTTTGTTCTAAATGCAGTATTTGAAATACATTTATTTATATACATACACACTTTGGAGTTACATTTCACTGTTAACAACAAATTAATTCCACCAGACGCTGCTACATCAACCTCAAGTTGAACAACAAACAGCTGCCCTGGAGACAAGTCGCAGTTTCACTGGATGGAGTGATAGGACAGGGGGTGATGGTTTTAAACTAGAAAGGGGAGATTTAGGTTGAATATTAGGAAATTGGATATTAGGAAAAAAACCCTCCAATATGAGGATGGTAGATCACTGGAACAGGTTGCCCAGAGAGATAGTGGAGGCCCCATCCCTGAAGATATTTAAGGTCAGGCTTGATGGGGCTCTAAAGTAACTTGCTCTAGAGATGTCCCTGCTCACTGCAGGGAGTTGGACTAGATGACCTTAAAAGGTCCCTTCCAGCCCAACACATTCTAGGATACTATCATTTTCCTTGCTTGGTGACCCAACTCAAGACTTCAGCATTTCATCAAAGCCATAGTTTGGTATTTATAATGCTACTTGGTGACTATCTCCTACATGAAGGCCTCATCTACATCACCCTCCCACCATGGTATTCTTTTCCCTCTCTGAAACAGCAAGAAATGAGTATTCCCAGTTCTTACAGCCTAGGCTCAGAAGCGATTTAAAGCAGTATTCTAGGTTTGGGTTGATGTTTGTGTCAATACTTGTACTCCTTGTCCTCAACTTCAAAATAATTTTGAGATAATTTTGCTCATTCTCTTTTTGAACTTCTGTCGTAGAAAAAGGCTCCGCCCCTTTTGGAAACCATGAAAGGTATCAAATCCAGGTGGGTTTTACATCTATATTCAGTATACAGACAATGGATCTGGACTCATGGTCGGGAAAAAAAGCAAAAAACATTAAGGGTCCAAGACACCCTTCTCCACTCATACAAAGTAGGAAAAGATTTTTCAATCTATGTCATCCTCTAAACTCTGAATCAAGCCTCAGAAGGGATTTCTGGTACAAAAAGTATAAGTCTTTTTTAATTAAAAGAGCAAAGAAACCACAGCAGACAGTCCTGCTTCGCTCCATACCTCAAGAGCAAAGGCTACTCTACCTGTCCCAGGAGCTTGAACTAGAAACTATCTAGAAGTCAAAAGGCTTTACTGAGAAACCCATAAACAGTTTCTGCAATATAAAACCTGTGTTCAGCCCTCACAGAGGGCTGTCTGTTCAATCAGCAAGAATAAGGAGTTATAATGCTTCTAAAACGTAGTCTGGATACGTCCTGAGAGCTTCCCTTGACAGCAGATTGACTCTGCTTCTACCACAAGTTGGACCAAGATTTTCCAACCTGGAAACCCAGTATTAAAGCAAGGGAATCCCAGTTGAAGCATCTGGAGTGAACAAGCATTGGCAGTGCATATGCCCAAAAACACTGCATTGTTTTAGGTAAAGTACAAACACTGAATTTTGGAAGAACTGGGTTTTGCCCGTACTGTGAAGCAGTGTTCAATTCATTCTTATGGTGCATTTTGTTCAGGAAAGTTCTCCAGTGCAACACCAGTAAAGATCTAAATACAGACGTAGTGAGCTTAATTTCAAACTTTTCTATTTAACAAGCTAAACCCTCCACAATAAGGCATTCAAAAGCATTCAGTCTTCACTACTAGAAGAGCTGCAGAAAAGGTTCTTAACAGTTTCAGATTTTTGTTTCAAGGCTTCTGGAACAAAAATCAGCATCAGCAATATTTACTGTGCCCTTTCACGCCAGACCTCCAAGTACAACTAAAGATTTGTTTTTCCATACTTCAAGGAAAACTGGCCTGTGCCCTACAGAATTAAAAACGTTATTTTTGTTTTTATAAACGGATGTTTTAACAAGAAATTCTGATGCAGCAAGGTCACAGTCACTGCCATGGTAACGCTGAGAGAAAACAGTACATTATCATTTCAAGTTCCATGACAAACATTAGATAAAAGAGCTTCTTCCCCAACTTGCTGGCTCCAGTCTTGCACAGAACAACACCCTACAGAAGGTGACAACCCCAACATGACTTCGTGTCCTGACCGTGCCTGGGCCAAGGATGTGCCAGCCCTGAAAGGGAAGGAGGAGGAAGATCTTTCTCCAGGTCAGATTAACACTTCTAGCACAACCAAAAGCAACAATAAATAAATTAAGAAAGAAATCAAAAGCTGGCTCGAATGAGGCAAACACAGAGCCACGTTTAAGTAAAGGGTGTGGTAAAACCACCTCCTTTTGCGGGTACCTGATAGTTCTGCAGTAAGATGAGGCTGAGGTAGAGCTCGCTGAAGGCCAATTTCAGATCTTTGATGTTCCTGTGCTGGACACGCTCTTCGTGGGACAGGTGGAAGACCGGCTTTCTGCGCCGCTGCAGCGTGGAAGCCCCGCTGGCTTCTTTCTGTGCGTCCAAAGTGGACTGTAACTCCGTCCGAAGAGTAGTAAACCTGCGCTGAGCTTCTGCAAGCTTTTCTGTTAGCAAGGGAAGGGAAGAGTCAGGTGAGGGGGTAGCAACTTGCTCACCGAGTCTGTAAAGAGCACTTATACCTCCTTGAATAAACTACTGCACTAAGCACCCTCCTACTAAGCATGAAATGCAACAGCTCTGCGTAATTCTCTTATGAAGCTCCTTGTTGTATGTTTTACCTAGGAGTCATTACAACCTCTGCTTTCTCAGACAAAAAAAGGGATTTACCTTCTCAGGTAGGTCTTAGTTACTACAGCTAAAATCACAGCGCGGTCCCTTCTGTGTTGTAGATAGGAACTTGGACCTCTCAACTTCCCTCAGATCTGATTTCCAGAGGATGCTCATCCCAGGACCGTATGAACGCCCGTTATGGCTGGAATAAGCAGACCTAGGGGCTATAAACCAGCATGAGGATGCAGAGTCTGCCCCCCTCCACAGCCCCAGCAGAGCCATAGGTGGAGGCAGCCAGGGTCTCATCCCAATACCCAAGCAGTGACCACACATCTACTTTGCACCCTGCCATAAAGCAAACGAGCAAAAAGCACTAAACCCCACCTATTAGCCAACACTCTGAAACTCAGCACCAAGCAAAGCACTTCGTGTATCTGCACACCCACCACCAGCTACGTGTTTGCCATCTTTCATATGACAGTAAGGAAATCAAAGGAAATAAAACCCAAACAAACCCCTTCCTTCCAGTGTGACACTGAATTTTGGAGCTCAGAGAGCAACACAACCCCTCTGCCAAGCTCCCGGTGACAGACTAACATGGCTTTGATCAGGAGTTACAACACCACTAGCTGCTGTACAGGAGCCGCTGGAATAATTTATCCCTCTTTCCCCCAGTGCAGGCTCACGCAGGTTAGAAACATTGCCTCGTTAGTTACTGATTAAAGGGACAATCAACTTGAATTTAAATATCAGTTTGATGCATTTTCCAAACGAGTCAATCTCTCTTCCTCACACCTCAAGTATGAAAAAGATGATTCTTTAAACATGCTGATTTACAGACTTTCAGAAAATAATCTTTTTGGCTCAATACTGATCTTCTTATGCTGAGATCAGCGTAACCAACACCATTACCTCTTTGCTCCATACAACCAGTTCCTTCCAGGCTTCCCCTGCCTCAAGATGCTCTGGCATCTCTGTTGATGAGCATGGTCACAGACCGCAGGAGCTGGCCTTGGCTGGGAAGATGCCGAGCAGGGTCATGGTGTTGGAGCAGATGCCTGGGACCTTCAGGCCCACATCCCACTGCACTAAAACCCACCACTCCAGGCTCTGCCCGACAGCACCCTGGCTGTCAATTTAATTGTCTTCATTAGTAGCTTCTAGAACAACGTCAAGAAGCAATTCTTGACTGCTCTCCCTCCCCAAGTAAGATTTACTCTTATAGGAGAAATTTTCACCCTTTTCTCAGTCTTGTTCAATCCAGAGCAAAACTCCCCAACAAGTAATTTTACAGTGCTCTGTGTAAGATCTTTTACAGGAGAATGCCTTTCTGAACAGAAAACGGGGATTAGTATATTAAAATCATGCATGGAAGAACCCAAAACTCTAACTTTACATAAATAAAGTTTATAATCAAAGACAGGAAAGGGCAAGTCCTCTCTGATGATTTTACAGCTGCAAGGACCACTGCACAGCAGCAACACAGCCTGGAGTGAGAAGTGCCTACACGAATATTTAACTCACACATAAGGTCAGACTTCAAAACCATTATTCTCTTCCCATTTTGGGAGCTCTGAGGAAGAAGTAACAGGTATCTGTTAGAGTAGCTGTTCAAAGCAAAAGCCTTCATATAAATACAGTTCACACTCTATAGTCAATTTTAAACCATCACACCAAGGTTTCTTTTGGAGCAGATGATTAAATATGGACGAGTTCAATTTGCATTTTTCATTTGAGAGCACTGTTCCACTGTCCCTTTGTCCAGAAGAGCCTTAAAACTCAAAAAAAAGTAATGCTTTCAAATAGTTACAAAAAATGCTGCTGCAATTTTCCTGTCTGTTTGCAAGACACCATCCTTTAAGAAGAAAAGCATCATCCCCAAATAAAAAATGTTCTTAATTATGCACTGCTGAAACAAGGCGTGTGCCGTCTTTCCTACAGCCCCCTCCATCCATACGGGAGGACTGCGGTGCCCTGAGGATGAGCTTCTAAAAGACAACTGCACCGGCCCAATAATGACCCACTGCTCCTGGGAAATGGCAGCTCTCCTTCCTTTGTCATCTCCCCTCCTGCCTCCATTGAAATCTCCTGCACTGACTTCTTCTCTCCACTCCACAAATCGTTTCATCTTGATTTGTATCACCGAGCTTCTCCGCAGAAACAAAGACAAAAAGAAAAAAACCTGTGCGCTGCCGCTCTTCAAACCTCCAAGGGAAACGGCAAAGCGGAACGGAAATTAGTTCCTCAGTTTGCAACACGCTCTAAGCATTTGAAGAGACATATTCACTATCACTGATGTAGCACTGCACAAAGTGACTTTTTTTTTTTAAAAAAAATTGATGCTCAAGAGTGTTATTCAAAAGCAACATGCACTTAGAAACTGGAATTCTCTCGTGTTCCAGTATTTTGCATGGCCTGATGCTCGGTCAGTCCTCGCTCAAGTGTAATGTCCCGTCAAAGACTAAGGAGAAGTCCACACGCCAGGACAGGAGGCAGACTCCAACCACAATACCTGCAACAAAGCAGCAGCTGTACCTAAAACATCCTTCAAAACCTGACTAAAACCCAGCTCCACTATGCAATTCCACGTTGGTTTTAATATTTTCTGAGTTTAATGAAAAATTCCATCAGTAAGTGCGATGGGAAAACCCCGAAACCCCATCGCACCAAGGACCTAGTAAGATTTCCCCCCAGGTGCCAGTGTGCATGGTGGTGGTGGTTGTGATGACCACCTGCTTCACCAGAGCTCCAGGCTCTTTTAGCACTCCCTCCTTTTCCTACTGGTATATATATTATGTTTAATATTTTGCTTACCAAGTTAAAGCCGTGGCTTTCTACAAGACACCACCATAAAAACATTACTAGTTAAACAGTTGCCCAAGCGGATCCCGATGATGCTAATTTAAACTCCTCCCTAGAAAATCCCAAACACAAAGACAGGCCATGAATGAAACATCAGCCCCCAAACAGACATTCCTCTACAGAAACCACCTGAAAATGTTACTGCTGTTCTACTTTCAACCGAGTGAAGATTGATTTTGAGTGTAGACTAAATAATCACATATTGTTTATCAAATTGGGTTTAGTTAATGGCAGTTTTCCTTCCTACCGAACTGGGGTAACGATCCTGGGAATCAGGGCTATGTTTGATGAAAGCCAATGATGTAGAATCATAGAATGGCTAGAGTTGGAAGGGACCCCCAGAGGTCATCTAGTCTGACCCCCCTGCAAGAAGCAGGGACACCCCCAACTAGATCAGGTTGCTCAGGGCCTCAGCCAACCTGGCCTTGAACGTCTCCAGGGATGGGGCATCCACCACCTCCCTGGGCAACCTGTTCCAGTGCTCCACAACTCTCACAGGAAAGAACTNCAACTCTCTCAGTCTGTCCTCAACCCCCCTGAAGGATGAGGTTGTCCATGCTGTGGCAATCCCTGGCAGTGCCCACCAAGCATCCCTTGACGAAGAATGAAGCGCAGATCGGCAGAACGCTGCTGAGCTTTCTTGAAAATGGACGGTACTTACTGCCGCAAAAGACAAGCGTGTAATGAGCCATATAATAAGCCTATATTAAATAGGATGTACCAGGTCATAATCCAAGACAAAACACGCCTGGAGCTACAATAGGGTCCTATGTGTTGTATTTCTGACATGATCAAGAAGAGGAACCGCTGAAGGAACATTTCTTGATGCAGCTTAACGTTAATAACACTAATAAAGGGTTTCCATACTATTAGAGTTCCGTCACTCTTCTGCAAATAAAAGACTTACTTTAATCTTATCACAAAGAGATTTTCAAATTACATGTATTCTCTCCCAGAACTTTGTGAAATGACAGCAAGTTGAAAAAAAACCCAACCCCAATCCTACCCTCTATTATTAATACCACTTTAAACGATGCTGGAATGGGTGTGGATATGTGGGTGCACGTGTGCTAGCAGGACCTCGTTAGGGAAAATTATAATCTGCATTGTGCACCTAAACTGACAGAGCTTCCTTCGCAGAGTCTGGCTTGTAGTAGGCAGGATCTGACATTAGCTAGAAGAGCAGGATGGGTTTCTGAGCACAAAAGCCTTCCCTTGGATGTGGGCCAGAAACAGATCTCACCAAACCAATGGAACTGTGCCCAGTTAGGTACACGTGGAAAAATACCTACAGAGTGTAAAACCCATCTGACTTAATAAAATCTATCACTCCTACGTACAGACTGTCCCTTGTCCTGACACCCACCCTGGCTGCAGCCAAAGAGGGACCCTGCAGGGAGCCAGACAAGCCAGCCCAAGAGACGTTTGCTTCCCTAGATGGAAGCTGAAGAGAAGCATCTCTGACACTTTCAGCTCTCCTTGTGTCCACAGCCCAGATTCTGCCAGCAATAAAAGAGCAATAAAGTCATCGCCTGGCCATTATTAAAATATTCTGCAGGGTTCAACTTCGTTACCAGATTAAAATCAGAAGGAGAAAAGGCTGCCGGCCTGCGCGGCGGGAGCCTGTTTATAGCTCCATGTTAATAAATCAACATGCGATGAGAAAGTGTTGCACAAGTCAGTGCATCGCTGTATCCGTATTTAAACGCTTTTCCAGTCGAAAAGCCATTTTAAAACCTTACCAAAAGAGGCTGAAAACCAGCTGAAGTGCAACAGTGGGTGGAACTGGAGCACGCTGTGACTAAGCCCTTTGTAGAGATACTGCGGGGTGAATTTCTGATTAAAGTTTATTTTCAAAACACAGGGTGAGAGACAAACTTTCGCAGGGAAAACAACAAACAAAAGCTCTCTGACATATCACCCCTAGGAATCCCTCCTCTTAACCACCACTACAGTTTTACTCAGTTTACCAACCAAGGATTTTATACACCAATGACCAATTGCTACTGGCTGATCCATTCCAGAAAGCTGGCAGAGTTTAAATAAAGACCTGAGTGCTTCAAAGTTTGTTGGACACATCAAGATGGGCAAGTTGCAGTACACAGGAATGGTCCCTGATAACTATTCCTGCTCAGGAAACAGCACCTAAGGAGCTTATCACACTGAAAACACATACAGGAGAATGCCACCATGGATAAACTGAGAAACTGTGCCCTATATGTGAACTACCACTTAAATTTATGAGCATCTTCTTGAAGTTCAGGAGGATGTTACTGCAAAGCAATGAAATATCCTGCCCTTTGTCCTCCCTCCATTCAAATACAATGGTTTAGCTCCACATCTGTGATTAAACCAGGAGTTTCCCGTAAAAACCTGCTCTATAATTACGTGATGGTAGACCCACATGAATGCTGTGGTTATTCTAGAAGTTTGGGATCTTCAGACTCTTTTTATGTTGCTCTATTTTCCACAAATAAACACAAATAAGCGCTTTACCTGAATAGAAAATGTTGATTTTGGCAAGTTCTTTCTCACAGGTCTGGAAGAACTTCTCTTCAAACGTGGCAAAACACCTTTTTACTGTGTCCTCATCTGTGTCTATAAAACAGAATAGAAAAAAAAATTGTAAACAGGAGAACAAAGGGTCAAGTTTCTCAGTGGCTGCCATGGAAATGCTTCTTCAGAGTAAATCCACCCTCTTTGTCATGCAGAGAAAGAAGAACAAGAAGGTCCAAAGGGCTCTGATGGAACACAGTATTTGGCTGTAAAAGGAATTGTACCAAGACAGAGAGAGGAAAACCTCACATAAGCAGAACTGCACCTTGACCAAAGTTATCATCATCATTTTTGATCCTTCAAGCACTACTGCAGATCTCACATGCTTCATTTCAACCTCCTAACCCAGCTTGTGTGAGTGAACCCACCGTGGAATCCTGGGTCGAGACTGTTCTTTATACCTACAGAAGTCTTTCTGAAAAGAAATCTCACCCACAATCTCAAAGTCACCCATCACAAAGAGGTGAATCCAGGAGCCCAAGACCATCTCAACCTGCCCAACCCACTGCCACCAGCACCTTCTCACCACTGCCACATCAACCCAGTACAAAACCACGGGGGGTGGTCCCCCTCCTCCCTGCACCTCATGGTGACCCAGATCAATGAAATATCTCCCAACTGAACCAAAAACAGATTAAGAAGCAGCATAACAACTCTCAACACACCACTGTCAGGGTGAAATTCATGTATTTATCCCCTCAGGAGTTGTTCTGCTCTCCAGTCTTGGACACTGGCAAGTTCTTCAAGATGAGGAGAGGTAGTGGATACCCCAACCCTGGAGATGTTCAAAGCCAGGTTGGAAGGGACCCGGGCAACCATGTCTAGCTCCAGGCCTGGAGGTTGGTGGCCCTGCTAGCTCTCTCTCAAATTGGGGGCCCTAGATGTGGACACAGTACTCCAGATGGGGCCTCACAAGGGTAGGGAGGGACAGCCTTGTTACAGCTCATGAATTCTCTGCGGTCTTACGGATGAGAAAAGCTGTAGCATTACTACAAAGGGGAAACACACACATTTTATTACAGCCTTGAAAAGGTCAAGAGATAGATTTTGAAATACATGTTATTAACTAGAGATGGCGAGCGTCTACAGAAGTTTCAGTCACTGGGACATCAACACTCTGGACTGTCATTAAAAAGTCTTTTAGCATTAATTTCTAGATAAAACCAAGTTCAAAGTAATAGTAAGTATATATTCAATATAAACGTTTAACACGTAGAATTTCCTGATTTTTATGCCTGTGGCTCTGATATTAAATACCATAAAGCTCCAGACAGTCTACAGATGTTTCAGGGGGTTGCAGAGAAGGAGCAAGCAGGGCCAATGTTGGAAGGAGCCTGTCTTCTTCTGGAATTGGATGCCATAAAGAGCAAACCAGAAAGAAACCCCAAAAAACCCAGGCCTGTGCAGAATACTCATGTTTACAACTCCACCATCCAAACATTTGCAGAAGAAGTCATAAGGGCTCCGAAGGCTCCAAAACTGTCAAGTTTCAGCTACTGGCATTCCTTTATTATCCAACAATTATATACTTGGCAGATCCATGGCTACTCCCAAGGACAAGCACTTCCCCCCTTGTGCAAAGAAACCCCAAAACGACAGAGCTCCGACCCCTTTTTGCTGAAAAAAAGCCACAGCCAACCTGAGGTGTCGTTACAGCCCTGCTCGAGGTCACCGGCCCGATGCGGAACCACACGTGCCTCAACACGGACAGATCCCTCTGTGGGCAGCCTAAACCACCAGAAGGACAGAAAACAACTCTGCTCTGGGGCTTGTAATCTCTAACAGCAGAGTCTCTGCAGTTGCAACATCTTTCCCCGGGGCACTACACCAGTAAAGCCGATCTGAACTTGCCTGTCAGAACCCTAATCCTTGACCCAACAGCGGACAAAAACACAAAGAGGCGGGTGAAGCAACAGAAATTACTACACAATACTTAACACACGGAGATTTTAGTCACTAGCTGCCTGAAACTTTTCATATCTCACTGATCAGGAATATCAAAACAGGAGCTGACTCTTATGGAAGGACCTGAAGGGCAAATTCTTCAGCCCAAAGAGTTCACACATCTCCAGAAGAGGAGCTTACCTATGGATGCTTTCTGACATGGGTTAATCATCCTTTCCAGCCTTTAAAAATAAGTCATGTAGAAATCAAAGCAGAGAGGCTCGCCGCTCTCCTCCTTCAGAAGCACCCAATGACCTTGAGCATCACTTGCTTCTAGGTTTTGGTATGTTCCCAACGCAGAAGTAAACCCAAGCAAGTTTCTAGACTTCAGTCACTGAAACTATCCAAGGATAAAAAAAATTAAAATCTCCCCAGGAAGAGGGACATACCTTTTGGCCATGCCATCCGGCAGGAATCTGTCTATGCAATGAAAAGATCACCTTTTAAGAGAGCAAAAAGCTCAGCAAAGTAGCACAGTGTTAAACTAATGTAATCAAGGCCAGATAAATTAATATGTATCTTGTTTTGTACATTGCTGAGCGCTTCAGGAAACAATAAATGTGTAAACTGTTTGGCTGTATCTGAAGATTAGAAGAGGAAAATGGGCTTTAAAACATAAACAAACCACTACTGGAAGACCATCCCAAAACCCTTGAGATTAGTAATTCAGGTCTCTCTTTCAACCTCAAAACATTGCTGACTCAGAGGAAAGCAATTTCTATATAAACTGTTCAAAATCCTTCTCCAAATGTCAAACACTTTCTTATAAAAGATATTTTGCAGACCACGGCAGCTGCCAGCTCTAAAAAAACCAAAACAAAACGGGGTTCTCTGTGAAGAAAAGGTTTCCTTTTGGTCCTGTTCCCACTGCAGTTCAGTCATTTAGCTACAATAATAGACAAGTGCTGCCAAGGCTATTGCCTTGATTTATTTATTCCCCCCCCTCACCCCCAAGGCTAGGCCAGGACAAGTCTTTGCCATGAGAAAAAAAACACAGTGCCAGAAAGCAGCCTTGGATTCAGAAGCTCCATGACAACAGGAGCTGTTCTTAAAAGGCATCCAGCCATCCCTGCCAAGAAAGGCCAGCACTAACCTTCCCTTTGTTCTCTTTCTATAGCCCTAACACTCCATTTACCCCAAGCTCCACTAGGTTGCCATGAACAAGGTTGCCAAGAAGATAAGTCCCATCACCCTTGGAGCTTCCTAACCTCATCTTCCTATGCAATTCCCTGTTGTGAATTGAGAAGAACCCCTCAAGAAGGCTGAAAGGCTCTTCCCTGTGCTCGCAACGCCAAGCGACACACCAGCAGCAGCCTGGATGTACTCCCCTCTCACCACACTTTCTGGTTTGCAGAGTTGAGACGCTGGAACACCTAAACAAAACCTGAAGTTGAAAACTTAACAAGCAGGTACATTCCCAGGCTGTCCCGAGGACTCATTTCTCAGCACATCTGTCAACTCTTCATTTAATTTCTCTTTTATTGCAGCTCTAACACCTAAACAAACCATCAGAATCCCGGGCAGCTCTGCTTTACGGTCTGTTTCTCACACAGAAGTGAATAAAGTTTGTTTTGTTAGAACAGCACCCTCTAAAAAGAATAATTACAGAAAGAATACAGCCCTTTAGTATTTTATCATGCTGAATTTAAGGGGTATTTCATTAAATGGGATTAATTAGCTTTGTCATGAGATCAGCGCAGGTGTAGCTCTCTGAATCACCTTGTTTGCCACAAATCAGTTTTATCCAAGTAATTTCAACACTGCAACTGCAGAGAAGGCAGTTTCAGTTAGTACAGGGACTCTGACGTCTCTTTGGTAAAAAAAAAAAACATAAATAAATCAAACTCAACATTGGCATTAAAACACATCCAGCCTGACCAAATGGGTGATTATGTTTTCCATACCCTGGCTTAGACTCTTGCTAACTAAATGTCCTGACACAGGGCTCAAAGAGCTCTACAGCCACAGACCTGTGCTCTGAAATAACTAGACATAAAGGACAGATTTCTTCTTCCCAGATCTATGAAGACAATTTCTTCTTACCAAGTCAATACCTTCACAGTTGTAGAGCACCAAGACTGTGTTGTTTCACAACTTCAACTCACTGTGCAGTGACAAATTTTACAGCTAGAAAAAAATAATCAAACCATCTAGTTCATAAACACAAGGTCGAAGATTACCTTCACCCTTCTAACGCATCATCCTCATGTTTACTGAGGTATTTTTCCAAAGGAAAGGTTCTTCCACAAGACAACTCCCTCCCTCACACCAGAAAGCTACGCTTGGGTCAGCCTCAAATTGTATCACTCACTGAAAGCTTCCAGTAAGTTAATTACTCACCATGAATTTTCAAGTCCAATCTTGTGTCAAATAAAATTGTGGACAAGAAAAGATGTAAGTGCTTATTGTGCAGATACAGAAATTTCTTCCTAGGGTGTATTCTTGCTATCAGACAAGGAAGGAAGCCATCTCTGCTTGCGAGGGAGGAACGTTTGAATTCGTGTTATTCCACCCTAAATTCTGAGCTGCAAATCGTACACGCACAGGTAATGGTTTCTATCTCTCTTGGAATTTATTCCATCAAACAGAAAGTGGACCTCAAATTAAAAAACTATAAAGTCAGAAAGAAAGGAGCTTAGCACTAGTTACTATTTTAAAACCCCCAAACCCTAAGCAGATTCATGGCAGGCTATACCTGCTTTTCTACACCATCACGGATGAGCTGGTCAGCTCTCCACTTAATGAATGCTTTAGCCCAAATTAGATTTGGTTGTGGAATTATTTCTCTAAATCTAGGAATAAAAGATGAGCATTCCGGTAGCAAACGAGGTTGGTACTTCCTGCACACACAGTGTTTCTGTGCAGGCAGGAGATCACAGAATCCCAGACCGGTTTGGGTTGGAAAGGACCTCAAAGATCATCTAGTCCCAAACCCCTGACAGAGGCAACAGACACCTTCGATAGCTCAGTCTGCCCAAAGCCCCATCCAACCTGGCCTTGAACCCTGCCAGGGATCCAGGAGCAGCCACAGCTTCTCTGGGCACCCTGTGCCAGGGCCTCACCACCCTCAGAGTAAAGAATTTCTCCCCAACATCTAATCTAACCCTGCCATCCTTTAGCCTGAAGCCATTGCCCCCCATCCTGCCCCTGCCCTCCCTGGGGATCATCCCTCTTCCACGTCCCTGCAGGACCCCTTTTAGTATTAGTAGGCTGCAATTAGGTGGCCCCAGAGCCTTCTTTTCTCCAGGCTGAACAAGCCCAACTCTCTCAACATAGAGGAGGCAAGAATACCTCCAGGTCACCAACACAACTCTTCTCAGTTTTTGGTTCACCATTTTGTTGTTTTTAACAATTAGTCTAGAATGAATGGAATCTATTTCAAAACACCTCTAGAAATTACAATTTCTCAGATCAGTGAAAATTCTGCTTCTTGAGTTTCAGATGCTATCACTGAAATCTTACAAGGAAACCAGACGGGTTTATTTAGCTGGAAAAAAGCAGCAACCTCTGCAACGTGCCTAGAAGCAAGATATCCAACCAAGCGCCTACTCTAAATTATTTACATTTACAACTTTGCACACACAGACTCCAAAGCAACGACAGCGGCCTGGTATGAACTTCAGGTGAGGAAAAAAGGATGGAACGCAGCAGCCAGATGTGAGAAGCCAGCTGTTGCCCTGCTGGTTGGCAGTCTACAGGGCAGCTGCCTAGCTGGTCTATAGTTTTGCTTCTTTAAACTTGTATCTAGCATCCAGAAGCCGTTGCTTTGGTTTGCAAACTAAGGTGGTGCCACCAGACTTTGTCAGTGATCGCAGGGGAGTCACGAAGGCGAGAGTGTAGTGGTGGCATCACTGGATTCTCCCAGTGCAAGAGCTGCTACGTGAACACTAGTGAGATGATGGCTCCACAGAGCCATCTGTGCAAGGATGCTTCAAAGCCGACCTTATGTCAGATTCCTTCATTTCAGAGGGAAAAGATTCCAGCTCTTCAGCAGCTCTGTAAGAAGCACAGGCAGTATAACCTTGTGCAACTGAAGGAGGATCTAAATAATTGCTTTCCGAATAACTGGGGTGGTGGGAGGCAAAAGGGGTGCAAAAACCCCCAAGTAGTCTTCTCTTCAGGGCAGAGAAGACCCACAGCCTAGGTAAGCTTACATCCCAGCTCTGCCCAGTTTGGCTGTTAAAATCAACCATTATCAGACTGTTGTCTGAATTTGCCAACTGCCAGCAGGGCCTCAGCTTTGGGATTCTTGCTCTATCCTCTGACCTTACATGTGACCATGATGCTTTGACACTTTTAGGATGCTTTGCTTCTGTGCCATTCAGAAAATCAATATTCCCAGCAGAATAACAGAACAGAGGCCACGTGGCACCTCCCATCTCAAGGACAGCTAGGCAGAAACTTGTGACAGGAAAAAAAAATGAAATCATTATGAGAAGCAGCACAAATGCCTAACAGGATTTCAACATCCACCAGAAAAACAGCATTGAAACAGTGTGACAGACCTGTGTGCCTGCAGACATCCAACAGTGACAGGACTCTCAATACCTGCCCGCTTTGGTTAAGAACAACTTTTCAATTCTTAATCTTTTCAGGAAGGAAAGAAAAGATTTGCTGTGTGTTTCTGCAGAAGTTTCCCAAGAAGCTAGACCGGGGTCAAGAAAAGACGGTCGAGAAGAGCTACGGTTCCAAATGCAATTTCACACTGACCATTCCCAGACTCCAAGAGAAAGGACACAGAACACCTTTGGACCATCCCCCAAATCAATGATGGAGGAAATTACTACAGGGACTGGAAACACAGCAGCAAGGGGCGATTAAAGGGAACTCAAAATGCTTCAGTGCTGAACATGGAGGAGATCCCTCACCCTAAAACCCACAAACACTCTTCCCTGACCCCACCTGGGGAACAAATATCGCACTTCATGGTGTGAAAAGGGAAGCAGGAGGAAGCTTTCTGGTCTTCTTTTAATGTGCACTCGTATTTATCAACGAAGAGGTAAGTTTAATCTGGTGAATACTGTAATCAAGAAAAAAGGTTTCTGTCAAGAGATAAAGCTTCATAATAAAATGACTGGTTATGTTCCTTTCACTGAGCCTCTAGTTTTAATAGTCTTATTTCCAGGATTTTCCTAAGCAATAGCAATTACCTGCTCATTAAAATGGCTCAAAACCCTTCAGAACATCGGACATAACCAAAGCCACAAGACAGGAATTCAGACAAAACACAGCAACTAAGGTCAGTTAAAGGAACGGTGATAAAATGCAGTTACGAAGTCTTGTGTTATTAGGTGAGCTTCTCCTTCCCATGAAAATCAGATGTAGATGGAGTGATGGGGAATTTCAGAGGCAGTTCAGGCTGTCCTTTATTTCTCTCCCCAAAATGCATCCAGTGCCCTTTCCCTTGCTCCCATACTGCTGCTCATCTGAGTCCACATGAACTAAAAAGCATTAAGAACCTAATTGGTCAATAAAAGAGTTGATTGAGGTTTTGTTCTCTCACAGCAGGCAGGGAGGAGGCAGCGAAGAGGAGATCATTACTTCTTCGACAGCAGATATCCATTAGACCAATTTAAGTGGACTATCAAGCCACCTCCCCCTCCAACTCACATCTATCTCGAGCCCAGAGATGACAAACCACATCACCCCACAGCTCAGCTGACAAGGAGATGTTGGGAAAGCCAACGCAACTCACTCGAGCTGGAATCACTGCCTCTACCCTTGATATGACCACGGCAAGCGTCTCCTTGTTACTATTAAACAGACTGAACATGCTGAAGCACTGGTCTGAAGCATTAGTCTTGTTTTTTTTTCTCTCAACAGCACCTAAGCTCCTGCCAACACTCCAGGAGTAGACCTGCCTCCAGCCTTCCCTTCCTCTCAAACTCTGTGATGACAGAGCGTTTATAGGGAAAAGCCTCCCCTACCCTGGGCACAAACGGTCTAGTTCAACATACTAGAACAGCACACCTACTGTTAGAATGTTGCTATAATATTTTAGTAAGCTTTTAACTGTTCTGAAGAGGAATAAAAAAAAGGTATTTAGTTTAAAAAGGTAAAATGTCTAAAAAGAAACATGATGGGAAACAAAGAAATGTAAGAATTCATGGCGACGAGGTGTTACACAAGAGACTCTGGCAACGTTTTGCTGTGCAAGCTTTATGGGGACCTTTGAAACAGGCAATGCCTTGATCAAAGTCCTCTTGGGCATGATGGCCATCCATGTGTCCCCTCCACAGGGATGTCCTCTTCTGGGTCCCGTGTGCTCACAGGTCTTTTCCACCCATGCCCAGGTCCAAGTATCCATATCTTCCCAAGCAGACATTTTCCTCTGCCCACAGCCCACACAGTGCAGGTGACATGTGGTATGGTGAAGATGTACAAACTGGGAAGAAAATCCTCTCCCCAGAGAAGAACTGAAAAGGTTGAAGGAGGTTCAGACACGCATCCCGCGACAGACTTAACCTGTCACCCACGCATCTGGAGAACAAGATAAGTGCAGAGCAGAATCATCTCAACATGTAATTTGTCTTGTTCTTCCAGTGCTTTCTCCCCCACTTGCTTTCTCACTCCCTCCCCCACTAAAAATGAGTTTCTGCAGTGTATCTATTTATTTTTTAAATTTGTTTTTCAAACTGCTCTGAAAAATCAGGTTGTACTTGAGCAAGTCCTACAGGAGGAGTGTTAATTTATGCTGAAATATGAGGCCCAGAAACCACCAACGTTTGCACAGTGATAAAGCCATCACCACAAATGCAGCCTGACAGGCAGATCACCTCTGCTGCACCGTTGGCCACCGTGCCTTTACCACACTGGTCCAACCCAGGACAACCCCGTGTATCCAAAGCAGCTCTGCTCTTCACCAGGGTTTGCAGGTGCTCACCAGCAGGATACGTACCCCAGGAGCGTTAGGCAATGCCATCTTCCAGCATCCAACCCTTGTGTGTGTACCATATGAGCAAGCCCAGCAGTCCAACAGCCTGCTTTCCTGAGAAAGGCATGTTGGATGTGGGGATGACCAAGTCAGTTCTTCTGGACTGGTAACTCTGCAGTGGAGGCATCAAACTGGTCTTTACAAAACCCTGCTTTGGAGCCAAGCACTGCTTTGACAGTCAGTCCTTGCACCTGGCTATCTCAGCTGCTCTGGTACAACTGCACAAACAGCAATGCTTAGCCCTAACCCTCCTTGGTTATTTACTATTTAAAGATTATTTACAACCCACTTCAGTTTCCTGATGGGCTCCATGAGAAGGCTGTGAAAGCAGCAGCAGGAATATGAATGAGGGGCCAAGGTAAGGACTAAAATCACAGAACTCTAGAATCTCCTGAGCTGGAAGGGACCCATAAGGACCATCAAATCCAGCTCCTGGCTCCACATAGACCAGCCAAAGCACTGAGTATATCATCCAGGTGCTTCTTGACCTCAGTCCAGTTGGGTGCTGGGACCACCTCCCTGGGGAGCAAGTTCCAGTGTCCCACACCCACTCAATACAGAACCTCTTCCTGGTCCTACCCCGGTTGCCACAGAGAGATCGGCACCTGCCCCTTCGCTGCCCCTCGTCAGGAAGCCACAGACCACCAGGAGGTCTCTTCTCAGCCTCCTCTTCTCCAGGCTGAACAACCCCAGGGACTTCAGCCTCTCCTCACCAGACTTCCCCTCCAGACCCTTCCCCAGTCTCGCTGCCTCCTCTGGACGCTCCCCAATAGTTTTGTGTCCCTCAGGCCCAGAACTGCCCCCAGTGCTCAAGGTGAGGTGGCCCCTGTGCAGTACTGAGCAGGACAAGTTCAGGTTTTTTTCAAGGAAACCTCCATACTTCAAGTATTTCTGTTGAGAAAATCCTCTTCTTTCTCCTTGTTTTCTGCTGTTGGACGTGGAAGTGGCAACCTCGAAGCTTACAGGGACACTGTGCTCACATCTGTTCTCCACCTTGGCAACACCACAGAAATTGCCATTCCACATTTAGCTGTTGGTCCATCTAACGAAGCATCCCCTTGGGTAGTCATCAACATCAGACAAAGTGCTACCTGCCCTGATTTTGCAGAGCAAAGGAGAAAAAGCTTTGTGACCCAGGACACTACCCCCTTTGCCCACAGGATGCTGGCAGTGACACTGAACATCATTAGGGAGATGAGGTAATTAAAAACTTTTGAAAAAACACAGGGAGCAGCAGAATGTGCTTTGTGATCCTGACGCTCCTGGGACAGGGCACAATTTAGACAGGGAAAGCCTGGCCCTATGCAGCACATCCGTATCCCAGGAGGGCCCTGCGTGGCTGGGTCTGTCCAGGGGGAAAGCAGGAAAGGGATCCACAGCTAATTGAAAAGATTTTGCATAATTGGAGCTGATGAGAGACCTATTCCCATCACTCCAGGAAGCTGTTTGCATCCTTATAACAATTATGTACCATCTAAAATTCTGAAGCTAAGCGAAGAAAGAGAAACATTAATCCTGATAGTAAAAAAAAAACCCAAAACAAGCCAGGTTTATACATGGACCATCAATATTAGAAAAAACACTACTTTTACACCCCTTTTCATACACGTGGGAGTGTTTTTGTTGGGGATATCAGGGTGGGGGGAGGAGGGAAATGACAAAAGGAAGATTAAACAGACCTGTGTCTTGGGAAAGACTTCAATTAATATTAAGAGCAAGCAGAAAGATAAAACAAATGGTGCAGAACTGGCTACAGGCTCCCCATCCGGAGGATGGCACAAAGACAAGTCTCCTTTAAGCACGCTATCGATGCCTTAATTTCCCCCCCGGGAGCGAACGCTTCTCAAATTCATTTCTCCTTTTTTTTGTTTTACCAGCTATTAAGAGCAGTTAGCAAGAAGGTAACAAGCAAGCAAGTATCAGATGAGGAAAAACACATTTTAGAGCTATCTCAGAAATGCCACCCAGCTTGAGAGTGGCTCTGTGAGAGATTGTACATGGGGACCTTTACAACCAGACCACGTTCATTCAGCTCCTTCCAACCTCCCCAGATGGAGGAAGAAACAGCTTTTAATCTTGTCAGCATTTACATCAGCGCCTTCCTAAATGTTTCTGCAGGACTTAAACATTTTTCTTTTTTAAATTATCCGTGTCTACTTCGGACCCCAGCAAGCGAGATTAAGGTATCTGCTTATCTCTTCAAGGCACTAATTCTGCTTTAACTCTGACAGTAGCACAGCAGCAGATGCTGTCAGATCCTCGTAGCACTACAAAGCCTGCCCAAGGTTATACTCTTCCTCGGTCACCCAGCTGAGCACCACCCTGGTACTCAGGACAAAATCTGTTTTGAAGAGTGCCTGGAGACAATGGGTAAGCTCCAGATAGGCAGAAGATGGGGAGAGGCTGTTCAGTAGGGCCTGTTGTGACAGGACAAGGGGTGATGGTTTCAAAATAGAGGGAGGGAGATTTAGATTGGATATTAGAAAAAAGTTCTTTCCTGTGAGAGTGATGGAGCACTGGAACAGGTTGCCCAGGGAGGTGGTGGATGCCCCATCCCTGGAGACGTTCAAGGCCAGGTTGGCTGAGGCCCTGAGCAACCTGATCTAGTTGGGGGTGTCCCTGCTTCTTGCAGGGGGGTTGGACTAGATGACCTCTGGGAGTTGCTTCCAACCCTAATCATTCTATGATTCTATAATTCTATGATTCTAAGTTCTATGGTGTCGGTCTCCACAAGTTTGGAGTTGTTGTCTTTGAACTCCACGTTCCTGTAGCATCCCTTATTCTCCATCATGTGCTTCAAGGGCTCATGTAAATCCAATTCAAGTAAAAGTAGCACTCCTCAGGTGCTACCTGGTCATCAGAAGTTTCACTGTGGTTTGCCTACACGGAAGCATAAGCTCTAGTTCAAATGTCCTTCAAGGGGAGAGATGACGGTCTTTCAGAGGGATTGATTTGAAAGCCTAGGCCCACTTCAACTCTTCAACAGAGCTTCTGTGTTCAAGGGGTAATTTCAGTTTAAGATTAAAATGCAACTGAGACCAGGACTTCAGTCGTTGGCTTGTCCGTCTTCCGAGCTGATCTTCTCTCATGGCACAAGTCCCCAGCCAGGAACCACAGGGACTGGGTATCTCCTCTTGGAGCATCCCTGCCAGCCTGGGGATGGAGTCCTTTTGAAAAAAGGATTTTTATACTCCAAATGAGAAGAAAGATTGAGAGGCATGTGATTTCCACCCCCCAGCCCCCCCAAGAGCATTTCCCCCCCAAGCTCAATGCGCAGCACTGCTGGCACTTGGTAAACAAAAAGGCAAAAGGAACCATTCAGTAATTTCTATTGCTGGTGGAACAAAACCCGGTGGGAAGGGAATACACAAACTGCAGAATTAAGTGCCAACAGAAAGGTTTCGCATCCAAACACCAATTCAAAGTCTGTGGAGGGCAGAAAGAAGCAAGCAGCCCAACTTCCTAAGTCACCTCGGCTTTCCGTCTCAAAGAACGCACGAGAGCCACCATGATTTATTCCAGTTTACCCCTATCCCGACAGAAAGCCCAAGTGCTAAGCCTCAGTTGCAGTATCTGCTGTGCAAATGGAAAGAAGAACGTTCCAAATAAGGCTGAATAATTCACCTATGGAAATCTGACCTAAGAAACCCGATTTGCCTTCAGACGGGCACCACTGCCCAGCAATACGAGGCACACCACCCCAAAACTATCTGCCATGGAGGTTATAAACCAGCTAAAGGAGCAGAGTTACAGCCCAGAAGTTCAGGAATAGGAATATCAACCTCTCCTTTATTCCATAATATCCCACACAATAAAAAGAATCCTAAAAACTAATTAAATGGGACCGTTATCACGCGCTGCTGTTCCAGATCAAAAACCTGGACTCGTGTTAAGACGAGTGGGGAGTTGCACATCGCAGGTACCAGGGATCCACTTCCCTCTCCATCCTACCTTTACATTGCCCAACCTCTAAATATACACCACCTTACCTCTGTTGAGGGTGAATAAAACCAAGCCCACTCCACTGTTAGAACAACCCTGCCAACCCCTTTCTCACCCCTGTGAACACGGCAACTTAAGGTAATGAGATACTGCCCACTTGGAAGCTACAGGTGACTCGAAACCTTGTTATTCACAAAACCTGATAAAGACTGCTCCTTATTTAAGGTAAGGTTGATACAACTTGAACAGAGAGGTGAGTGCTCCAAACAGCGGCAGCAGTGAGCAGGGAGGATTTCTGAGCTTTGTTCAAACGTCTGAAAGAGTCTGCTGTGCTCCAGGAAACCTGGACCCGACAACAGAGCTCGAAGCCATCCTGCCCATGAGGTGCTCTCCTCCTTAACAACAGCAAAACAGNTAATGGGTCCAATCTGCAACATAGGAAGTTCCATGTGAACATAAAGCTTTTTCAGTGTGAGGGTAACAGAGCCCTGGGACAGGCTGCCCAGAGAGGTTGTGGAGTCTCCTTCTCTGGAGACATTCAAGACCAATCTGGATGTGTTCCCGTGTGATTTAATCTAGGTGACCCTGCTCAGGCAGGGGGGTTGCACTAGATGATTTTTTGAGGTCCCTTCCAACTCTTGACATTCTGTGAATCAGTGAAAACCCACAATCATTATTCTCCCTTTCCTAAGCATGCTTTTAGCTTTATAGTCTTGTCCTCACAGTAAAAAAATCAAATAAAATATGGCAACAGATGACCACAGCATCCAGAAACACTGCTCATGTAGCCGGCACGCTGCTAATCAACAGTCAGAGCAGATGGAATGCAAATCTCCCAGCGAGGAGGGGAGACTGGGAGGCTGTCACCATCCTGCTCCAAAAACGTAAATGAGCTATTATCAATTAGGAGCTAAATTCACACAGGAGCTTGGGGAAAGGCAACACTTCAAGGTGTTCAGGGGGATATCAATCTGCTCCAATTAAAAAAAAAAACAACCAAACCAAAGCCACAACAACCCACCACCTACAGCAGGTTATTCAGTGCTTGTTGTAGCTCAGTCAGCAGCGTGCAAGCACAAGTTGTTATCCTGGTTTTATTTCCCACAAGGATTTTAATTTAAGCTTTAGGCAAATTAATCCATTAACCACAAATAAATAAGAGTGAGGATAGCCTTAAAGGTTAACATTATTTTCTTTCATGAGAAGTTAGGGGGTTGTTTTTTGCAAATGCTTTGGCTGATGGAATCAGCTCCTCTTCAACAGCAGAAGTCAGAAGAAATGGAAAAAGCATCACCCAAAGGTGACACGGAAACCAAGTTTTTACTATAACCACACTGGTCTGCAGAGGCAAGCCACAAGGAACCGACATCAGCAGGTCTGGGGGCTTTTTTTAAGCACATTCACACACAAGAAGCATCGAAGCCGCCCTAGTTCATTCACTCCATTGATTCACCAACTGTTCCGAAACATGAATAAATATGTAAGTGGCTACTCTGCGCTAATTAGTGCCATTCAGTGAATCTAACCAGAGGGCCCAGACCTCCAGCCCCTGTGTTTAGCGCTCAGCGCCTCTCCCTTGGGGACTGAATAGCAATCAGGTATGTCACGCAGGGCTGGTTGCTTTTTTCTTCCTATTTAAGGCAGAAAATAAGGGGGGTGGGGCAGGGTGATAGGATGGAAAAGAAGAATTAAATCCTTTAACCCAGGAGAATGGTTTAAATATACTTAAATAATTGCTTTAAGAAAAAAAAAAGCCAAACAAACAAAAACCCCCAAACAAACAGATTAGAAAATAGGGAGAAGGACTAAAGGAAAAAATAGAAACTGAGAGCAATTCCAGAAAACATGAAGCAGATGATGCATTTCCTATGTGATAGCTTAAACAAGTCCCAAGGCACACCTCCCGCGTCCACCAGATTTCCATAAAATCACTAATTCATTACAGCCAGGGAAGAAGGGAGGGATGGGTTACAGGAGGGAATGAATGAAGCGAAAATTTAAGTCGGAGACACGAGCAAAATGTCTGTATCCACGTACACCAAGCTTCCCCAAGGAGAGGGACACACAACCAACCTCAAAGCCACTTCTCAAACTGAAAACTCTTCATGTTGGCCAACACTAAACCACCACAGCTTTGAGTATACAGGAAAAGATCCACACGGTAGCAGTACCCCTTGTCCACCCGCACTCGCTCTGCGGCGACACAAAGGGAAGCTGCTGATGCCACACTTGTTCTGACCTCTGATGAGAGGTATGTGCTTCTGATTTGGTTTCCATCACTCTAAGAACAGAGCCTCTATCCCTGCCAAACCTGCCTGAAAATGCCAGATTTGTCAGCCACCTATTTTAACCCACCAGATTCAACTCAGCTTTCCATGAAGCTTCCTGCTGTAGCCCTGAAATAACTCTTAACTTTTAAGAAAAAAAACCCACCCGTATCCAAAAGATTAAAGCAAACTCACATATAACATATGAATTCATTTTCAGGTTTCTCTGCTGTTTTATCACTTGATTCACAGGCACACCCCGAAACTGCAATTCTGTAGCCGTCAATCTGCCTCAAGAGCCAGCGCCATCACGGCAACCCCAGAGCACAACACAACTGGTCCTGCAGACGCTGCGCTATTTTGGAGGCGGAACACGGATGTATTTCCCTCTCTTTTGCCAAAGAAGTATATGAAATGTGCCACATGGCAGGTAGCACACAGATGACAAAACAGTCAGATTTCAGCAGAAATACAAGATGGGGCTGCCAGGAGGATGCCAGCAACTCTTAGTCAAGGAATATACTGATATCTGCTTCAATAAATACTTTGGTGTTTCTTGGTTCTCTGGAGGTGATGATCTCCACAGCTGTTACTACCTTTGTAATCACAAATTCAGGTGGATAAAGGAGAAGTGGGTTTAAGACCAAAGGGGCATCCTGGGTCTCGGATGCAAACTTACCCTGGTATCTGTTGATGTCTTAATGTCTCTGATGCAAAAAAGAAGTCGACGCTAATTTTGAGAGCATTAGGAGAGGAACTGCTGACACAATGGAGACGGCACCGGAGGCAGACACCACGTTCTGTAACAGAGGCACTCAGACAGTGTCTGGGGGAGAAAGTCTATCTTTGGAGCTTACTGACAGCACTTAGAGGCTGTCACAGGCACCTAACACTGGACACAGAGCAAGCATCTTGGAAAAAACCCTGCCGTGGGATGGAATCCAAGTCTTCACACAGACAAGGGGTGTAAATACCATTTGCTGCAGTCAACTTGACACACAAAAGGGCTGTTTGGTGTGAGAATACTTGACAGCCATGGAGCAAAAGGTATCCAGGAGGCCCATGGGTTTCTATCACATCACTACAACAGAACACAAGAACTGCAGGTAAAGGCAGCAAAGACAAAAGGTACACTTAAAGTGTAGATATATTTACATGGAATTGCAGTGATTTATTGGGAGAGTAGGGGACACACACCTGACAAAACCCCAGCTTTCCCTTCCTAAAGGCTGTGTGGGTAACTGTCCTAAAATCATAAAGTCACGCAATGGTTCAGGCTCGAAGGGACCTTAAAAACTATCCAGTTCCAACCCCCTGCTATGGGCAGGGACACCTTCACCAGACCAGGCTGCTCAAGGCCCCATCCAACCTGGCCTTGGACATTTCCAGGGAGAGGGGCAGCCACTACTGTCCTGGACAGCCTGCTCCAGTGCCTCACCAGTCCAGAATGAAGAACTTCTTCCTAAAAATTGAGAGAGCCCACGAGTCCAGCGCTGTGTTGGCAGCTTCTGAGATGCCCCAGTACAGCAGCCGTGGAGCGCTCAGCCCACCTGACAGCATCGGTTACGCTGGGCTGGTTTGAGGGATGGGAGGACACCCACAAGGCACAAAAAAATACAACCACACACAGGCAGCCACTACACAAAAAGTCACCGATCGTTAAATCAATCTTGCTTTTTAAGAATGAGCTCAAAAAGATCAATCTGAGAGGCTGCTGCCGAGCTAATGGATAGATCTGGGTTTGTATTTGCTGCATGAGAGCAAATCCGGGAGTTTTATAGCAGGTGACACTTTCTGAGAAGGTATCTTTGCAGCTCACTTTGAAGAGTGTTATCATTGTTAGCTTCAAAATGCAAAAGCAAAACCACGAGGATTCATTAGCAGCGAAGGACAAAGAATAAACTGTTCTGCAAACATAGTAAAAACACATGCCCCCTCTACAACCACTAGTAACAAAGATGTATCAGCAACAGTCTGTGTGTGTGTTGTGAATGCTCATAGTGTAAGGTTTCAGGTAGATGAGTGTGACAAGAATTAAACCGTGTTCCGTAGAGGTGATGGTGTATCCAGGCAAGGCTTAGACATTTAGGAATGCTGCTGGTACCCCCAAAAAAAAAAAAAAAA
>VXBZ01001718.1:307477-327010 GCA_013399135.1 Heliornis fulica | reverse complement strand
CCCCCCCCGCCAAAGTGATGATATCTTAATGAAATATATAGCACAGCGCAAATATCCTGAAATCAGATTCGAGTATTATTAATTTGAATTAGATCCTCTCAGATCCAGGAGACGCTGCCTATAAATCAAGGGCAGCCTGGCAATTCCTTAAAGAGCTAAACTGAATTTAGATGCATATGATAAAAAGAAAGAAAAAGAAAAAAGTAAATGCTAATTACTGACTCGCTCGATTTCTAGTCACCCACGGTCTAGATGAGGAAAAGAAAAAAAACAAACAAACAACCAAACCACCCCACAACAAAACAAACAACCAACTTCTCCAAATAAATTAATCCCATCACAAACGCCTTACATATTGTTCATACATTTCCAGATTACAAAACGAGAGGGTGAACCGGAGATTAAGAGAAGCTGCAGCCTAACCTGCAGTAGGCAGGGGTGCCGTTGGTATTGTATCATTAAAATATCTATCTCCAGCTACACTAAAAAAGCACAAACCCTCAGACGGTGTGATGATGCTCGAGGGCTTTAAGGAACATGTTGGCATTGTCAGATAATCCCTATTCATAATTTTGCAGCCTGTTCTTTCAGCCCTCAATCTCGCAGTTCCTCCAGCTCTGAAGTGCCTCAGCAGGGTTTGCATCGCAGCGATAAACTGCTCTGATCTTCGCAGGAGTGGCGTAACACCCAACCTTAATAGATGTTATTTTAACGTTGGTACGAGGGGGGTGTTTTGTTGTTGTGGTTTTGGGTTTTGGTTTTTTTTTTCTTTTTGTGTTGCCTTTTTTTTTTTTTTAATTTTTGGACGCTGGACACAAACATTTAGCAATCAGCTAAACCCTTCTGAGATGGAATTTAACCTTAATCCAGGCGATGATTTCCTGCCCAGCTCTGAACTAATAACGGGCGTTCAGCTTCTTCTGGAGATGGAAATAATGATCCTGCCTTTATTGGGGTGGTGCTGGCAGACCCACTCCCAGCCCCTTCACAGCCAGCATCCCCGTGCAGACCTCATGCTTTGCTCTATTTTAAACTTTTGCAAATATGATTCCCACCACCCCCCACCATTGATTTAAAACCAAGCAGACCCGAAATATCTTCCCAAAGCCCAGCTTTCTCCTTGCATAAGGCACCCGGCGCTGTGCTTGGGGACGGGTTTAAGGGCAGTTCTCTGGCTGCAGGTTTCCCCTCTTCCAAGTTTTCCTACGTGGAGGAAAAATGGTCCTGTTGTAAACCTGCCACAGGTGATACTGGCTGCCACCTCCTCCTCAGTGGGTTTCCTTTTGCCCACCAAAACCCATCCTGATGGTGACATTCCCCCTGGACATAATCGCTGTCCTCCCCATCCCCAATCCCTGCATGAAGCTGTAGAGGCAGGTGGAGGCAAACCCTGCTGCCAGGGGCTCATTACCACGAGAAAGGGGCTGTGCAAGGGGAGACCCCTGAGACCTCCTGAATACCTGGGTATGATGGGCAGGGGAGGGGACCATCCACAGTGAAGGACAGCAGGGCACAGGCCCTGGAGGACCTCAGCCTTCTGCTGAGACCTTCTGCCACCGTGGCTTTGTGGGGACCTGGTGACATGAGCTGATGGGATGATTCACGGCCTTATTTGTTTCGGTGTGTGTGTTTTTTCCCCCGTGCAGGATGAGTAACGGGGAGTAGGTTTTGTTGTCCACGTGGAAGGGGGAAAATCAGAGGGATAGCAGCAAAGGTGCTCTAGCTGATAGGTTTCAGCTAACACACTTTAGAAGCTGGTGAAAACAGAGGTTTAACACCTCTAAAAAGATGTTAGCTCCTCTGAGGTTTTTGCTTCAGGTCCTTCCTAGCCAGGGCTCTTCAATATTTCCCCCAAAGCATGGAACCCCTCCTGCATTAGGGATTAAACATCCCTGTGTAGGGGACCCAGATGATGAGATGTGCCCACTTGCAGCCGAGCCTGGGGACAGCATCCTTCCCTGCAGCCCTGCTCTGGGGGGCTCTGCAAGACCGGGGCTCCCCGTGGTTGCCAACTGCTTCTCATGCACAGGTCTCCGGGGTGCAGAAGCTGCCCTCGCCTTGGGAAAAACTGGCAGGCTGTAAAATACCCAAACCCCAACACAAACCAACTCAAGAAACATGCCAGGGGAGGATTATTTCTGCAGTTACCTGTGGTGGTAGAAGATAAAACAGGGTGGAATAATTTTGTCTGAGTGGGGAAAGCCCAATATGGCCCCAAGATGCTGTGGGATACTTTTGCTCGATACAGGTGTCCCTATAAACTAAGATATAAACAAAGATTTGGAGAGCAAAGCTCTTTTTTTTTAAATTTTATTTTTTCTTTTCTTTGTTTTTGTCCCACATGGAGGAGAGGGCACAGAGGAGAGGAAGAAGGGGTCAGGGAACAACTCTACCCCCCACCCGCTGATGAGGTATTTGGGAAGAAACCTTTTGAATCAACATTCCCAAAGTTTTCAAGTTCCTCTGCGGAAAACCCATGTAGGGATAGGATATGAGCCAAAAGCGAGGGAAAAAGCTTGTCTGGCTTTAATTTATCTATCCCTGGGCATTTCTAACAAGCAGATCACTGTAATATTTAATCTCACACGAGTCCCTGTACGTTAAAAGTGAATCTCCCTCATATATTTTTTGTTAATTTTGTCATTTATAAAGTCCCTTCTGGTGGTCTAGAGCTGCTCAGCTCTGGTCCATGACATGTGTCTGTCTGTCTATGGTAGGACAACAGCATCCACCAGACCCAAACCTGCTTCTCACACTGAATGAGAGAGGAGTGAGTGGCTCTGGCAGCTGGGAGAGGTGGTGGCAGGTCGGTGGGTTGAGCATCCTCTGTCAGCTGTCCCGTGCCATGAGATGGAAATGTTTTTCCTTCTCTTTTGGGGTTGATGCTGAAGTTTGGACACATTTCTTGGCTCGGTTGGCAGTGATTAAAATTCACTGCTCACTTTTGTTTATAGTTGGTTGTTTACTTTGTTGAATTTTTAAAAACTTGTTAGAATGCAATTGAACACAGATTCAACAGTATTTAGGCTTGAAAAATAAAGATGCATTAGAAAGATGCCTATTATGCTTCAGAATTATTAATTGACATTTTTATGATGAATAATTAATCATTTGAATAATTTTTGTATCTCTGATCTGAACACATATTTGCATATCTAATGTCTGATTTTAAATGTGGTTTCTTTAGTCACATTCTCCCAGGACAAAGACTTGAAGTAAGTAACATCCTAATGCAAAACTTTTTTTTTTTTATTTTGCAGTTGAAAAAGTCTGTTTATGGAGATGTAAGTTTCTATCTAGTTATGAAGTTGTTAATAATCTATGCGTGACATATATGCATTAATAAGAGTGTGGATCTTTTGGATACGAGCACATTTAGGCCTCATTTTCTTAAATACAGTAGCAAGGTCTCCTGCAATGACTGAAAAAGTTACTTCAAACCATGCAGGGTTAAGCTAGGAAACCATAAAGAAATATCTCAGACACACAGAGTTCCCTTCTTGTTTATATGACACTTAGCGAGAAGACCAAAGTTTGTTTAAATTTGAGGTGTTTAAAGTATCAAGAAGTTTTTATATAAGTTTTTACCACATCTTCCCAGTAACACTTTATTTTTTTTTTTTTTTAATTTTAATATGGTTAATTCATAACCCTCAAGACCTTCCCTCACTCATATCCTGTGGTGATAAAGGAACAACGTAAACTGCACATCAGTTGCAAGTTGGTCAGCAAATAGGTGCAAGTAATGGTGCCTGTTGAGCAACCCTGCTCGGTGTTGGGTTGGTATGAGCACAGCTCAGCCACATGGGGAACAGAAAGGAGGAAGGGGCAGCTGGACAAAAACATAACCCAAAAGGTGTATAAAAAATAAAATACAGCAATTAAAGGAGTAGCTTCTGCTCTGCTGCCTCTGAATGCTGGTTGAGTGTTATAGTAGCTCATCCAAGCGAGACACAAGGAGTTGCCTTCACTTACACCAGGTCTGGATTTGATTTGTTAAAAAATTAAAGTTGTAAATATATATATATATCTTTATATAAATTAATTATAATTATATATATATTTATATTTATAATTATGTATATTAATTTAGTGGTCAGTTTAAATGCACAGGGAAGGCAAATATTCTGAATGATAAACTGATGGCTCCTTGTGGCCATGCTGAAGGACCAGGGTGACAGGTGCTCTAAAACACCTTACAGTGATGCAGTACTATTTCTGTTCAGCAGATTAAAGACATCACACCGAAAGAGAGGCACAAACACACAGTGCTGTTTAAATTTGCTTGCTGCTGTTTAAATAGGAAAGATGCTACATGTGAAATGTAATATTAAAATAAAATCTTTTAATCTGCATTTTATTCTATTTTATCCTATTTCATTCCACACTGGGTAGTAAAAAATACACCCAAAAGAGACTTTTTTAAAAACATTTTTTTTTTTAGGGTGGAATTATACTATATAGACTATGGTAATCTAGCGGGTAATATCTGACAGACAGATACTGTATAAAGAAACTGTGAAATGTAGTTCTCAGAACAGGCTGAAGTTATATTGAATAGGATGTTTAGCAGTTGCATATGCTCAGTGATAACAAAATTTTTTTTCCCTTTTCTTTTAACCCCCTGGGGTTGGGGTGGGGAGTTGAATTTGTAATAACACAAGCTCTAAACTTGAGCAACACTTGCAGCACCAAGTGCCCAGCACTGAGCTGGGGTGCCCAGACCTGCTGTAGCTTTAGCCATCGGGGTGGTGGTGATGGTATCCAGCTCTTTGCAAAAGGATGAGGTGGGAATTTGGGTTAAACCTCTGGGTTTTTTAGTTTTAAAAGCAGGAGAGAAAGCAAACATCTCTTTTTCCCTGGCTTGCTTAGTGCCTCACTATTTTTCCCCACCTACTACTGGTTAAGCTTAAAACAGGTGAAATTACCAGCAGGGAATCTGGGTACAAAGGTGATGTTTTGATGACTGTCCAAAAGATCCAGAGTTGATCGATCATCCCAACTAGTTCTGGGAAGATGTTCTCTGTCTGCGCCTTCAGGAGACAATCTGTACATCTAAAATCTGCAGAAACACAGGGCTTACAAAGACCTTTAGAAAAAAAAAAAAACACCAAATGATTTGAAACAAGGAGATTGTTTGCAAAGACATTCCTCGGTTTGCAAAGAAATTCCTCGCGGAGAGAACTGCCCGAATCCCGGGGAACCGCTGCCGTTCGGCAGGCGGCTGCCGGCTGCGGAGGAACGTGTCCCAGTGACCGTCGCACACCTAAACGGCAGATTTACCCTCAAACTGGCAGACATCCCCTTCGTCAGGGGTGGCATCAGACTTGCCAGTTCTTCTGTTTGGTTCCCTCCGACTATCAGCATCATCTCCAGCGCGTCTGTGGAGGGAGGCTTGGCCAACTGGCCCCCTTCCAAGCCCAAATCTTAGACACTGGGTTATTAGAGCTGTCAAAAACAGGAGAGAGTTTTTTTTTTTTTCCTTGCCATGAAAGTTTTCTCCAGGTTCTCATTCCTCCCCCAATTTATGCTTTAAAAATGTTTCTTGGGAAATTTCCTGGTGCATCTCTCGGTCATTAGCTCTGTAGTGTTCCGGGTCAGCACTGTATTAAAGGTACCGGCATTGGAGCAAATCATTTCCCCATACGGATGGTGTTAGGTGCTTGTATGCTCCCACCAATGCTGCTTACTATATTGCTTAAAACTTGCTCCAGGCAGCATCTAAACTATTTTAAACCTTACCATCCCTTTTTAACACACATCAGCTATCCTGCTTCAAATCTCTGACAAGGATGTGAAAACCACAGTGTCAGAACAACTGCTGCTCTCTTCTTGGATTCTGACAAGCAACCTTCAACCTGAAACACTCTAAAAATGGCTATTTTTATCTTTTTTTTTTTTTTTAATTCAGATGTGACTATATTGACTGTATTCTTTTCACTTGTTCTGGCAAGCTGGAAACTGGTGAAAAAAATGCACGAGGCAGAATATGGCAATATTGTTTGGTGTTCACCCAGTGGGTCTGCCCGCCAACGGGCCTACCACAAGAAGGCTGTGAATGGGGATGACTTCCTAAATTCTGTACTGGGGGAGAGGAAAAATGGTCTCCAGAATAATTTTGTGAGCCTGGGTTGGATAGCTGTGAGTGTTGATGTCCTTGGCACCCTGAAGTAAAAAATTGCAACTAACGGGTCCCTCTCTCAGGCCATAATTTGACTGGGCCATGTCCCCACAAGTAAAGATGTCTGCAGGCTGCACGTGTTAGGATAGTGATAATCATCATTTGCCATTAATTTAACATGTGACATGGTGTCCTGATTCTGGCCAGAACCAGGACACACAGTTAGCAGATGCTGTGGAAGCCAGCAGAGATGCAAACAGGCCCACCATGCTCCCCAGAAGATACCAAGACAAGAGGGGCAGGGACTGGTGCATTACAATCACCAGCTGCGGTGGCTGATTCTGGGTGGAGAGGTTGGACTTGGCATTGGTCATCCTGATGGCATTCTCCAACCTATCACTTGCCTTTGCAGGAGTATAAACTGGACTGAATGTTGCTGTCCCACAGGGTGAAACTGAAATCGGTGAGATAACCCAGGGTTTGCTGTGCAGGTTGCCTTGATGGTTGTGTGAGCTGTTGAGGAGGTTCAAGGCAGCGAAGTCAACCACGGATGACTTTAGAGCTCCTCTATACCAACAGCTCTGCTGGGGTGGCTCTCTACATGCAAGACCTCTTTCCCAAGCAGGCAGGGAAAGGGCAGGAGTGCCCAGGCCAAAAACTCAAACCCCACCACAACACGACCTCAGGTGTCGGCTATTGGGGCAGGTGAGTGCCTGGTTAGGTGCTGTACCAACACCCACCCCTGCCTGGCAGGGGTGTCTCTGCCTGTGTCAAAGCCTCTCTGGTCGTGACACTCCTTTTTGGGAGGATAGGAGCTATCAGTGAGGTCTGTGTTCAGAATTTGGGGGTTTGCATTTCAGAGGTAAGCATCAGGGTGTGAAGAGACACACCCCATATTAAGTGTTGGAAGCAGGATGTGGTTGGAGGTGGGATCAGTGGGGAAAGAGGTGCTGGTCTACACACGAGGAAGGCAAGAGACTGCAAACACTGCAAATATTTGTTCTCATTGTCAGATGTTTCTATAAAATCAGTTGTTACTGAATCGCAGCTGAAGTTACCGAGCATTTAAATAAGCAGAGAGTGAGAAAAGCTAAGTCTAATTATATGTTTCGTGCCATTTACAGAGGTTTCCAGGGGATTTTCTTTTAATAAAAGTGCAGTGCATCAAAAAGAATAAATCCTACAATTTTGTTATTTACAAATCAGCTGCTTCTGCCTCAAGATGACAGACTTCTCCTCCATCTTACACCCTTCTTTCCACCCTGAAATGCACCCAGCACGTTGATGTTTCTACTAATATTCTTCAAGTTCTTATGTACTATTTTATTCTCCTTATGTTGGTAAGCAAATTGATTGAAAGAAAATAAACACAAGGGCATAAAAAATATTCTTAAAGAAAGATACAGAGGAAGAAAACCCCCAGTGTTGGAAAATATGCAGCTTAGATGTTTTCCAGGTGAAGAGAACAAGTACCTCTTACACCCCTGCCCCCTAATTCCTGAAGTTTTTCAAATCAGAAGCCTGGCAGGAGATATGATGTAATTAATAAGCTAAAACAATTTACTAATACAAAATATAAAACCTTTTTGATGATTAATTTCACATCTTTTCACTGCCACAACTGCTCTGTCCCTTCCAACCTTAGGCTTCTTAGCAGTTGACTTTTGCATTCAGAGCATTGCACATCAATCCCCAGGACCAAAACACGCCACTAATATTTCCTCTGCTATTGATGCAGCACTCACTATCCCCTCAGCCCTCATCTGTGTTTCAGAGAGGAGCAAGTCATGCTGAGTCAGGCTCATAACTTGCTCCTTGTTGTAGCCACCCTCCATTGGGAAGTGAAGAGCATATAGGAGGGAGGGGTATCAACTTTTTACAAGGGTAGATAGTGGTAGGACAAAGGAGGGATGGATTGAAGCTGGAGGAGGGAAGGTTTAGTTTGGATATCAGGGGGAAGTTCTTCAGTGTGAGAGTGGTGAGGGGCTGGAACAGGCTGCCCAGAGAGGTGAGGGATGCCCCAACTCTGGAAGTTTCCAGGCCAGGTTGATGGGGCCCTGGGCAACCTTGTCTAGCTGCAGGCCTGGAGGTTGGTGGCCCTGCCTGTGGCAGGGGAGTTGGAGCTCAATGATCCTTGGGGTCCCTTCCAACCCAGACCAGTCTGTGATTCTATGTGATTCTGTGAAGAAAAAAATCTGAGAAAACTGAACACTGCTTCCTGTCCAACTTGACTGATGTTGTGACATAGGACCATGACAGTTGCTTTTGTAATTAAGATGCTATGTGGGAAGAACACCAGAAAAACAAAGGAATGAGAGTGGTTTCTCTGAAGCTTGAGTGTGCCACGCGTGCAGTACGCAGGCTGCTCGCGCTCGATAGAGGCCTAGCCTTGCCGTGCAACAGCCCTGCCATTCCAGGATGGGCCTCTTTCCCGAGCAGACACTGTCTGGCCAGCCAAATTTCTATGATTGTTTTGTGATATGGATATATGTGGACTAAATTAAGGCCATTAAACTCAATTTCCTTAAGACATGAGCCAGATTTTAATATCGCAGCTGTCCAGAGGTGAAAGGGTAATGAGGACATGAGGAATTCCTGGACGGGAAAGGGACACTTGGCCCAAGGAGTCTGTCCTCCTTCAAGTTCATTACAACACACCTCCCTGCATTGTCAATATATCCTCCAGCCCTGTCTGCCTATATAAACATGTCTGGTTATCTCTTCTGTTCATTAATACTTCAGTTCACTCGGTGGCTTTATCTGACATAACGCCTACTACGCTCTATGTGAATTTACTGTTTATTATTAGAGCTTTCCTTTTTAATTGGCATAATCATTTTTTTTTTAACCCTTCTTCTTGTAAGCTCAACAGATACCACTGCTACTATAGCTTTCATCCCAATTATGAAAATGTTAATGTTCAGGGTTTTTTTTTTGTGAAACGATTAAGCTCAGCCTTCATTTATATCAAGCATCTCTAACAGCCGGAAACAGCGATCGCTTCGTATCTTATTCCTATTCGAGTCAACTAAAGTTCTTTTCTGGAAAAGGTGATCAAAATTGGAATTATTGGAGAAAATCTATCTCATTCCTTGTGTGATAACAGCCCTTTGGATTTGCAGGCGATCCTTTGCTAGAGTGTCCATATCACACTTTATTTAAACTGAATTGGCATTGATTCAAAATTGATGTTTGACAGGTTCTGTGCAATTTTTAAGGTGGAGTGGGGCTTTCCATAGCCAAGTATTAACTTATAATGATCTCCCAAAGTCGAGAAACAGCTTTGAAGACCGGTGGGAGGAAGAAAGCTCCCCAAGAAATCACTAACGTGACAAAGCTTTCTCACTGCTAACTGCTGTTCATGTAGCAAAAACTATCTCCCTTTAAATGTTCTGCTAGCAAAGTTGAGAGCAAATTAGCATACAGATGCTTCCTCAGACATTTTAAAAAAACCTGGGCTTTCCCTTCCTCGGCAGCAACTCGAAGGGGAATGTCATTAGAGATCTGAACACAAGCGGGGGTTGGGGGAGGGAAAGAGACACGAGTCACGAACCAACCTGTGTGATTTTGAAATTTCAAAGACCAACAGTCTGGTGAAACAAAAATAATCTGGGTGAAGTATGAAGTGGGAAGCAGGCGAAGTAGATCGTTGTGATGCAAGATCGAAAAAGACTCTTCAATTTGTTGTTGAAGTGCAGCCCCAGACCAGTATGTTTCCAATTGCTTCTGATAATGGGATAGACTCTCTTGTTTAAGGAAGCAACTTGTTTTTATGATGAACAGAAGGTTTGATTTTTAGGGTTTTTTTTTTATTTATTTATTTATTTAAATTTTCCACTGAAAAAACAGGCACTGATGGCAGAGATTGTTTAGGGGAAGAAATTCTTCACCCTGTTGAGAAACACTGAGGTTTTATTCAGGAACTATGATGTCAGCAATGAGTGGACAGTGAACTTTGAGAAACTTGGAAACAAAAGTTAAAAGAAAATAAAAGAAAAGAGAAATCTCTTGGTTTCAGGCAGGTGAAGAAACAGTACAGAGGGGAAAAGACAGGCATGTAGCTGCTGGAAAACAAAAGAATCTGTATGCAGTATCTAAGAGGCACAGAAAACTTCAGGTTTATACTGAAGGTATATACAGGATTCACAGTGATTAAGAAAAACCTTTAAAAGTCTCCAAAATTTTACCTTTGATTTTGGAAGATTGAATCCAACTTTAGCATGGAGCTGGTGATCCAGAGAGGAATTGAAAACGTCACTTTGGGCCAGGATAGGACAACAAGGGATGTAAAGGGCAATTCCCATGGTATCTGTTGGACTTTTAAACACTCACAGCTTAAATTGTTGGGTTTTGTTTTCCTTCCTGGTTGAAGGTCCTGTTTTGGAAGGGTTGAAGTCAATGTAGCGACTACCACAATGTCAGGGTCCTTGCATAAATATAATAAAGTGAGTAGTTGTTAAAAAACCATAGAGTAAGATGAAATTTTATTCTTTGAATAGTTCTGATAAGGGCTCATGAGGCCAAATTTTTTGGTCCTGCTGTTGATAGTCTGCTAAAATTAAAGAAGTAGATACAGCAGTAAATCCAACAAAATTTGGGTCTAGTGCTGGACAAGTATTTTGAAGTGACATGGATGTAAAAATTGAGAAAAGTAGTTGAGCCACATAAGCAGAACCCCTTCTTAACTGCTGCTATGTTTTATTTAAATACCTGGTGTACTTACCATCAAGCATGAAACTACTATTAATAAGTCTTTAGTTAAATAACCCCAGATGCTGGAGTGAGTCCGTTAGGCCCTGCTTAGCAATTTTTAAATTAATTTTTAGCTTTTCAGCAAAATCTCCTTCTCTTGGGTTGAAGGGATTAATGATTTAACTTAAGGGTACTGTTTTTGCCTTCTTTGCCTCTGCACCATCTTCCTTTTGTGGACCACCTGTTCCCTGGGGAATGTAAAATATCCCACTGTGAGCGAGATCAAGGGTCCCAGCCAGCCTCTTTGCTTTTCTCTAGGTGCCTAAAACCCCTCCAAGTCTTAGGAGACACAGCTTCATTTTAAAGGAACACACTGAAAGTGAACACAAATTGCATTTTTCAGTGAGTAGACACTCTTGTAAATGGAATTTAGGAACCATAATTTCATTAATGCTTCCAAAAAGCTTGAAGAGGGCTGGTAAGGTCCTACAATGCAGACCTAAGCTGTGGCAGCACAGAAATGAGCCTCAAGGCTTTTGTCCTGTCCCCTGGTCTGGATGTACTGAGCTTCTCTGGACCAGTCTCTAACCCCTGGGGCAGAAAGGGACACGTAGTGCTTCAAAACCGCATGGGGCTGGGATTCAAGGAAAACAGGATAAGCTTTGTTATCTGACCCTTAGGGTAACAGCAGAAGCATCATCTAGGTCTCCCCCTTTCCATTGCGTAGCACCCTCCATCATTTCTTCCCACCCCTCCACCCACATGGAGCACACTTTCACTTTTTCCACCCAATTACTTTGCTCTATCAGCTCTGTGCCCCAACACAGCAGCACGCTCCTGGTGATGCTGGTGCTACATTTGCTGGTGACCTGGACCTTGTGTTTGTATCTGAAATTAGACAATTGTTGTGCTGTAACTTTTATGTCCCCGGCGCATCTTGATATGTTACCTTTGATATTCTGATTTAATTCTTTTACATAGATTAGTGAGGAGACAAGCTCCTAACCTGACCAAAGCACTAGCCAGTACTGACTGCCAATCTCCAAGCTATCCAGTGAAAGCTGTTTTCAGACTGTTATCAGTTCATTAAAGTTTGTTATCATTTATGTGGTGGCTCTGTACCTTGCTGGTAATCTCCAGTGCAGTATCTTATCAAACACTCTTTTGAAAGTCTAAGCATATTGTACGCCATCCATAGTATTTCTCTTGTCTACCTTGGCAGGGATACCTTTGAAGAATTCCAACAAATTATTTGAGCAAGATTTCCTACACATAAATCCACTTTGGCTGACTCGACTCAAATTAGGATTTTTCGGTGTTTTTCCTCACCAAATCCTGCAGAAACCTTCCTATTCTGTTTTTCATAGCTGTGAACTGGGTTATGTTAACTTGTTTATATTATGATTTTTTAAAAAAAATTATATGTATGTATTCCTCTGCATATGCATGTGTACACAAAAGTGTGGGCATGTAATGGAGATGATATTGAAGTATATTGGGCTTTAAAGCCGAATACGTTAAAATAGTTAATGCAGTATAAAATGCAAAGGATAGAGTAAGGGACAGATCTTTGGCTGGAGTAAGTGAATTTGACTTTGAATACATTTTTCTAACTTAAATGGTGTTAACTTGATTTATGTGAGCTGAGGAGTTAACCCTTATGCACTGTGCTTGCTTTACTTCAGTGCCAAGAGATCAAAATGACTGTTGAGATACATCTTAACATTTCTGATTTATTACAGCTCTCTAGTCATGTTTCTTATGGATTTCTTGAGCTCAAGAAGTGTATTTTTATTTACTGCTGCAAAAATAATTCTCAGAGTTTCATTAATTACATGTACCACAGAATATTTTGTTCCAGATTAGTAATTTATTCTGCTTTATTTGTCCATTATTTGACTATTGTAGGATGTTACCATCCTTCCCAGATTTCTAGTCACATCTCTGCATCCTCATTACAAACATGACCCTGGCAATTTCTGGTAAATGCAATAGGTTGTTGATTAACATTAGATTGTTAAAACACTTTACACAGAAAATAGTCCCTCCCCTTGTACTGAAACCAAATGAAGGACCAAAACACATGGAGTTTGTATACAGTAGTTCTTACTGGACCTGTTTAGGAGGTGCTGTGGTTTGAGTGCCACAATCCCTCTGTAAGCTCTCTGCCTCCTGTGGTGTCCAGGTCAGTCTGCTGAAGTGTGATGGTACTTTGCATGAACGACAGTCTGGTGCTTAAAAACCATGGAGAGGAACAAGCAATGGACCATCATCATTCCAAGTGAAACATTTCTTTTTAATGGAAAAGCAAGATCTTAACTTCTTCTGTTTTGTTTTTTTTTTTCGTCCTTTCCTCTCCTTGAAAACTGGGGTTTGCTGTGAAAGAAGAATAATTATAGGAAGAATTAGTATGTTTTCGATGGGAAAGCTTTTGAGAAACACAGGTCTACCCTTTTATCACCTGCAGCAGAAATGGGAGATGGCCATTGGATCAAAGACAGATGAGCTTTCTCTACAAGCCAATGGAAGAGTTAAACCAAACAACATTCATTTAAGCCATGAAGCCTTTTGGGGACCTCACAGGCTCTGCACACACTACTCTGTAGCGGGGGAATATGTCAAACCCTGTGGAGGTTCCTAACCTCCACCCCATCTTTCTTTCCATGACCAAGAAGTCTGCAGTGTTGTACAAGGCACAGAGCCAGCTGTTGATGCTTGGTTTCATGTAAATTGGTGGTGAAAGTGTGTCTGCAGCCTATAGGAAAACCCAGTCAATTTTAACATTGGTCTGAAGGAGACCTGAACCATAAAGACCTCGGCTGCAATGGCTGCCACCCTCTCCTTCTGCTGGAGCTCTGTCTTGGGGAAGAACTGGATTTTAAGTACCTTCCCCCAGGTATGTTGATTATAGCACAGTGATTAAATATATAATGCATGGAACTGGAGACCAGTTCTTCTTGTCATGAGACTGCACGAGGTCGGTTCCATTTATAAACTGCTAAGCCCTTGGTCTGGTATGCCAGGCACGAAAATATCTAAATGAGAATCTATATTTGTAAGTCCTCAAAGATGAAGTCCCATCTTGGAAGTCCAGTCAGAAGATCCTTTTAATCTTAATAACTACAAGCCAGCCTCCCCTACTAAGGCATATTTGTTTTCCCCTGGTTCACTACTATCAGATTGCCACCATTGTGTGTTATTGGCACATTTCTCCTCAGCACTGGCTGTGTCAATTCCTGCATTGGCAGTAAGGTTTTCTCTTTGAAAGAATAATAAGAACATATTTAGCTTTTCTTAATTGTTCTCCTGACCCAAGTCTGTTTACTATGTGAATGTCCCGAGATTTTATCAATAAGAATGTTTTCTATTGATTTATCCCTTAAATCTATGAGGATCTTTACAATAGTGAGGTTTGAACTCCCTATCATTACCTTTAAAAGGTATATTGAAATTAAATGTAATTAAGGTTAAATTTTATAATTAAATTTAATTTTATAACAGTATACATGCCTATCTCCAAGTATGGGTCTCAGCATAGTTACTGACTACTCTGTTTACTAATAACATTGCCATAGCAAACAAACTTTGTTAGCTTCCACATAGTTATCATACCAATCAATACAGGAATAATTAAATTCCTCCATTATCAAATTCTAGTCTTCTTTATCAGCTTTTCCTCCACCAGTAATTTTGTTGTCTTAATCTGGTTTCTTCTCTGAAAGTCTATAGCAACCTTGGAGTTCCACCAGATAAACTTTCCTTTCTTCTCCATTAAGTTCTTTAACCCAAATCATTTAATGCCAAAATCTGAAGTCTTTAAAGAAGATCCCACTGAGTGGAAGTTTGATCAAACTGTATTTTGTTTTGTTTTAATACAGACTACTAATTTTATCTTGTCTCGCCCTTGAGTGAAATCCTATACATGTAAGTATTTGAAATTGCCATTAATTTTCTTGATTCATTCTCTTATTGATTTTCTTTCCAACTATTTCCATCCAATGTATCTAATAATTATTAGAGATGAGGCAAGAACCAAATGGCCTGCATCCATACCCCCTCTGAGCTTTGTGGCTCAGGCCCATCTTTAATTAACATAAACATGAGTGAGGAAGTTTCCCAGGCTAATTCTTAACTCCTTAGCATTACAGTCTTACCTTAAACTTGATTTCTGTTGTGCTTTGACTCAGCTTTGGTCAGGGGTGGCTTCTCAAGGAAAGGATTTTATATATATACATACACACCATGAAGCTTTGTGCTCTCCTGGGATGTAGTAGCAGATGACTTGAGCAGCAAAGAAGGAAGGGTGAAGGATCCCTGCTCCCCTTTATACTCCTGCAAAGGCAGCGAGGTCAAATCACTGCAACCGCTTTCATCTGTTCATTACTCCTTAAATACAACCCTTCCCAAAAGAAATTCACTGTTAAGGGGGAAAGTGGGACACAAAACAAATGGGGGTGATAATGAATTGAAGTGATGATCTGAGGAGCTCGTAGTGTTTCATAAGCATTAATTAATTAAGCCTTACTAGATCCCAGTGAGGTAGGTATTATGGCCTATACTTCAATCCTGGCTGTGGTGTGCTATTTCTGTATCTCAATATCATTTTGTTAATGTGTATTCTGATGAGGGGACTGAAATGGTGTCTGACTAGTAGAGATGACTGTGCATATATTTAAGCTGTGAATATTCTGCATGATGAGTCTTCGTATGGAAACAACTTTTTTTTAGTTTTTTTTAAATACAGCCTTGTTCTTGAATAAGAAGTGCATGATAAATGAGTTATACAGAGAGAATTGAAGGGCTGATGATGATGTAACTCATTCTGTTGCTGAATTAAGGTGAACAGAACTTTTTTTCTTTCTGTGCTGAAAACCTGAGTGCATTTCAATGAGTATGAAATTTCCTCTTCTTTCTGTAGTATAATTTATCTAATTGCTGCAAGAATTTAACTTATGATTTTAACTGTAATTATCAGAGGTGTGAAGAGCACATAAATCTCCTATTAATATATTACAGAAGTTATTCTGAAGTTTCATTGCAAGAAACATGTTTTGTTTTCAGTACTGATGTAGAGTTTTGACTCCTAATGAGTGCTTCTCCCCCCTTTTTTTTTCCCCATCCTGCTCTAAACAAGATGTTGTTTATTACTTGAAACATTATATGTAGGCCCCAAGAATATGTTGCATGTGACTGGAGCTTTGGCAGACTTGGAGAAACTGAAGTTTCCAGAAATTTTGCTATGTTTAAAAACCAGAGCCATGTTTTAAGGAAAGATTTCTACTTCCAAATGTGTGGTTGCTTGAACCTTTTACATTTTCTAGTCAGATTCCTCTGCCAAATAACACACTGTACCTTAACTATAATAAAAAAGCAATGACTCTGTGTTTATAAAAACATTGCAGGAGCAACTGTGATCATATTTCTTGAATTTATTCTATTCATGTGCTTGAATATGCATTTTTATAGCAAGCCTTCTACTGCACCGGTCACTTACAGGAGTAGAAAATGACATATACAGGCAGAAGGCTGGCATAATGCAGCAAACCAAACTGGTAAAGTACAGGAATTCGGAGCCAGACCAAAATATGAGGTCAAGGAAGCTGCTCTTACAATAATAGTGGTTATCTGTTTAATGTGTGATCTGGCAGCCATTCGATGTTGACCATAAGCAATTATGCATGTTTCTAAACTGGTGGTATACGAGGCCTAAGTAACTATATGCCAGATAAACGGGCTGTGAGAAATGGGCACTCGCTCTATTCTTGTGGTTCTTCTTGCTTAATGTCAATTAAAATTACAGCTTGGTAATAGATAGAAATTCTCCCATTGTAAAATAATGCCTGCATTCACTCTATCAGCTGCCATATACTTAAAATCCTACACTGAAACCCGTTCTATGAAGCAAACTCCTGTCTGAGCTGATAAATACTGCTTAATATTCTTCCTAATGGAGATGTGGTTAGACATGCCTTTGCTTAGTCTCTGGTTATGATACAGCTTTCTTTACAAGCAAGTTCTGATGTCAGTGTCCATGAATGATGCCCTTGTTCTGTATTCTGTTGTGCATGCTCCTGGAAGTGTGCAGCGTCCTCAATGTACATCTAGCTGCCCAGCGTTGACCTAGCAGGAGCCAAAGGCAGGAAGGTCCTCATGGTGCCAAGCAGCCTGGGCACAGATTAGGACCTGGGAGGGGTTGTGCGGTGGCCCTGGCTCTGAAACCAATTTTACATGACTTTGTTGAGTTCACTGGACAGAGTATCTTCTCATTAGCTTTTAATAGACTTGGATCCCACTGTTCAAACCGACTCTATGTTCTCCTCAGTAAAATGGGATTGCGGTGCTCTCCGGGGCTTGGGGAGGATGTGGCTAGAATGGAAGCTGTGTGGCTGAGCTGGAAGTGGCTAAAGTGGAAGCTGTGTGTCTGTGGGTAGAAACTGTGCTAATGAGCTATGAAGACACCCAAGAAAGCCTCTTCTCCCCAAGAGCAAGCAGTTGCATACAATTTGGCTCCTTCAGTAGAAGTCCTGTGATCACTGCTGAGCCTCGAATCTCTGCCTTTGCACAGAAGGAGCCATGCTCCCCAAGCCTCCCTCCCTGCCCCTGAGCACCATCTAGAAATAATCACTTAAAAAGCAGCATGTGACCTCCTTAAAGCAAGTCCTAGCTGAGGCTTAAGCAGATGGTTTCCTAAGGACTTCTGAAGGCATTTCACATGGCTTTGGCCGTTGCAGAGGTAATGACTTGATGTATATTCTTAGCAAACTCAGCACTGATACCTGCAAGGCATCCTGGAGAGAAATAGTATGTCTTTTTTTTTTTTTTTTGCCTGAAAGACTGAATTGAACAAGGATTTAATGACCAGAGAACATGAGTTAATTGTTGGTGATTTAGGAGCCGTATCAGTAATCTTGTGACAGTCCTGAAAGTCACGTGGACTTCCCCATCGCATCGGTGCACGCGCTCTGGCTGTTGCTTCTAGAGTCCCCACATGGAACCTTTCGTCCTTGGGCTTTTGAGAAGCACAAAAATAAGGGCTGCAAAAATCCATGATTGTGGTGGAGAACTAAATAAGGAAACATAACTGCTTACTGAAAAGCCACCCCCTCCGAGAGAAATGTCAGCGACACAATGAGCGCTATTATCCAGCTCCTTTACAACCACATTGGGGGTTTATGTTAAAGCCTGTAGGAAAGGGCACCAGTATCCTATCAGTGAACCGTACTTCTCATCAGCATTCAGTGCTCCCTTGTTGGGGTAGTGCTTCAAGAGGAGGCCCTGTGCTCCTAGGCAGCCCCATGACCTGCTCCTCCGTGTGGGAAGCAGCTGGAGGAGCTGCTTTCTTGCCTGCTGCTCCGGAGCACTAGGAATATTATGGTACCTTTCCCCTTGTTACAGTGTGCAAGGCAATTGGTCTGTTGTCTATTATAAATTGCAGCTCTATCATGGAATGGTCATGTGCAACAAATGTCTTGGTCCATCTCATGATCTCTAGTGCTGTGGGTTCCTTGTGTTGAAAGAAAGGACGTGTTCTCTGATAGGCCAGGGTTTGTTGTTTTTTTTTTTTCCAACTTTTTCCATAATGTGTGTCTTATTTTAAGGGAAAATTGCTCCATTGAGCTTATCTTCTCCAATTCGTGGTCATGTGGACCCTCTTCTACTTTCTGGTAATGAAATCTGTACTTTGAAAACACTATAGCAATTATCTGCATGGAAAAGTTCTGATAGGAAAAGAATATTATTTTAACCTTCTTTATTAAGTTTTAGCAGCTGAAACCCAAGGAAAATGTCCAGGACTACTGTGCTGCTCCTCTCTCTGCAGACTACTAGCAACAACTCCACAGACAAAACTGGAATCCAACAGTTTCACGTAACAAATATTCGGATGCATTTTCAAGCAAGGTGAGAAATTACCTCAGGCTGTGTTAGCTGATGCCCTGCTATTTGAAAATGCTTCTGTTGTTTAAATAAGTATAATTTGGGTATTTATTATTATTTTTTAAGTTAATTAAGTTCCAGGTGACCTTGCAGTTCTTTCTTGGCATGTGACACTCTCATGGGTGAACGAGGAGGTGAAAATATCTTTATATACCAAGTTAATTGCAGTGAGCTACATAGCCACAGAGCAATTTGATAATGTTGGGAAGGTTTCCTTTGGAAGATGTTCTGGTGTCTTGGAATAATCTTCCTAGAAAATAACGGGATTTGCCTTGTCTAGTGAAATATCAATTGTATCTGGAGCCACCTCAGAATTTAGTTGTCTGGGGACGATATCGATCTTTACATAGAGCTGCAAAGGTGTGTTTCACTAAGCTGGGAAATTTTTGTTAGAATATGTGAATTTCAGTGAAATTTTTGGTCAGAAAGAGTTAAAATATTTCCCTTTGGAAATATGGAAATAAAACAGCTTGACAAGACAAACTTTTCACTTCAATTTTGTACTTTGGGGATTGTATTTATTATAAATGATATATTAGATTAACCTCCTCTACGATTTTGACATCGTTCAGATGACTGCTATTGATGTTTCCCAATGAACATTTTTGGGAATATCTTTCCCATGAGACTTTCTGGCTTTTTCTTCCTATTCATTATCAAAACTGTTCCTTTCTCACCAGCCTTTGTATCTAACGTGTTATTGACATTTAGCATCTCTGACTCAGTAATGCCCATCTACATATGCAAGGTGGTACAGGGGGGATGGGCTGTAAGCATGGCTGGGT
>VXBZ01001718.1:295328-307462 GCA_013399135.1 Heliornis fulica | reverse complement strand
AGGCAGCAGTGGGTGGGTGCAGGGGCAGCTCTGTAGGAAGTCTTGCTGTATCTCTTGCTGTCTTCCCTCTAAGCTCCAAGTGTTCTCTCCATAAAAATAGGACTGTTTTTTGCATCTTAAAGTTTTTGGTTGTCTGTGGTGAGTAGGACATCGGTGATGCTTTAGGAACATTGATCTTAAAGCCTTGCCTTGGCATCTTGTTATACAAATGACTGGTTTTCTGCTGGTCAGTTAATCTGAGTCATCTTTCCTATGAGGACAGGCTGAGGGAGTTGGACTTGTTCAGCCTGGAGAAGAGAAGGTTCCAGGGGGACCTTATAGCAGCCTTCCAGTCCCTGAAAGGTGCCAATAAGAAAGCTGGGGAAGAACATTTCCCAAGGGCTTGGAGTGATGGGATGAGGGGTGATGGTTTTAAACTACAAAAGGGGAGGTTTAAGTTGGATATTAGGAAAAAATTCTTCAATACGAGGGTGGTAGATTATTGGAACAGGTTGCCCAGAGATGTGGTGCAGGCCCCATGCCTGGAGACATTCAAGGTCTGGCTTGATGGGGCTCTGAGCAACCTGATCTAGTGAAGATGTCCCTGCTCACTGCAGGGGTGTTGGACTAGATGGCCTTTAAAGGTCCCTTCCAACCTAATGCCTTCTATGATTCTATGATCTCATCTTGTACACAGAGAAAGAGAATAGTTGTGGGACAAATGGGACCATAGAAGATGGGGGCAGCAGTTGGTTAAACACTTCCAGCTGTCTCATCCAACTATTCCTCCAGTGTTACAAGAGCCAATGGATAAGGTGCATCATCTATAAGAAATGTCAAGTGGTAGTATCTAAAAAGAGCTAGAAGTGGTGAATGAATTTCTTATGAAGGAGTAAACAGGTTTCCATCTCCAAATGGAAAATATCTTTTGCAGGAGTGGCAAAGACTGAGCTCCAGGAAAATGAAGTCTCTTGCATCCTTTCTTTCTGTATGGCGGCAAGATCATTGGAGAGGAAGAAAGGATCCAGTTGTCTGACCCTGTGGAGCTTGGTTATCCCTTTGGAGATCCTTTTTGAGTTACTCTAAAGCTTGGCACATCCCCAGTTGGCCTCCCTGGTATCCTACAGGCTTTCTCCCACTACAGCAGCACATCTTCTGTGGGAGCTGTGCTATTCCTCCCCTGCAGCCTGCGTGGCAGAAGCTGTTTGCGAGTCTCTGTGGGAGTTACTGCTACGTTCACGGATACGTACACGTTGTGAAGTAAAAATATGACTCAGAATAGCTCTGCCTTACTCCTATTCCCCAGAAACATGACTTCAGCAAGGCTGACTTTGAGTGTCTGCAGGGTGCTGGGGGTATGAAAGTGTATTCCAGAGTGAGTGAGCTTATATCACTGAACACAGCGAGCTAGTACAAAAGTTTAAGTGCTGTAGTGTAGTGCTGGTCTGAAGTTGTCTGGAATACAATAAAAGGTGAATCTTCTTTCAGAGTTACAGCTAGTTGTTATTATTGTTATTGTTAATTATTAATTATTAATTATTATTATCATCATCATAAACATCATCATCATCCTCCTCCAGGCAGACTTTAGGACTGCTGTATTTATTCCTGTGTTTCTTCCCACTTGTTCAGGATGTGACTGAAACTGGCTGTTCTTAGAGTTGGTCTCCAACTGAATGAGAGGGTTTTGCTCCAGCCTCTGCCTGACCTTGGGTTATAGGCACTTTAGAAAGCAAAAGAAGAGCTGCACAAATAACCTGCTTCACATCTGAAGTCCTACCAGCCCCATGAATACAACTTGGGATGGGTTCCCATTGGGGTGGACTGGTTCACAACCCAACTCATCCTGGAAGAAAGGGTGGGACTGCTTTGGGAAAAGACAAATTTGCTTAAAAAAATAACTGCTGCTCTATCGTTTCCAGGAGTGGAGGGGAAAGTTTGGTGGGGGGAGGCATGCAGGAAGCAGCAGAACTGCATTATGCATTTGTTTTTAAGTAGTAATATATCCCAGTCACTTTAAACCGTATTTATTCTCTGGGATGTTTATGTATTCACGCTGAAGATGGGATAACAGAGTATATAAGGATATATAATATTAGTGAAGAAGAAAATGACTGCTATAGTACTTTCTCCTCTCAGTTCCTTCTCCACTAATGCCCTTACACCTTTCTTTTTCAGGCTTTTTGTAGCATCCTGAACAGAAGGATATTGAAGGGAGCTGATTCTGCTTTGATCCTTATGCTTGTTGTCAAAGCGCTTGGGATTGAAGAGACTGTTGGCTACAATTGACTGTGACAATTAGGAGATGATCAGAGCCCTAGAGTGGAGCACTTAAAGGGTAATTTACATGTCAGTTTGTCGAATAAAAAAAAGATATTCAGCTAAGAATTTTTTTTTCCCCTTAGAGCCTTGTAAACTGCAATTTGTGCTCTAGTAAGAAAAACCTGGCAGAGGAGTTAGGATAGCCATTTCCATTTGAAAAGAGGCAATCATAAGGCCACTGCTGAGCCTATTGTCCACTAAAAATGCTGATTTGCAGTCAGGGAGTGAAAGAGTGGAGCCATCACTAAATAGAACCTCGTGCAAGGTAACTCCCCCTTGGTGGCTTTCTAATGTTGGCTGAAGGTTTTATATACCTTAAATCCTGCATTTACTATCATTATAACATTGTTACTGATCATGAATGTCCTTTATCATAACAAAAAAAAAAAAAGAAGGTATTGAGGGGGAGGTGGGTGGAACAGGAGCTACCAAGCAGTTGATAGGCTCACGCCAGCTATCTATTGTATCACATCTTTCTTATTCTCTTGCCTTTTGTATGCCATCACAATTTTCTTCTTGTCACCCCTTGCACTTTGCCATTCAGGCACCTTCCATAACAGCTTTCTCATAGGTTTTCCATACCTATTTACACTTCATTTCAGACACACTCCCAGTAGATTTTTAGCGTTTTCCACATTGAACCTGCTGGGAAAGGAAAAGCGAGAGGGAGGTGACGGGAGCTGTTCAGTTCGGAGTTTGCCTCTCTGTCACTGCGGTGTGATGGGGTCATAATAAAGCCTGTATACACACAGGTCTGAGAAGGCTGAAGCTAAGACAGCTTGGTTATTAAATAAACTCATTGATGATCAAGCCTTTTTTTTTATTTTCTTCAGTGTGATAGCTCTGATAAACCTAAAGTTGCTTTGACCATAGAGTTGTATGAACTTATAAAAAATTTATCCAAAACCCAACACCTCCCTCGATATTCTGGTTAGTGTGAGCTGTAGCATATGTGATATTCCTTAACAGTTCAAGGAAGGGATATTAGTGCATACATATGAGGCTCCAGTGTTTGTATATGCAAACCTTCGTATTTATTTTGAGGTTGTATCATAGGGTGTTTTTTTTTTTTTTTCTTCTGGAAATGGCATTGGCTCTGTTTTACTCTCATCTCCCAGAAAGAAGAAGTAGTCTTGTATCCCAGTTTAGGAACCAGAATTAAAGGCTTCTCTTTGTCCTGATGACAACCAAGCAGCCTTTGCTGCCCAGATGTGCATTGCCATAAAAACCCAGGGGCTACGCTTCTGGGGGAGGTTTGTGTCTTTCAATAAAAGCTGAGCATGTACACAACAGCTCTGACTCTGATCCCACTGGCAGACCCTGTCACACACCACTGACCTGAACAGACCTGGCATTTCTGTAGGTGCCAATAGGGTAAGGATGTGTCCATAGGGTCACCAAAGTGCCCTTTCCTTAGTTATGTACCTTAGGCTTTTGGAATGCTGAATCCCAGGCAGAAAACCCCAGCTTTCTATTTCTATTTCTCAGCTTGTACTAGAAATATGTTTTAAACTGTCTTCTGTGAAGGAATACTTCTGAACTGTGAGCATCCCTCATTACTGTAAGGTTTAATTGGAAGAAAATATTTTAATACATGAGTTTTCTTTAGGAGGATTGTTATGTCCTCATTTTCTCCAGGATGCTCTAAATGTTAGACGGTGGCTTGTGCCCTCTCTTGCTGTTGTACTAAACTTTCTGAACATCCCAATATTTCTATGTGTTTATCGCTGTATCCTACGTAAAGAACAAACAGGAATGCATAAAGTATGAAGAGTAAACATTATAATACCATGACTTTGACTTAATATGTGTCCATAGAACTGAAGCAGTGGTAAATCTGTATTTAAAATAACAAAAAAAAAAAGAAACAAAAAGTCAGGCATAGCAGGAGGCCTTTGTCTCCCAGGTAATGACTAAATGACGAGCAGATGAGCCATCGTAATATTGATTCAAGCATTTTGTTCCAGCCAGTCACGGTTCACTTTGATTTGGTTTTACTTTCCTCTTACAGGTTTGTATTTAAAGGACTCTAGGAGTATTAATTGTATTAAAATTCTAGCAACTGCACATTCTCTTGCTGGAAAGGGGATGGATGGATGGATGGATGGATGATTTTGGGTTTTCCTCTAATATAGAATTATTTTTTATTAAAATGAGGAGGAGGAAGAAAGTTTTACTTGGTAGCAATGCATTTTGAAAAGTCTTCATTTTTGGGGTGTAGGTTAAAGAAAGGTCTTCCCTAAGATATTTGGAATGTAAAGTTGATTATAATTTAACTGAAAAGTACTTTTAAAATGAATTATCAAATCTACAGTTCCCATCACTAAATAATTTTAAAAATAAGTCAATGTATGTATCTATCACAATGCAGGAAAGCATGTCACCATGTCCTTAGAATTGGCTTTCTAGATCAAAAACACACAGAAAGCAAAAGTGTACACATTCACAGTAAAAATATACTTCTTTATGCAACCCTGGGCTATATGGATTTAGATTTAATTTAGGTTTTAATTTCATGAGAATTAATCACACTGGTGTAACTGCTTTTTATGTACCAGGAATTTAATATTAATTGTAAGGCATTGTACAACTTGACTTCTATAGGTTTGAAATAGTTAAAGATCATGGCAAATTATGTGTAGTGAAATACTATGACCCCATGCAGTACCTATCTTCTCATTTGGTCTGAAATATATCCTTTTATTTCCTTGTGAATTAATAATATTATGTTGGACAACTACAGATGACTTCTTGTTAATTATAGAATTAGAACTTCAGATGTATGCTATGATGCAACCAAACTTTTATTTTCTGTAAATAGGACACACCAAGTGAATAGCAAAATGTTTTATGAGAGTGGGAAGGGAAAATGATCTTCTGATCTAAATAAGCTGTTACCTTGAGGAAAAACACCTAACTTCTTAATCTTTCAGAACTGTGGCACTGGCTCAAAATCTGATGTTTGAGCCACTGTTGAACTAGAGAGCTGTGATTTGAAAGAGTCATCTGGTCTCTGTGGTGATAACGAACATCCTGAGTATATGGCTTGTAGTTGCATAAATCCTAATTTGGTCTTTTTACTTTTACTAATTGGTCTTTTTACTTAATCAGACTAGATCTTCAAGTGACAAAAAATAAATATAGCTCCACCATTAACTATGCAGCAGCTGAAGATCTGCTCCACAAAATGTATTTTATCTGATAAAGAGCAGAGCTGTTAAGAATACCCTTTGAATGCATTGCCAGTAGCGAGATGGCTCTAGAGGACCACACCAATCTGTGTGTCTCACCTTAAATGCATTTGAACATTTATCAGGAGTTCCTCTGCATCTCCTGGAGTATGTATAGTTTCAGAAAAAACCCTCCTCCTAGGTGTAATATTGCTGGTGTATTTCAGGTTTCACTGTACCCCACATCAATTTAAAACTGAGAGTTGACCCCTTGCTGATCTTGTTCCCTTTTTATTTCAAGCTGGCCCTTACTGCACAGTTTGGATTAAAAGAATTGTCACATAAGAGCCTCTTCCAAAGAAGTTTCCAAAAAGGGCCTGGGAAGAACATCCTGGTGTAGGTTGTTTCTCAAGATTCCTTCCAACAGTGCAGAGCTGGGGCCAAATTTACTGCCAGTGTAAATGGAATTTGTTCTGTAGGGGCAACCTGAAGTGAGCTCATTTCTGCCCACTGAGGATGTAGGGACAAGTTTTGCTTTTTGAGGGCAAATTCCAGCTAAAGCTGAACCTTGAACCTTGTAAGGTTTTGCTTTCCTATGTGAGAGCACCTTTACAGTAAGTTCCCCAAGTTGGCTCTAATTTCAAGTAATTTCAAGACCTCAAAGGTCCATGACATGGACAGGCATGTTCTAACCCAGTAGCCTCCTTGGAGGCTCTGCACATGTTAAGGGCAGACTTTACCACTGAGTTCATTTTCTGCTGATGAAACCAGATCTTTCCATATCTAAGGGCTACATTAGTGTGTGTCAATTGGTATGGTCCCTTTGGATGTACCTAAGGGAAATCCCCTTTCCTCCCAGGTAACTGTGACAACTGGAGCAGGGCTGTTAATTTGCTCCGGTGATGGCAACACCAAAGCCAGGCTGAAAGGGGAAGAATCATTTGTATTTGCCTTCAGAATGCTGAGGCTCCAATAAAAAACTGTAAGAAATATTGGGCAAAATAGGGATCTGCACATACATATTAATTCATTATTTATATTATTCAGGTTTTAACTGTTAGCAACAATGATGACATGAATATTAAACTGCAGTGTTAAAGTGGCTCTTAGGTGAAGGACAATAGAGAGACACAACATTAAATTCTAGAGAAGTGGTGAGGCACCTCAGTTGCACCAAGATATGTAATCAAGAGTTTAATACCTCCTTATCCTCAGAGTAGGAGGGTTTGCCTGTCTCCAATCCATATGGTCTGTCTTCTCTTGTGTAGAAGATACAGGATGGGCAGTGAAGAAGGATCCTTCTCTCCAAATTAGGATGAGACAGCAGATATTCTATTCCTCTGAGCTATCTGGTTCAAAACCTGCATGAGTGGAGGTGATGGTGGTCTTCTACATCTGTGTTACCACAGTCTGTGTGTTGTCCTATCATGACTGAGTATGGTTGGTATCCACCACCCCGAGCCTCACTCCGCGGGGTTGATATGTGTGACTGGAGGAGTAACCAGGGCCCCACCTGGGTGACATCCGTGGCAGTACGCTGATTTCTATCAGTTGGAAATTGTGATAGTTTTGCAGCAACTTGACTATCTCTTCCTTTCCTGAGCAAAAGCAAAACTGGTGAACAAAAGCACAGCTATTTTTACTGTTAGCTATCAAAAGGAAACGACACTTTACATTCTTATCAGAGAAATAAATGGAGATGCCTTACTCTGTACTAGAAAGTCACAGAAACAATTCAGAATTCCAGTTTGCTTTCCTAAATACTACGGATTTTATGAGCCTGGTTGTATTTCTTATAACCTTCATTTAGGAACATACATACCTGGCTGTTTAAAGCATTCTTTGGTTTGCTGTTGGATGTGCAAACACTGGACAAAATAACCTGGCAGAGGGTTTTGAAGTTAATTATGCAGGAAGCCACGACCCGGCATATATCTCACCAAGCATAAACTGTCAATGACCTGTAATGCAAGGAAGCATCACTCCTTTTGCCTTAATGCTAAATCCTTCCAGAAAGAAGAACAGAGCTGAAGAAATGTGATAGCTATGTTGTACCTGTGATCACAGATTGTTCTTCAAGGTAAGCTAAGATGTAGCTGCAAAAGGTGTCGGGCTGCTTTCCCACCTGTCTGCCAGCAAAGCAGGTTTGTTCTGAGGTTGTTTTCCCCAGGCTGGTGCAGGAGGGCTCATGAGGGAACCAACAGAGATGGTCCTGTAATGAGCTCACAGTGCAAGCGTGGCCTTAATCATGACTCCCAAGAAATAATTTCCCTTAGCCAGTACTTTGACTCTGTTTTCTATAGAGTTAACAGATTAGAGCATGTTTATGGAAATAAAGCACTATTTCTTTCTAAAGATGGGGTGACTGAGCCATTGTCCCTAGGTACCTATGCAGTTGTAACTCCAGGGATGTGCATCTGAGCTCCAAGTTCTTTGGTACCATTTCAGGGCAGCAGATGGGACAGCACGGTGCAAAGTGACCCTGATGTAAATGTCATTTGGATCTTTCTATAGCAATGAGAGAATTGTTAAAAGTTAATGGTTTGAGCATCTTAGCTTACTAAATACACACACAAATGTCTCCTGAAACCTGTAGCTTGACTTTAGGTAATTAGGCTCTCATTTGATCCACAGAGCCAACCAGGCTCTGGAATCACCAAGACAAAGCCACAGCCGCCTGGCTGGACACGTGCCAGAAATGGGGCTAAGAGACCCCCAGTTTCAGGTACCCTCAGTAGAAACCCAGTGGACAGGTCTCAGTGTGTCCCCCAGTCATCCAGATTCTGACCCCATGTACGGTGGGGGAAGCTGGATGCTAACCACACGCTACTGTAAAACCCAAACGCATAGGAAGAGAACCGAAGCTTCGAGTTTGTGGTGCTTTAAATAAGTCTGAGGCTGATGAGAAAATTAGCTTTGACATTCTGAATTCATGCTGAAAAATGTAAGGGAAAATGGGATGATCATTATTAATAATCAGTAGCAGAAGTCAAACGTCTGAAGGACTATTTGAACTATAACGATGCCCTCTTAAAAGTTTGAAATGAACTCTTCATAAAAGTTTAAAACTTGGGATATTAGCTCATGTGCATTTCTTTAATGTCTGATTAGCAGAAAGTGTAGAACAGATGTTTTTTCCCCCTCTTTCTTCACAGATAGCTAACTTTTGCTTCTTCCTTTAAAATGTAAAATATGCATTACAGTTTGGAAAGCATTCACAGAAGATTACTTCATACTGTGAACTGGAGCTGCCTTCCAGAGGGATACACTCTAGTCTGGTCAGATACTTTTCACTGCAACTCTTGTTGCCTTTTTTTTTTTTTTATAAAAAGAAGTTTTGCCATCCTGATAAAGCTTAGTTAACAACTCAGGAGATGTTATTATATATAGCCTGAAATTTCTCCTTTAAGGATATATAGAGCCAGATACTGAAATAATGTCAAAACTGCAGCTTTCTCCATTGGAGAAGATGAAAGTGCATTTGCTTACAGTTATCCCCTATTCCATCCCAGTGACACTCCAACTCTAATTTTAATTCTTCTGTAAAGAAAATATTTTGACAACAAAGACAGACATTAATGATGATTGAGACTTGCTTTTTCACTCCTTTTCCTCTTTCTCAAACCGCCGTGTCCTTTCTTTCGATATTTGTTCGAAAGTCCCTTTCTCGAGTGACAGAGGAGCAAACTCAGCCCATCAGCAGGGAGATGGTGCAGCCCCCTCCCAGGTGGGAATAAACACTCACTTGTATTCCCTTCCTTTGCCACCATTTTGTTACAGCCCTGAAAAGCAGCAAATGGTGGTTATTGTTTCTTTGCAGGGTATGGTTTTGTACTGGATCCATGTGCAAAGTGTAAACATGTCATCAGTCCTCATTTGCTATATCCAAAAACATTCCCCATGTCCATATTTGATTTTCAAGTGCATCTGTGCACTGATTGAAACCCTCCCAACATGCTGCTACACAAATGCAAACCCACACATTGCTGATTTTGAATCAAATGCTCTTATGCTTCCACACTTCCATTTCAAAGTTTGCCTCAGAGTTGCAGTATGTGCCCTTTTAACACATTCCCCCCCTACACCCCCCCTTACAAAGAGATCCCTGTGTTCATTGCAGGAGCCCAGTGCAGTTTTTTTCCATTTTGTTCTTATTTATTCCTTGGAGTCTGCTTTTATTTTCACAGCTTATTTATCCTTTGTTTACAGCCCACATGTGCTTTTAAGCAACAAAACCAATATTTAAACAAAGGAAGTAAAATGCTGAGTTATAATATAGGAATTTGCTATAGATAGAAAGTTGGATTACAAATAGCACCGTGTTTTGCTATTAATGTAGTGCTTCAAAAAGGAGGGAGAAAAAAAGCTTATTGAGTTGCAAATTTTCTGAAAAAGATGAATCTGTTATAAAGTATGGTGGAACATTTTCCTTTTAACACCCATCAAACTCCTAGTCCAGAGGAAAAAAAAAAAGGAGGAGGAGGAGGGGGGGAGGAAGCCAAAATGTGTGTGCAAAGTTGTAATTTTAAAGCAGATTGTGTTGCACTTAATTATTTTTTCCATCCATCCCTCCCGACGTACGAGAGTTACCTTAACCACAGAGCTCTGTAGTACCCTTTGCCTGTCATTTTTAATCAGGTTGTTTTAGGTAATTTTTGTTATGCCCCTCATTACTGAATTGTTTATCAATAGGTGCACCAAGTGTCACTAGCTTTTCTCATCAAGCCAGGTCTGACAAAGAGCTGCAGTGCATGGGAAAGAGGCAGCTAGGTGAAACTAATGCCATAGATGTTTGATTCATTAGGAGCTTATTGTTAACGGGGATGTCTGATTGTAAAGGCTCAGTCAAGCAAAAGAGTGCAGAGTAATCAGTCGGATTTATAGTTTGCAGGGCTCAAAAAAAAAAAAAAAAAGAGAGAGAGAGAAAAAAAAAATCAACATAAACCTTTGGATATAGCAGAAACAGAAAAATCCCCTTTGGGCAGCCCTAACCTGAGACCAGCCAAATAAGGTCATGCTACATGAAGGTTGCCTGTTAGGTGATGGAAGATATAGGAGGATTAGAGCCATATGGCATGGCCTATCATACCTTCTGACTTAAGATAACAAAGCCAAGCTTTGTGCTTAGCTGTTTTTGACTGACATCATCAATTTTATTTTATGTTGGTCACCTCCGGTAACAGGAAAAAATGGCCTAGGGTTGATAACACATGCCTGTTTTTTTAGTATTAAGATGCCTTACAGCCAGTTTTTGCACTGTAAAAAATTTCAAAGAATTAGTAGCTTGTTCTTCTATCAACCATCCTCCAGCAACTGTCAGCTCCCCCCCTCCCTTGTTTTCGGTTTGTACCTTGCAAATGAGAGACAGCCTTATTCAGAACCAGATGTAAGGCTCCTAGAGAATGAGCGTAAGCTGTTGTACTTTAAGCCTAATGGGAAGTTTTATATGCAAGGGCCTTGAACTGATTAGTATAATTCCCTCTTTAATACAGCTGTCCCTCCAGATTAAGGTAAACCAAATGTTGCAATCAGAGATTAGTGTACCTTGCCAGTTATTAACATCCCCGGTTGCTCGGAGAGCACGTCAGACACTAATGCTGTGTATTTATTTGCCACTTCCACGCTGTAACTTGAACTTCTGCACCTGTCAAAGCATTCCAGGGAAGAGAGGGGTATTATTGGGAGGCAAAAGTTTTATACCTGTTACACCTGTTTGGTTTTGTCACCGCCTGAGATTTTCTTTTTTTCTTGCCAAGATTGCCAGGTGGTTTAATCCGTTCCTCTGCCGGTTTTATGAAGAAAGACTTTGTCTACTAAATTGCATTTGTTGCTCTCATCTGCTTTCCCTTATCGAGTATGTGCTACTCACCTAAACTGCCTCTTTTTTCCTTTTTTTTTTTTTTCTAATTTAATTTCTCTCTTTCTCGCCTCCCCCGGCTTTGGCGAGGGTTCTCCGGCTGCTCTTTGTGTGCCGAGGGATGCGGCTCGGGGCGAGGAGAGGCAGCACCCGCTCCCGCTGTGCTCGCATCAGCCAGCAGTGCCTCTCGCCCAAGGTGGGTCACGCAGTTGTCTTCTTGCATTTGGCAGGATATCCTGTCCACCAGCAACACAGATGTCAAGAGGGACAATGTCCGGGTTATCGGGGGAAGATCTTTGCCTCCCCCCCACCTGAACAGATTTTCTAGATAAATATATACCGTAAACAGACTTAAAAAGCTTAAGGGAGTGTGTGTGTGTGTGTTCAGAATGTTCAGTGTGCCTTAAATTGATAAAGTTAGGCCATGCTAAATAACTGCTCCTCAAATGAGTTTAATTGCTTAGAAGGCTCTTAATTTACCTGTAAATGCAATTGTCTTGGAGAGACAAGGGAGAACCACAACTTGGAGAGGAAGATGCTGCTACCTGGGGTTTATTTCTTTTACACTGGCAATTATCTAAGCATAAAGTTTTAAAATGAGTAGCAGAAGGAAAGCACTTGCCTGTTCTAGCTGGAAATTAATAGAAAAAAAATAAAAAAAGCCCCTACCAAACACCCCAACCTTTGCTTTTCAATAACTCCCCCAAATACACTTCAGCGCTGTGAGTGTAGGGCTGAGTGTCAGCTGTAGTTTCTGGAATATTGTTGTGTCCTAGCAAAGACCACGCTAAGACAATCCTTTTTTT
>VXBZ01001718.1:284451-295301 GCA_013399135.1 Heliornis fulica | reverse complement strand
AATTGAATAGATTCCTTATTAAATAGATAATTGACATAAGGTCAAAAAGGGCCATTTTAGCACAGTCCCCCTAATAACAAAGTTTATTGCCGGCTGCACGCTGCCTGCACGTTATGGCTTAATTGCAGATTTTTTTTTGAAAAGACAAAATATGTTCGTATCCGAGGAATTATGTCTTGCAGCCTACTAAATATGCTAATGCAATACTAAGCAGGGATAAAGTTCTTGCCATACCACCCAACAGTTGCGTGGGACACGCTGCCAAGTTATTGTTAATTGTAAAGCGCAAGCAGGCTTTGCAATCCATCTTAATTGTCATACTTACTCCAGGTTTGGTGATAAGGCTAGATGGGCTGTTTTAAAGTGACAACGTTGACAGGGGGAAAGGGTGTGGGCCTGGGCTTGTGGTTCTGGAGGGGTTATGCGCTCTGACCTGCCGTAGGTTGATATGGACAGTCTGCAAGGGGATTTTAGTTGTCATGGGGTCCCCAGGCAGTTGAATAGAGTGACTGTCTGTCCTGCTTTTTCCTGTTAGGATCCTGACACGTGGAGCATTGATGAACTCAGCATAACGTTGAATAGGAGCTTTTTGGCAGCTGAGACACAAGGGCTAAGCTGCAGGTCAGAGATAACACTAGTGCAGATCTCCTCATGCACACAGTTAGTAGCATGCTTTCTTCCCTCCTGAGTGCAGGAAATAGCTCATGTTAAATACGTTCACTTTTCAGTTTTCCTTTCTTCTAAAATGCAGCTTGACAGATTGGGCTTTTCAGCCTCCCTCCACCCCCCCCTTATTATTATTATTTTTTTTCACCACCTCTGCTTTCTACCTCCGAAATACTCTTCAGGAAGCAGGAGTTAATCTTGGGGAGGAAACGATAAGGTGATACTTGATTTTTTTTTCAGGGGAAAGCAGAAGGATATGACTGCCCGGTAACTGCACAGAAATTTGCAGGGACGCCTTTTTTTAGGGCTTCCCTTTGCTTTTTCCTTTCTCCTCCTCAGAGCAGAGGATGGCAGGTCTGGCTGGAGGTAGGCTCGAGGGGTTTAAATAGCATCAGGGGCAGGAAGGAAGTGCTGGGAAGGTACATCGATAAAAGCCGCTTCCCTGCGCTTCTCTATCAGCTCCCCGGATCAGGTGAATCGGGTCGTTCCTTTCCCAACTTTGATGCATCCTGGCTGGCACAGAAACGTGTCTTTGGAAGTTGTTTTATATTCAGCCAAGTTTTTTACGTGGTTCCAAAAGAAAGAGGGCGAGCATTGTCTCCGCTAAATGATGTCAAGCCGGCATCCTGTGTACCGAGACAATGTGGGAGCCTCTATCTGCTCTTGGCATTGCTATTGAGGCTGCCTTGGCTGTTTGAAGTGTTTATGTCAGGAAGGCTTGAACCTGACGGAGATTTGGGGAGGGGGGTCACTCTTTAACAACCTCTGCCGGCGCGTACGGAGTCGTGTGCGCCTGGCGGGGTGGTAGCGAGCCTGAGAACGCCCAACTCGTGTCACTGGGCGTGAACACGGGTGGAGATGTGTACGTTTCATCTGGGCTTCGAGGCTGAGTGGGACCTTTCTGTGGGAAGAGCCTTGGTGGTGATGGGGGGTGCTCTTCTTCCAGCAAGGTGGTGCTCCGCACAAGCCGGGCAGAGCCAGGATGAGACCCTATTGTGCAGGCCTGTCCACATTAGTGGAATCCTGTGCCTGTGTTTAGACTTTCCACGACTTAATTGGGCCTCTGCAGCAAACCGTTTGCAGCAAAAGGGCCAAGGCTATTGTTTATTCCTGCAGCTATCACTGAGAGCCACCCAGACAGGGAGAAGGACAGACATAAATACCGTCTTTGTTACACTTTGGATGCTCCTTTTGCTATCCTGAACGATTCTATACTTGCTCTTGAGTGACTTCAGCAGCCGTAGATGCGCGTTTTCTCTTGCCTGGCGAGGAGGAAGGTGGCTAAGAGAAAGGATGGCACAACTCATTAGGTGGCCTGGTGCTTTCAGGGTGCTGCTACTCCTTGTTTTCTTCTTTGGGTCTGAGCAGAGGAGCTGTAGCCAGCGCTGCTCCGAGCTTGGGGAACGCTTCCCAGCTGCCGCGGCAGGGTTGTGAGTTTTGTCTCGGAACGCAGCGCTGGGAGCTCTGTGTATTTTCTTTGCTAAGTCGTGAATTCATTATGAAATTTATCCGATGAGATCTATGACTCCGCTAATATTTCCACAGCACAGTTTGGCCTTTTCATTCCAGAGAGGGTTGGACAGGAGCTAAGAAGATCTGGCTTTTGTTTTCAACTCTTCTACAACTTCCTGTATGACCTTGGGCAAGTTGCTTAATCAAGCTGTCTGGAGCTTTCCTTTGTAGTAATGTTACTTGCAAATGTTAGAAGTGTCGTGAATATGCATGGTCGATTGGGTAGGTGATGTTCAGGTACTAATTTGATACCTCGTGGGAGAAAGAAGCCCGATAAAATTAGAAACTGTAAGTCTGAGTATCTCACCTTGGCTTCCAAGGTGGGATTCAGAGAAACACTGACGGCAACAAGACCCTGGCTGATCTGATTCAGGGTTAGGCACATGTAGTGCCAACCCTGGGTGAGAATTTTGCTACCCAGAGGGATGAAGTAAATTGTGGAAAGCTATCTAAATGTGCATGTGCAGCGAGAGCCCGTGAGATATCTGAGGGCAGGGCCTGCGGATGAGGATGGGCAGGCACCAGGATGCAGGTGCTGTAGGGTTGCACTGAATTTCCTTGTAGGAGCACACTCATGATGGCCTTGTGGGTAGGGAAGAAGAAAGCCTGTGCCCTAAAGCCCCTTGAGGAGCTATGATAGGATGTGTTTTTTAAAGCAGCAAAATTACGTTGATAAATGTTAGTGTATCGAAGAGCTTGATGGCAGCCCAGTTTACAGGGAGTGGTAATATCTTTATTAAGCCAACTGATATAGTTGGAGGGTTAAAAACAGACAAGGCTCTTTACTATAATTAAAATAGGCTGCTTATATCTAGTTAAAAACCATGTAAACTCTTAAGGCCAAATGCTGCAGCTAGTTACTATTAGTGAGAAACTGTAAACTACAAAATCCCAAACCAGGAAGTCCCATGGAGATAAAAAAATATCTAAGGAACAGTCAGAAATGTGCCCTGTATTATTGATGCTTCGAGCGGTATTAAGTTGTGAAGGGCTGGAATGTAAACAGAGTTACAGATGTCTGATGCCGTAGGTGGAGTGAGGGAAGCAGGAAATGCACTCCTTCACTTGGGATGTTTGGGAAAAAAACACCTTCTGCCTGTCTTTATCTGCAACAGTTTAACCTACAAAGCAATTCGAAGGAGAGTGAGCTGGGCAATTAGAGTTGTTTCTCCTATTTATAGTGGCAAAATAATAGGAGTTTTGCAAGCCAGCTGAACATGGTCCCAGTTCAGAGCATGATGAGTTTTAGAAGTGACCTCAGGAGAGAGTAATAGTAGGGGTAGGTTGTGTCACGACAGTAAATGCTACAGCTGTACACACATATGGTTACTCTGTCTAGGCATGCCTGTGTCCTAGCGAGACAATTATTTTATGTATCTTTCTAATGTAAAGCTAATGATTATTTTCCTCCCTCGGGGTGAAGTGCAAAGGATCAGTTTTTGTTTCCTAGAAGAGGGTGGGAGTACAGCCTCAGTTGGCTACAAGGGCTCTGGTAATCCTGATACTTCTATTTCCCAACCTTTAAAGCCTCCAGCCTTATCTTATCTCCCTGTGGTTGCTGTTACCCCTGCCAAACTGCTGACTGGCTGCTAACATCGTTACCTTTTCCTCTGATTTGCATAGGTTAAGCATAGAGCAGAAGTTGCCTGTTATACCTTCTGGTGCAGGTTCTGCTCCTCTTAAAAAAGCCACCCTCAAATAGAGCAACCTACTGCTCTGAAGGAGCGATCTTTTTAATTGCAGCGACATAAATTAGCGCAGAACCCACCTTTGCACATCCAGCGGGAGAAGCTGGGAATCACGGTGTCATGGGAGGTGATCTGTGTGGGGTCAGGCTGGGTGAAATAGTGCCTGATTCTTCCCTCAAGGGCAGAGCCACCCTCTGGAATGATACTTTGGGGCATGATAATCTCCTACTGCATTTATAAACCCAATGGGCAGCGGTCCTCGCCGAAGGATTCTGGCAACTCATGGTTATAGAATCATAGAATCATAGAATGGCTGGAGTTGGAAGAGACTCCCAGAGGTCATCCAGTCCAACCCCCCTGCAAGAAGCAGGGACACCCCCAACTAGATCAGCTTGCTCAGGGCCTCATCCAACCTGGCCTTGAACGTCTCCAGGGATGGGCCATCCACCACCTCCCTGGGCACCCTGTTCCAGTGCTCCACCACTCTCCCAGGAAAGAACTTTTTTCTAATATCCAATCTAAATCTCCCTCCCTCTATTTTGAAACCATCACCCCTTGTCCTGTCACAACAGGCCCTACTGAACAGCCTCTCCCCATCTTTCTTGTAGGCCCCCTTGAGGTCCTGGCAGAGCGCTAGAAGGTCTCCCCGGGTTCTCCTACAAGTTCTACATGCCCTGCTGCACAGGACAGTGTGTTGTGATGGACAGCCTGTACAAACCTGAAATACTCTTTGTCCTTTGCATCGTGGTTGTTGTTGGTAAACTCATATAAATGGGAAGTGCCGTTTCCTTCACATTGTTTGAAGTGGTTTTGTTTGAGAAATAACTGAATAACTGTTTTCCGTGCTTAAAACGGGAGAGCTTTTCCCTGACGCCCAAAGTCTGAATTAGTGTTCTGGATGGTCTGGAGTGCCCAGAATAGCAGGGCAGGCAGGTTAGGGTCCCAGGCATCAAGGCATCCTAAGAGTTAATCTCTTTCCTAATACATAACCCTTTATTTCTTTATTTTTGCTAGAAGTTCTGATTTTCATTTATTTCTTACTGCCAGCTAAAATGCTGACATAGAAGAAAAAAAGGGGATGGCAAGTGCCTCTTTTGGAAATATTTGGTTGACACCTAGGTAACGGGTCAGACACCTTTCCTGGGGGAGGGGGAGCTCTGAGGGAGATCAGGATTGCTGTGGCAACGTGAGCTTCCCAAGTTTCTTTTCTGCACGTGCATTTAAATTGGTGACTTTGAAAGAGAAGTCTGTATGTGCAGTATGCCCTGGTGATTTTTTTTTTCCCTCTCTCTCCTCAGCTTTTGCTATTTCATAAGCCTGAAACAATAGCAGTGGAAACAGAAATATCCCTCAAGTGATGGTAAGGAAGCAGGTGAGAGCGCGGCGGTCACTTAGAATTCAACTGATATATAAAAAAGAGAAGAAAAGAAAAAAAAAAAATCCATTGAATTTGTTTTTGTGAGCAGTGCTAGTTGCCTTGCCAGTCTGAAGCTGGCACTGTGGGTTTGCTGTAATCACTGAGCTGCGAAAAAGAGACACGGGTTTTGTTTGTTTGTTTGTCATCATGGAGTTGAGCAGGACTTCAGCAGTTGAATGCACATCCCTTTTCTCTGCTTTCATCCTCTTCTCTCTGATTCTGAATGTCACGTAAACTCCCCTTGATTCTTCCAATCTGTTTTTTGACCCTCCTTAAGAATTAAGAATTTTCTCTCTCTCTATATATATACATATATATATACACACACCCCACATGCAAATATCAGCTTGGAAAATGTGTCTTTTTTGGTGGTAAAAATAACTCGCGATAAAAATCAATTACATTTATCACTTTGAGTGCTTTCTTTGAGTGCCATCTCCTACAGGAGACTGTGCACATGTGTGTTACGCTGCTTTGGGGACATCCAAGCAGTAGCCCTTGTTCTGGATGGTTCTCAGGGCCATAGGCAGGATGACATCTTGGGTTTGTTGCAGTTCCATGTGGGCAAGTGCCTGGGATCTGAGTCCTGAATGTGCTGCAGCATTTTGCAGTGTAACATGTAGACCATTAGGTTGCAACACAAAGTTATTCAAAGATTAGAAGGAAAATACACATTTTCAGAGGAAGGAGTCTTGTAGTCAAACAAGGTGGCACAGAGCAATGCCAAGGGAAAGAAAATATTCCTTTAGGGCACTTAATCACCAAAGCCAATAATTCTTGGAAAGCAGCTTCAAAAGGCCCATGTTGTCCAATATTTTGGATACAGCTGGTTGAAGATCTAATCCTGAGACCATGGAGCCTGTCTTTCTTTTTCTTAGGGACTGGGGTCTCTGCCTGGCTGGGTTTCTCCAGTGCTGCGTGGAAGGTCGCATCCCTCTCAGCATCTTCCCAGCATCACTCACTAGCTACTTGCCACAGCCCTGGTGTGAAGCCTCTGCCAGAGGCAAGGAAAAGGATGGGAAGACATGTGGTGGGAATATGTTGAGTTCTACTTTTCCTTGGCTTGCAGATGGCAAATTCAAGGCTTGTACAAGCTAGACAGAACAATCCAAAGACTGCTATAATGCACTTTCAGAGCTAACTGTTGGTTGTGAGTCTGTGAGTAGCCACAGGACTCACATGGTAGTCCAAGTTGCCATCTCCAAACCAAGGCTTTATGGTTTTGACATGAACTTGAAAGAATTTAGTTCTCTGGATGCCATGCTACTGCCTGTGTGACATTTACAGTCACTGGCTTTCCAGCTGACCTTTCTGGGAGGAAGGAGAAAGTCTCAGGCTGTGTTGCATCCCCCAGGAGTAGGGATGAGCATCTCACACTGGCAGTGTTGGGTTGGCACGGTCTGTGTTATCGGGGATAGTCTCAGTCACTGTGGCTTTTCCAACCTTCTGGTGGTCTGGAGTTTTGGCTGCATGGGAAGTTTGCCTGACCAGTAGGTATACAACCAATATAGTGTTCCAGTGAAGCTTACACACTTGGAACAAAAATGCCTTGAGCTGAGAACAGGCTAGCTCTAGAAGGAAAGTATCTCCATCACCCTCATACCTCCTATTTCTGACGTTTTCTCCTTCTTGATACCTCAACTTGTTCACCTACTGTGCAGTAAACACAGACCTTCTGCAGGTTCCTCTTCCTTGGCACTGGCCAAGATGCTGTCTAGACCAGACTGTTCCTTAGGAGGATGCAGACAGTCTGATTTCTAGAGAAACTCCACAATTACCCACCTAGCTTGACTTTATGCCTTGACGCATCTGTGAGTCAACACGGTGGTGATACATTCTTCCAGATGCTTCCAAAAAAGTGTTGTCCTGACCCAGAGGTTTTGCTAGTCATCTCTCTGACACAGACTATAGCCAACTTTCCATAGGGCAGTCTGGTGGAGATTGGTAATGAGCCAGTATGAAGCACTTTTTTAAAAAAATATGGGGTTTTTTTCACAGCTAATTCTTACTCTGTCAGGGATGTCTCAGGCCACGGTGATTTCATGCTGTTGTTTCCATAGTTAGGCAGTGTTTGCATCCGAGTGCACAGCCCCTCCAACTGTTAGCAAGGATGTGAGTGTCTGGTGTTCCCTGTATCAGTCCCTTGCACCTTAGGTTCACAGCCAAGCCAGTCACCCTTATTAATAGAGAGCTGGATTTCTGTGGTGAGACGTTGAGGTTAAGTGTCACAGGGTGCAGCGCGGCGATAAGGACGCGACGTCAGCTGCGTTGGAGGACTGGCAGTGAGAACTCAAGCCAAGTCTTGCCTGGACACATGAAAATGTTGCTGTGGGGCTCCAGTGACACTCAAAGGTCGAGGGGTACCTCTGGCTCGAGAGGGCAGGTCATCTCGTGTGGTAGGTTCTCAGTACTACATCTATCTGGGGTTGGCCAAGAGCGAGGGAAGGCAGTCACATGTTTTAAGGTGCAGAAGTCTCATTTTAACGATCAGGAGCATGGCCTGGTGAGCCCCACTCTTCCCTGCCAGCTCTGCAGATAAGCCTGTGGCAGGTCAGGCTGAGGGATCACCGTGCCCCGTCTCTGGCCTCAGTAAATAGCAGGCACAGGGGCGAAGCAGAAGAGCAGGGGAGTAAGATAGTGAGTCTTCCCAATCCTCCCCATTTTCAGCAACTGTTTCCTTTATCTGATGGATCAGTTGAGCCTGTGAGCATGACTTGAACTGCACCTTTCATGTGTTCGTTGAAGTGGCAGGCCCACAACCTTGCAGCATCCTTTTTAGAGTTGACACCGCTCAACTGAGATGTCTCCAAGGGGTCTGCAAGCTGAGGTCTGAGCAGTCCCCACCAGCACAGATCTTGTGTCAGGCTTGTGTTCTGTTGTTAAGATGGACTGAGGTGTTTTAGTTTAATGTGGAATGACACTGATAGGGAAAGAAAAGGAAAAAAAGAATCATCCCAAGAGGTCAGTTCCTGTGTCAGGACTGCCTCCAGTTGATGCAGGAGGACTCATCTTCTGCTGGGCTCTTTGCTAGCCTGTGTTCAGAGACCTTTCTCTAGACCACCTATGAAACTAATAATCATCACAATAGTTAAAGTTATTAATTGTGTCTTGGGGTTTTTTTGTTTTGTTTTCTTTTGTTTCTCTTCATTTTTGGCTCCCTCCTCGAGGCCAGGCAGCCATCCCCACCGGAAACCCCTGCTTTAAACGAAGGACTCACTGGGGTGAAAGGAGTAGGTTTCCTAAGCCACCAGATCAAAGCAAAACCTCCCAGCCCAGCCAACACACAGGTTTCCTCCCGCTCCCAGGTTCACACCGCGTGTCCGGGCTGGGTGTCCAACTCAGCTGCCTCCCCCCCCAGGATGCTGAGCGTGCTACCTCGGGATCTTCTCCTCCTTAGTCTTGCCTTATTTATGTATTTTTAATTATTATTATTTAAAAATAATTTGGTGGCCCTCTAGCTGAGTTATCTGCTGTCGCTGCAGTATATGTGGACTCCCACAGCCGAAAGCCTCTGTTTCCTTTCTGCCAGTACCTTGGTATCTGCCTTGCCCAGGAGCCTGCTGATGAAGATTTCCTGTTTGTTTTGAGTCACTGCTGGAGTGATAAATATACTTCGGCTTTCTCCTCCGAGAGGAAAGAAACCAGCTGCCCCTAACTAAAGGGAAAAATATGTTGAAATTCCACCAAAGGGCCCTGTTATCACGAGGCTTCCATGGAAGGATGAAACCGGGTAACACGACCCACGACAAAGGAGCGATTTCCATATTAAAAACGTCCCTCAAGCACAAGGGGGGTGTGTGTGTGTGTTTGCCTTAAATCAGCTCCGTAACTTTAATTTTTTAAACCAGGTTGGAAATAAATAAATAATTACAAAGCCCCCATAAACTTACACGGCGGAGTAATGCTTGGCTGGATAAACAAACAATTATACTTGTGGTTTCTTGATCTGACCACAAGCTTTAAATGCCATATTTTTGTATGAACCTATAATGCTTCTGGATAAACAATTGTGTTTATATTGTCAGGAGTATCCAGTGTGGTGTTGTGTAATTTCTATGTGTGATTACTGGGATATAGGATAAATTCCAAAAGAAAAGAAAGGAAAGGAAGATTAGATTATTAAGTCATTTTTAATAAAAACAGCATAGTTTGGAATTGCTTATAGCTTAATTTGTAATTTTAAAAGAATGCAGCACTGGCTTTTAAGTTTCTACAATTATCTTTTCATCTCTTTTTATCCTTTTTTTTTACTAGAGAGGGGGCCCAACCCAAAACCTTGGATCTAAACCCAGGATCCAGGTTCAGATCTGAGTTCACAGCTCCAGTCTCGCTCTTGAAGAAGCAGAGTCAAGCTGGTAAGTTCCAGCACATGCTGTGTTTGAATGTCCAAGCCAGTGTCCAGGGGTGTTTGACTCTCAGGAGTTACTTTTGCTAGATGCAGGGGTGTGAGTGGTGTTGACCTTGGGTCTTTGGGGTGCCTCCAGCCCTGCAGAGGAGCCAGGTGGGGTGGCAGGGGTCAAAAAAGCATTGTAGCAGATCATAAGGGTTCTGGTCAGTGAAATATATATATATATAGGTTTGGTGTGTGTGTATATATATATATATATATATACACACACCAAACCTCATTGAAGGTATCCTCGGTCAGGCTTTGGTCCAGTCGAAACCAGTACAAGGCTGGGCTGAATTATTGAGAGCATTTGGGAGGTGGCAGCTCCTTGCCATGCCTTGGAGGAATGTGTGCTTCCAAAGAGGGGATGTTGTGTGAAGTGTTCTTATTGCTTCTAAAGGTCCTTTTCTGGATCTCCTACAAAAAGGCACGGGACCCAGTTTTGCTTTCGGTACATGTTTGAGCTGCTGCTCATAAAGGAAAAAAAGAAAAAAAAATACAAGAAGAAGTGTTTTGCCTGCAGTTTTTGATATATTTCTCCTTTTTAATGTAAACTCCATAAGCCTCAGCAAAGAAAGTGTGCCTTTCTGTACTCACTGGCACATTCCCATTCCAGTACCCTAGCAGGCTCTCTCCTTTATATTCACTGAATGAAATCACACGGAACAAAAATAATCATATTTAAGCAGTTTGAAGTATACTTTTTCCATGGTTTACCTTTACCATCTCCTAGTAAAATATAATTTCTTCTTTAACAGCAGATGAAAAAAAAAAAACAAAAACCCAACCCAAAACCATTACAGCTTTAAAGCCTGAGATTATAAAAGACTGCAGCTAGTTTAGATCTCACAGTTAGAAGTTAATTCTAAGTCACTGGAATTGAAAACATCAGTTTACAACATTTACTGGCTTGCTATAAAAATGTATTCCCCTGTGTTATGTTAAACATGAGAAACTACACCTCGGTGTGTCCATTATTTATATATTTATTCATATCTTGCTGCTTCTGATTCAGCTGTGTAACTGTATGCAAAACAGATAATTACCGGGGAACAGAATAATTTGTATTTTGAGGGGAATAAATACCCCGAAGGATTTGCTTTTGGGGAAAGAACACACTGCAAAGATATTACATAGATTTTGTAAACAGATATGAAAACAAACCAAAAAAAAAAAA
>VXBZ01001718.1:214888-284434 GCA_013399135.1 Heliornis fulica | reverse complement strand
AAAAAAAAAAAAAAAAAAAAAAGGTGAGGAAATATGTTGAGCCCAACGATTTTGACACCACCGTGTTTGCGGTGGGGGAAGTAAATGTTCTTTCTAAATACTGAAACCCTCATGAATGTGAGGCCCGTTAGTTGACAGGGTTATGCAGAAAATTGGGTTTAATACAACCCTGCCCAGATCCCAGAATGATTTTGAGGGGTTGGTCTCTCTCTGTGAGGAGGTTAGGTTGGGGGCAACCATATGTGCCCACCAGGTATGTGGAAACAGACTGCTTAAGAAGTAGGTGCAGCAAACATGTCTCACACATGGTAGTTGTTTTAAGGAAAGAAAAAGTTGTTTTAAGAAAAGAAGGAAAATCCTTCTCCTAAAGTTGTTTTAAGGAAGGTCCCTTCCACATGAGGACCCTTGTGCTCTCCCCTCCGTGGTGCAGGCTGTGAGCATCCAGCCCTGGATGGGTGACAGGAGCCTGGCTTCCTCCATGGTTAAGCACCATAGATGGTCTCTCCTCCAGTTTTCTTCTCTGACATACTGTGGAAGAGAGATGCAGGAGACAGTAATTCCAGCATTTCCAGTAACAGAATTACTCCTGGAAATGTGGCTGAATAGCAGCAGCGCCGCTCATCTCCCTCTGATTTATTTAGCGTGAGTGTTTACTTGTCCAATTTCTCTTTGCAGGCTTTCTAGTGGGGAGTGGGAGTCTCCCAGTTGTTCCCACAACAGGGGTTTTACATGCAAGTCCGTGCCAAAAAAGTGTCTTCAGTCACATTAAAACCACCCAAATCTCTCCAAATCCTGGGCTCTGCAGAACGATGTTGAACCTGTGCACCAGAGCACCCAACTGCCCCATCCCACAGCCCCCCACGTGCAGTGGGGCTGCACCCCAGGAACTGAGGCACAGGGTGGGTGAAGGGATGTGACTGGGGACACCTGAAGGGATGTGGCAGGACATGGGGTGAACCCCAATTTCCCAGTTCCTGGGCTGGAACAGTGAGATGGTTCCTGTGAGAGCCTGCCATGTGGGGCTCTGCCTTTCCAGTGCCAAGAAAAAAAAAAACCTCTAATGTGAAGACGCTCTGCAGACAAATATAGTTATGGGTAGCAGTGCACAAAAAGCAGTTTAACACAGTGTTAAAAAAAATCAAAGGGAAAAAAAAAATCTCCATCTTAAGATCACAGCCTGAACACTTTCACCAGGGCTGATTATGAGGTTTTTTTTCTTTTCCTTTTTTTATTTTTCTCTTTCCCTTTGCTGGAGAAGTTTTCTAAGGTATTTTTCAAACTTTCCAGTTTAGCAATGTGTTGGCTCAAATTGAAAAGAGAACTAGGCACTGGGTCACAGGCAGAATTAGGTTCGTGCTGGTGGTGGGGGCAGGTTGCTGACACAGCTACAATCAGACAAAACATTTAAAACTTCTGGCTTTGTACTTCTCAAATGCCTCTTTTAGAAAATCGCTTAAGTTGTTATTAACATCCACCACCCACCTTCCCTTTCTGGTCCTGACATTGTGTAATAATAGATAATGTTGACATATGTTCCCTGCTGGTCAGAAATACTATACTTCTGTGAAAGGTAACATTTTCAAGCAATGACAAAATGTATTTTGCTTGGACAGAGCATTAGTTATTGGACTAATCTCACAATGTGGGATGTGGGGTAAAAGTTTTAACATTTTAGTTGTGGGAGAAAGTTTGTTGGGACAGTAAAAGCATCAGTATGGGGTGTGTTTAGTTTTCTCTGTTTCTAGAGGTACTGGCTTGGTATCAAACTCTTGCGTCTGTAGGAATTTAAAAGAAACATTTGCAGTATGTATGAGGAACAGCTGTCTGTGTACTCCTAGCAACTTTTCAAAATGACTATTTGGACATTTTTTTTTCTCCCTAAGAAGGTTTGGAGAACCAGGGAATATGTGTGTGTGTCCCACAGTGAATATAATTGTTTTTTTTTTGTTACTAGATCAATTTTTAAATGTTGAGTAACTGTAAAAAGATCTGCATTTATTTATCTATTTCCCACTAAGCGAAGCTCTCTGAAAATAGAAAAAGAGGAAGAGACAGCAAAATCTTCCAAACAAATATGTTGTGAAAAAAAACCTACTTTTGAAAGTAATCTAGGGTGAGATTCTATAAAAACGTGTCTTGCTTCGCACGCCACCAAACTCGGCACAAGACCGCGCAAGCCTGGAGAAATCGAGTTTTATTTTAAGTCTTGCACGGATCTCTGTGCTGAGGAAGCTGGAAATCTTTTTTTTTAAACTTTTTTTATTAAATCTGGTCTTTTTACATGCTTCAGCAGGATCCAGAAGGAAGCACGAGAGTCCTGACTTTTGGTGGATAAACATCTCCTGTTGCAGAGGGCCCCCTCGGATTTGTTTTTAACCTGCCCTAAGCGGTGGGTTGATCTGTCGGTTCGAAATGTGCCTTTTCCTGCAAAATCAGGGAAGCTTTAGGGAACAGCCCTTCATCCAGCATCCTCCCACTGCCTCCTGGGCTCTGACACACTGGTCTGTGGGGACCAGGAGCTTTAACCTGCACAGCCCTTGCTGTGAGCTCTCAGGAGATGCTTCTGAGCAAAAGCTTTCGGTGCGGCGAGCTGCTGCCAGGCAGCTCTGGGATGGGGTCTCCCATGGAGCAGGACAGCCGAGAGCTCCCCTGCAAGCAGCTCCCCCATCCATCTTCCTTCACCCATCAGGACAGTCCTGTTTGTTTTCAAACTCTCCCTGCGTGTCTGTTGGGCTGCCTTGGGTTGGCTCTGTTTGCAGTTACACCCATTGATGTCAGTGGGGTTGCGTTGGTGGAATCAGGAGAAAAATTTGGCTCCTGGTCTTTTTATTCCTCCCCATCACCCCCTTTATTTTATTTATTTCTTTTTTTTTTTTTTTCCCTTTTCTCTTTTACACTGCTCAACCTAAGCCCAGCCTGCTGCCTGGCTTGTCCCGGGCTCCTGCTGCCGCTGGGGTGAGAGCTTCCCCGCTGCAGCTCCTGCTGCTTGGCATGGCTTTGCTGCTTCGGATCCAATCTCAGCTCAAAACATATCTGTGCTGCTTTCTGCTTCCTCCCTCCCTCTTTAGCTCGCCGTAAAGCATTTTATTATCCAGACTTTATGGAAGGCTCAGTACGAAATGAAGTTGTGAGGTTATTTGTTTTGGTGCAGCCAATCCAATAGTGTAAGCTACTTCCCTCCTTTAATCTTCTCCTCTTTAGATAGTACATAGGCTTTTATGTCCATTAATTGTCAGAAATAAATGCTTCTTTAGCTATTACTTCCTGAAACAGAGCAGCGATCTCCCTTACAAACGGCTGTTTATATTATGCATAGCACAGCCCCGTCACAAGAATACATCACAAGTTTTCCTAAGACCTTCCGCTCCCGTTTAGCATAATTCCCAGTTTAACTTTCTTTTTTTCCAGAAAGGAGAGGAAGTATCCAGTGGGCTACTGGACCACAGCACCCGCTGCCCCTCAGCTGGCGTGGCTGGGGATTAATCCCTTCCAAAGCCAGCAGGCATCAGGAGAAAGGGAAGAGCGATGGGAGCAGTGGGCAAGGTTAGTGGAGTTTCACGTTGCTGCTTTAGGACCTAATTGTTATTAATTATTTGCTTAATAGTAGAGACTTCATGTCCCAGCTGAGATTAAGACCAAGCGGTGCCAGATGTAGTGCAAACACCTATTAAGTCATGGTCCCTTTATCAAACACTTTATGGTCTAAATAGACAAGGCAGAGAAAAGATGGGTGATGAACAAAGAGGTGTCAGGGAATTGGAGGAACAGGGGCATTAGGGAAAGGGAGAGAAGTGAAGGCCACGATGTAATTTCTGGAGATAATCAGGGGATGGCCCATAACTGGAGTAAAAGTAAAAGCACACGTGGTTTTGCAGACCTACTGCATCCTGCCTGTCTCCGCTGCACGCAGGGCTCCGGGAGGAAGAGTTGGTGCAGATGTTCCTTACCCACTTCCACCAAAGCAACCTGAGCTCTGCCACCCTGCTGATGGAGAGTGTTTGAACTACCCCAGATGGGTATTTCTGAGCTGAGCTGGATTTCTTCATTGCAGGGTGATGAAGCGAGCATGGGGATGCCTCAGGATGGGGGCTGCCATTTCACCCAGAGCAGCCAGGTCTGGAAGAAGACATCCCAGGGCTACCTCTCTCCCTCCCAGTTTGTTTGGTACCTTTCTCAGACCCCTTGGAATGCAGGCACCACCAGCCCAGGCTCTCATACTCACTCACATCTACTTATACCTACTGACAGCTCTGGAGCGCTCAGTACAAGAAGGACACAGACTTGTTGGAGCATGTCCAGAGGAGGCAACAAAAATGATCCAAGGGCTGGAGCATCTTTGCTATGGAGACAGGCTGAGAAAACTGGGTTTGTTCAGTCTGGAGAAGAGAAGGCTCTGGCGGGACATTATAGCAGCCTTCCAGACCATGAAAGGTGTCAATAAGAAAGCTGAGGAAGAACTGTTCCCGAGGGCATGGAGTGATAGGGTGAGGGGTGGTGATTTTAAACTAGAAAAGATGAGATTTAGTTGGATATTAGGAAAAAATCCTTCAGTACGAGGGTGGTGGATCACTGGCACAGGTTGCCCAGAGATGTGGTGTAGGCCCCATTCTGGAGACATTCAGGCTTGATGGTGCTCTGAGCAAGATGATCTAGTGAAGATGTCCCTGCTCACTGCAGGGGGGGTGGTCTAGATGGGCTTTAAAGATCCTTTCCAACCTGAGACATTCTATGATTCGATGATTCCATGACACAATTTAATTTGCACCCCCTCACAAACCACATCTGAATTTGTCTCCTGGAAAGATCCTTTCTCACAAGGAATAGATCTCCATGGGCAGCTTATGGTCCAACCACTTGGGTCTGTCATGGGGAGTACATTGCTTTAATTCCCATCCCTTATTTAAGCTTATTTTAGCTCTGTGCAGCAGAGCTGAACTGAAAACTTTCTAAAGTTCCTTAAGTTCTGGAAAACCTAGACAAATGTTGGCTATCTTGCAACAAAGTATTTAAGACTCTTTGCTTATGTCTTCATGAATAACTTTCTGAAAGGGTTGTGACATACTTGTACCATTATTTTGTATGGCAATTGAAGAAAAAAAAATCTTGGAAGGACGTTTGTTTTTATTTTTCTTCTTCTGACCACTCTGTTTGGAAGAACTGCCAAGTTTGGCTCTGAACTTGCAAGTATAGTAACTTTTTCTTTTTTTTTTTTTTTATTTTTCTTTGAAACTTGGGTTTATAATGTCTGGAGCTGCTTTTGGTTGAAAGCAATTGTTTCATTCCTGACTCTTGTGATCAATTGAAATCAATTTCATACAGAAGGTTAACAGAGAAGGTCCAAACAAATGAATCCATGTGCATTTATCTGACAGTATCCCATATACAAATAACGAAAGCAGTACATTATCAATTCGCCGTAGTAAGAAGTATTCTTCATGTTTTTATAAAAAGTACTTAAGAGCTGACTTTGAAGAAAGACTTTGAAAACTTGCCAAACCTTCTTTGTATTTTGAAAGTCCACATCAAGAAAGTAGTAAATAGTCATTGAGCGTAGGAAAAAGGAAACTATTAGCATTGTTTTCTTTGAAAGATAAAAAGAAAAATGCAGTGCAAAACTTCATAATCTCTGAAATGTGTATTTGTTATTTGAATCAATTTAAAACAATTGTCACTATTAAGTTCATGTTAGCCTGCCTACTGAACTGTATAAAATGGCTCTGTATCTGCTAGTTTCACATATATGGGTTCCCCCCTTTCCTCATCTCCTCCCAGTTTTACAGGCTCAAGCGTTCCCATTTAACTGCAGAGTTAGAATTTGTGTGAAGGCTCTGCTTAAAAAACCCTCCTAATTTAGCTCCCTAACCCTCCTTGGGAATTTTTCTTTAAAATCTATATGCATCCCACTCCTGTAAGGATTCCTTACAGGAGTGGGATGCATATAGGATATCCTCGATTTCTATAAGTAAATAGTTCCTCCGATTTCCCTTTCTGGGGCCCCATTTCCATCATGCAGCAGCTCTCTGTAATGTGTTCAGATAAGATATCCCTTTGTTTTGTTTTGGTTTGGGATTTTGTTTTGTTTTTTATTTTCAGACAGCTCCTGGGCTACGCTTTCTGCCGTTGTTAGTGTGATTCGGTGCGGCATCATTTTGAAATCACTGCTCATCACTGGGAGAGGTGAGACGAGCCACATCCTGTAGGCTTTTAAAAAAAAGAGAATCATTTCTGAGGGAGCTTAGCCATGTGTTTGGATGAAACTCTGAATATTCTGATCCCACACACCACCTTGGAACAGGTATACCACATCCTTGCACTGAACACATGAACCTTGGTATTGTTTTATCATGTGCAATCAAGTAGCCGAGTCGCCTTTTACCACCGACAATTCAGGTTGTACTTATGCATATATTAATTGCAAAGCCATTAAGCTGTCCCGTGTGTGAGGTAGCACTATGAGGAAATGCCTGTTCACTTCATCTTTAATAAGTTCAGCATACGTTCAGCTAAAAGGGGATCTGAGCTGCGTGTAACCTGTGAGAAACAGAAGTGGAAGTTGGGATGTGAAGAAACATATGTCTGCCATGTAGCAGGTCGAGGGAGGGGATTCTTCCCCTCTAGTCTGCCCTCGGGAGACCTCACCTGGAGTACTGTGTCCAGTGCTGGAACCCCCAACATGAGAAGGACATGGAGCAGTTGGAGAGGGTCCAGAGGAGGCCACAAAGATGATAAAGGGGCTGGAGCACCTTTCCTACGAGGACAGGCTGAGAGAGTTGGGGCTGTTCAGCCTGGAGAAGAGGAGGCTCCGGGGNGACGTTCAAGGCCAGGTTGGATGAGGCCCTGAGCAACGTGATCTAGTTGGGGGTGTCCCTGCTTCTTGCAGGGGGGTTGGACTAGATGACTTCTGGGAGTCCCTTCCAACTCTAATCATTCTATGATTCTATGTAGAAAAGGGTTATTTCCCCCCTCCCTGTTTGCCACGGGAGCGCCTCTAGGTTATAAAACAGACGTGGTAAAGAGCTTGACTGTTTGGGTAGGCATATTGGTGTGTTTGGTAGGCAACTCTATAACTGCTGACCTTTTAAGAGGGATCTTGTCTTTATATAGAAAATGTATATTTGTGGATGAGATCAAGGTAGGATTACAGTAAGGATTTTTTTTTTTTTTTTTGGGCAGGAGTTTCCGTGATTGTATTTCTTAAGAAGATAGTTGATGGATTAAGTGATCATCTGAGATTTTCAGAGTTTGTAAAGACTTTCAGATTTACCAATTCATCATCTCTTGTCTCCATCTAATTATTACAAATCTGTTGCCTCTAAATATTTGCTGCTGCTGGATATTGACTCATCTTCTGCTCCAGTTTTGCTTGAAGTATCTATCCCATTTTACAATAAACAATCAAGGAAACATAAAATAGATTAAATTGTGATAAATGCCAAATGCATGAAAATATCCCGCTGAAGAGTATGAAAATTTTTCATGCTTCTCTGCCCCCATTTTTTCCATTGATAAAATGGATCTAATCACATTCACATCTTTTATGGCTTTATCGTAATGAAGAGGCCAAGCCCGGATCTGCTGATGGCCTGTTCATGACCTTTCTCCTTGTAGGGAAGTGGAGAGTGAAATTTGGTGGGATTAGGGAGGTTTTGCTCAAGCAGCTCTTTTATGGGGACAGTTTGTTCCCTGTGGATGGGACGGGCCTCACAGCTCTGACCCTGGCAGATTGCTTTTGGAGAGGGCAGAAGTGATGCAACGGGTATGGGAGGATGCAGACGGACTTGCTTCAAGCTTCCAGTGGAAGATGCAGTTTTCCCATCAACACCTTTGCAGACTTCCATCTCCAAATCCTCTAGTGTAGCTCTTAGACATGCTCTGAGATGCAGCTTTCAGGGCAGCACAGAGATTCAGGATGATGACTCTGTTGAGAGCGTCATCACAAAGACCTCCAAAATATAACCTCTTAATAGCATCTTCTCGGTTTGATGGAGAAGAGAGGATCTCTGAATGATGTTTACTTATATTTTTTTGTGAAATGACACAGATCCTCACATGCAAACCAGTTGAATTCCAGCTTGTCTACTTTCCTAATTAAGATATCCTGTGGATATTAATCTTGAAGTGAAAACACACTTCCTCCACCTCCCGGAATTCTCTTCTCAATTTGTTACCTGAAGGTAGGAGTGAAATTTTAGAAGGGCTTTTTGCTAATAACCAGCATCAAACAGGCAACCCCACAGTAGATCATGAGGTTGTCACATTTGTCCTCATGTCTAAGAGAGTGATGCAAATGACTATTCAACATTTCAATTATATTTTGCTTTTCTTTGAGTAAGGATGCTCAAAGGGAGTGTTTCGAGAGTTTTTCATACTGTCACTTCAACTGTGACACTACCTGATAGATAAGTAAATGGTTTATTTTATCATTGGAGTGAACTCAATAATGTTTAGCACAAGACACAAATTTTTAAAGTTTCTGGAAATTTGACTGATTACAATGAGGCCAGGTCTTCATCACAAGTCTGTGAGCATTGCCACAGCTTTATGGAGCTGGATAGGAACAGTTTGGATTTTCATAGAGGACATAATATAACACTTTTTTTTTTTATTTTACTGTCTGTTTCTTCACTCCTGGTAAAAATCATCTACATGAAGATCTTTAAAGGTTGACACTTGAACTAGTTGCCTGTTTAGTGATAGTGTCAAATGCTCTTCATTCTTCTAAAATGCAAAATTATTTGTGCGATTTTGTAGCCAGTGTTATTCCTGCAGTGAAGCAGAATTTCATCAAGTTAAACTTTTCTATTACAAAGATTAAAGGAAAAGGCAGGGGGCCAAATTCTCCACCGTTGTATGAGTGTCAGGCTAGATGATCCATTGACATCAAAGAAATTGGGATTTACACTAACGTAATCAAACCCAGAATTCCTGACACAGATTTTCTATGTTTCTGTTAACTCTTGAAATATAGGATGGTAATAATCCTTCTGCCCCTAAAGATGCACAAACTACAATCCCACTGTCAGTCACACTACAGTGGGCCAAGAAGGTGTGGTTTGGCTTGCCTGTGTGTAAGTCCTACTATAAGTGCAGTCTGAAGGATTTACAGTGCAGAGACATTAATACAGGCACTACTGTCACTACGTCTTGGGCTGCCTAGAAGATTGCTGCCTGCATTTTGAAGGAGAAACCCAAGTCACTTGGCAGAGGTGTGCTTGTCTGTGCTCTGCTTCAGTTCACCACTGGAAAAACGTGCTTTTTCAGAATTCCCTGTGGAATCACAGGATCACAGAATGCTAGGATTTGGAATGGACCTTGAAAGATCATCTAGTCCACCCCCTGTGATAGAGCAGGATGACTTTGACTAAATCACACAGGAAGGTGTCCAGATTAGTCTTGAATGCCTCCAGAGGAGACTCCACAACCTCTCTGGGCAGCCTGGCCCAGTGATCTGTCACCCTCACAGGGAAAAAGTTCCTCCTTATATTCACCTGGAACCTCCTCTGCTCCAGCTTGGAGCTTGTCCCTTGTCCTGTCACTAGTTGCCACTTGTCCTATCACTAGAAGTGCAGAAGAAACACGCTGGGGCTCCGTGTCTCTGGGAAAGGGGATTGTGTCCCAGCCATCGGTGGGGTATCATCTTGTAGTGCACCCAGCCGCCGACCCTGGGCATCTTCTGAGTGCTGGGGTGAGAGCATCTCACTTCTGGCCCCCCACCCCACCCCACAGCCTCTGTGGGACATTCCTACAGCCGCTTTCCAGTGAAATCCCACGCCGGCGGGTGAGTCACATCAGAAGACATTCCAGAAAGAAGAATAATTACGGCGTTGCTGGAATTGATGTAATGGTGTTTTTCAGGATGCTTTAATAGACATGAGTGATGTTTTGGCAGGCAATTGAAATAACCCCAGATATCTGATTGCATTACTGACTGCTACCAAGGGCATCTCTGGGGAAAGGGACTTTACTTAAGGTACTTTCTCTGTATTTTTAACTCGCTGGAGCTAACTTTTAGTGCAGCATAGGGTTCTTTTTCAGAAGACAGACATATTGGAGAGCTTAACCAAGACATATAACAAACCGACCTCTAAACATATACAGATTCCAAGAGACAGGCCTGTGTAAACAACATCATAATTCCCTGGGTTATGTGCTGTTTAAAATAACATCCAGCTATGCATTCACCTCAAAAGATTGCCACTTAACAGCGTTGTTTCTTTTTGTAATCTTTATTGATTAGGTTTATTATGGCTCTCATTTCCCCCCACCCCCAAAAACATAAACAATTCTCTCCCTTGCCCCGTGAGTGAGACACCCATGTCCTGGCAGAGCTTCTCCTCCGTGCCGTGGCCAGCCGAAAAACTAACGGACAAGGGCTATGTCGAGCCTCCTTCTCTCAGCAAGGACTTTATTTGCCCTGTCTCTATCTGGTTTAACACTGTGTTCCTTAACAACAGTATTTCTTGTTATTAATGATTACTACCAGTGTTTAAACCCATCAGTTGGAATTGCGCTCCTGTTTAACACCCCCGCAGTCCCACTGAGAGCTCATTGCCTTCATTTAGGCTATATATTAAAAAAAGAAATAATAATAAAAGTAATAAATATATAAAGCCCTGCACACTGATGACCCTGAGTTGTTTTGCTTAGCTGCTCTCCACAGGTAAATAGGTCTTTTTCTTGGTCTGGCATGTTGATAAGCCTTCACACTTGGCTGGGCTTGAGGTGCGTTTGTGCAAAGGCAGATTGTTTTAGTTAACATAATCAGTGAACTCACTGTTCTACCTGGATGTCTGGGAGAATTGCCAAGAGATTTCCCAACATTTCAATCAGAGGCAGGGGCTATAAAGCTGTCAGTTTTCTTGTAGGCCAATTTGCCTTTGCCATGGTTCTAACGTTGTGCTCATTTATAAAGAAATCAGCCCGGGTCTTTTGGGGTAATATTTTATGCTGGTTTCAATTTGAAGAAGAATGATTTCTTTTTCTTTCTTTCTTACTTTCTCCTTTTTTTTTTTTAAAGATGCATTTTTAAAATTCATATCCTGACAGAGGAAAACGCTCCACTTTAAGATTCTGATACAATAGTAGTTTTTTTAAAAAATAAATTAATTAGCATCCCATTTCTGTTCCCGGCAGCAGAGCCGAGCTCCTTTCACATATTGCACCAGCCTCAAGTAAATCTGTTCTTAAACAAAGAAATGGAGCTACTCAGGTCAAACGTTCAGGGTGATCTTGGTCTGCATAGTAATTACAATCAGAGATATGTTAAACTACCTGAAAATAATTCACTTCCACAGGAAAAAAGTACACCTAGAAGTTTATGGTTTGCAGGTCATTGTCATCTACCCTACTTCCACTTGCCATAATAAATTCTGGTGAAATATCTACTACTGAAGACTGAACTTAAAGTTGTTTTTTTTTTTCCCCCAAGCCTTCAGTATTTACCACCTTGTGCCAGATTACATCATATAACCTTCAAGAATGTTGTGACATTTCTTAAGTTGATGGGATGTAGGGGAGCAGGGGACCACATCCGCTTGAAATTTCTTTGATGTTCCCCACAGGAAGTTTTTCAATATTTGATCTCTTGGATGTCTTTCAAGTACTTCGTTGTGGTTGGGACTTAGGACAACCATCTGCTATTTTTGCAAGCTGACAATAAGAAAGGTGCATCCATTCATTCTGCTCTGCAACACAGAGGGAAAAACTGTGGTGGGCAGCAGTAGGAACAATGCTGAACTTGCAGGACAGGTATGTGGTGCCATCCAAACCATTTTGCAAAAGCAGTTTCAGCTGGTTCATGGTTTTGAAGTTTTGGGTTCCTGAGAGTCAGCATCTTAAGAATATGTTGGTGCAATGAAGAGGGATGGTGGTGACCCTGGGTGATAAGAGAGATGATAGTAAACCCTGAATGAGGATCACCTGTAACAGGAGGTGTTAATTTGTGTCAAGAGTATATCAAGACTTGAAAAAACCCCAACCCCTCTCACCTGCTGGAGGTTTCATTTAGTTGATTTATTTGCCAGGGCAGGTGAAATGATGCTTAAGCTTTTCTCTTAGTAAAGTGGTTTGAGGAGAGGTATAGTATAGCAGTTCTCTCTGATCACAACAGTGAGAGTGTGTCTGTTCCAGAGCTGCAAATTAGCAGAAAGTTTTAAACCAGCTTCCAAGCACTGAAATTAAAAGCACTTAATACAGGAATCATATTCTCTAGCTAAGGCACAACGGGGCTCTGGTGAATTTAGTTTATAACATTTCTGTGTTGTAACAGAAATTTGTCTTTTTGAGGCAATCAGGGGAGCCTCATTACAGCAGGACTTGCAAAGATTCCTGTTTGTGTCTAATGGCTGCGAGCTTAACTCTTTCATGTAAACTTCTCTGTGAGCATCATGGACTCTTCTACACTGAATTCAGTGAACTTCCAGAAAATGTGGATCAATTCAAGGTGAGTAGGATATAGATAACTAAGTCTCCTTCTAATTGTTTCCTGAAGATGAAAAAAAGAGTTTGTATCATGCAATTATGCAAGTAATTCTATTATGGACTGTCTCCTCTTGGGGGTAATTTGTGGCAACTTTGAAAATTAGTCAATCTCTGGTGATGTGGTTCAGCTAACAACCAGATTCACAAGTGTTTTGCTCAAGAATTTTTTTAAAGCTTATTATTCTCTAGAAGAAACAATGTAGTCTTACATTAATTGTTTTCTACCCAAGCCTATGTTTGATAGACATGTCAGCCTTTTTTTCCCTTTCTCTCCAACATTGGTGAACACACCATAATACCAGGTATCGTAATGAGATAGCAGAAAAGGTGACTGCAATACACATTACTGTTTCGTTACTGGGTGATTGTGAGAGCCTTTCTTCCATCAGTGCCTAAATTCTATATTGTGAGGAAAAGGGCAAGGTGTTTGATGTTTTGTAATGTTCTCCATCACTACTACAAAGCTACTTGTTTTCTTCCTTAGCAAGGATACTTTGGTGTTTTGTAACTGATCTATAGCAGATCCATCAGATTTAACCTTAGGTCATATATAAAATATTAAAGCTGACCATTATAGGGTCTATGCCTTTTTCAAAAAACTCTATGGATGTTAGCCTTTATGTCCTAGGCAAATTCCAATTTGGGTAATTAGATTTTGCCTTCATTCATTTTCTATGCAATTTTAATAAGATAAGATATTTTTCACATCCAGCAATGCAATAGTGCGTTGTCCTGTGTTGTGAAAGAGTTAAGAGGTGCTGAGCTAGAAGATGATGCACTTCAGTAGTAAGTGAATTAGCTATGTATGTTTAAGAATGCCAAATCCTCTTGAAATAAGGTACAAAATTTGCCAGATGTTTTGGCATGCCAGGTAAATTTTACAAAAATCACATTAGTGGCACCCAAGTTATCACACACATATAAATCAGATTTTTGTAGTTTTCAAATATTCGGTGTGTGGTTCATTAGGTTGCATTAACTGCCACTACAAAAGGGAAAGGGATCAATACATATGTAAATGTGACTCTGGTTTTAAACAAGCTGGTTTTGGTTTTACTGTTACCATGCTAAAAGACATTGTAAACTGCAATAGATCCGTTTCCTATGGGTTGGCTTCCCTCTGCCACCCAAGCGTGTGGCTCACCAGAAGATGAGTGCAGTGACACAAGGGCTGGTGTTAATCATTTGCAGAAGATCTTGTTCCATCTTGAGGAGGTGACTGGAGATGAAATTCATTTGAGAGATTTTCCTGGATGTTTGGAAATCGCATATATTGTTTAAATTTTCATTATGGATTACATATAATTGATGAAACATATTTTGGTTTCTGGATTAGGCAATAAGCATTGTCGTTACCACTAGGCTTTGTCTAATTTGAGAAATCTGAGTCAGTTATCTGAGGCTATGAGGTTCATTAGCACATTTTTCTCCATCTGTAGAAAATTTTACAGGTCACCTAGCATTATGCTTTTTAGTTTTCAACTCTTGAAGATTAAAAACAGATTAAAAATGTTCACAAAGTCAGAAATTATATGTTTAAAAACGAGCAGGCAAATAACACTTTCACTAAGCAGTGGTACTACAAGTTGTTTATGTCCACGTATACCAATAAAACTGGAAGCCGGGTGTTTTTCTTCACTCTCTCCTTTGTAGGATGCATTTGTTTCCTTTGAAAAGAGTTGGCACTGGAGAGGATAATGATTGAAATCCCAAAGCTGACAGAATTTTGGGAAGTTTGGCTGAACACAGCGAAGCAGCAAGACCCATGAAGTGTTTGGGGGATACCATCACCCATGGTGAAGTGCAGAAGGGTGTTGCAAGGACAGGAGCTGCTCTTGGGTCACCCAAAAAGATGCTGATTGCTCTGAGATGACATCTATTCTGTTCAAATTTTCTTCATCCTTATGTTGGATGTGGAAATTTATTAGTGGAGAAGAACCTGAGGAGGAATTTTGGATTGGTTTGCTAACAGATGACCGAGGGGGATCAGGAAGGCCATGTGGACAGACATAAGGATTTAAACCGTTTAGGAGACGAACAGGTGGTAAGAGAAGCCAGAGGTGGGAGAGAAGGCAGAGACCTGCTCCCCTGTTGATGAGGGGAGCATAGGCTCCCTGGTGTAGGGAGGAATTAGTCCTAAATCATGAAGGGATCTCACTGTCTGAGGATGTGTATTTTGTAGTATTAAAATCTAAGTGAAGAAATTCTTGCCCATGAAATACAGAGAGGAGAGAGACAGGGAAAGTTATCGATGAAAACATGATCTGAGAATATTCTGCCTTTTAAATTCATTATTGAATAGCCACAGTGGACTTCTGGTTTGTTTTTGCTGAGGATCCCAAGTGAGATCCTCCAGAATATTTGAGGATAATCTGTAGGGATTTTTGTTCCCATCTGTGGCTTTCCTCCTGGAATTTAGCTTTCATGCTATAATCTGAGCATCTCTTTGTCATTCAAAACCACTTGTTATCTTATTAAATGGAAATACCTTCACTGCTTCTGCATGAAGTTTTACATGAATAAGCCCCAAAAGTCTCATGAGCGGTGTGTGCTTTGTAGGTTAAAGCAATTCAAATGCAATTTCAAAACTTGTGTTTCAGAGAGCAACAGACATCCTGTTTTTATGGTCCATTTGTGTGTTTTCACATGTTCAGTGCTGCTTAATGCTACCACTTCAATGAAATGCCACGTCATGACATGTGCTGCCTTGTCCCCCGAGAGCCTTCAGGAGATGGTTTGGTGTGGACAGCAGCCACACAAAGGTTGACAAGGTTGGTCCTTCAGTATCAATCTTCCTGTTTACTACCATATTGGAATAAATGCAGAGATCTGTAGTCCCCAGTGCTGTTTCAGCCAGTTCTCTCTCACAAACCAGCAGTGTATTGGTCTGCATTGTCTCCAGGTTAGCATTGGTATGGAAAAGGATTAGAAACAGTAAAGAGAAAGGAGGCTCTACATCCTTAGGACACATTCATCTTGAGCATGTTTAGATTTTGGTCAGGATTCCTGGTGCTTTTTTAGCAAGGCATCCCAGAACTCTGCTGTATATAGTTGCTGTAAGCATCTCTCCCGTTGAGGGGGAGCAGGACCTGTGTTCAAGCTGTTTCTGGCACTGTTAACTCGGTGGATATGGGGAGGGAGGAGAGATCTGCTGTCGGTAAAGGATGAGCACTCGACTACCTCCTGGGGTCCAAAAACTCAGGGACTTGGAAGTTAGGACATCTTTAATAAAGTACCTTCAGATGAACCAGAGGGAAAGAAAAATGATATGGTGGAGCCCTTAGTCCTATGGAATAACTTCTTGGATGCTTGGATATTTAACAGTGGTTTACAAGCATTAAGGAATAAGAGCCTCAGGGACAAGGAAGCGCTATCAGTCCATCTCCCATCCCCACATGATTTGCAGATGGGGTAAAGGTAACTCAGCAAGGAGAGGGCTGATGATTTCAAGTCTGATGCTATTACCACTGATACATTTCCACTCCTCTCTCTTTCCCCTCCCCCTATCCCAAATGCCAGAAAATGACACTTCTTTTCTGAGTATCTTTTGATACATTGGTGCAGAATGTCTGGAAAACCAAAGCTTTTGATTTGAAGTAATAGCTCTTTCGAGCTCCTTGAATATAGAGCTTATTTTTCTTTCCCCACCCTTTTTATTTCTGCATCAATCTCCAAATCTGTAATCTTTCAGCTACTATATGACTCCATTATGACTCTGTCCAGTGATTAATGTGGGGTTAATAATGGTGTCTGGTGAATGTTGGTGTAAAGGAGTGACTGCCGCTGACTGCGCTCCTGTTAAATTGTTTCCATTGGTTTGGAGAGCGAATTATTGTGTGCTTCACCTACTCAGAAACAGCTTTTCCATGAAAAGACAGAGTAAGGCTGTATTTTTAGGAACAATCTGCTTTCTGTCTGTAATTAATATGTTCCGGATTGTTTGGCTACTTTGGTCGGTGCATCACAAACTAGACTATTATGTTCAAAGCTACTTTTGGGACATCCAGTAATAGCTCTTTTTGAAAGCATTAAGAGCAACCCCTGTAAATCACTGTGGGTTTGAGTAACTCTCTAGCTTTGCCTAAACCATGCCAGGTTTCTGTAACAAGCTGATGAGCTATCACTGGATAAAAAAAAATAAAATAAACGTATCCTTGATTCACACCTCTCTGGTGTAAATCCTGATCCAATTTTAAAAGCACCTTGTTATAACAGTGTTGGACAGAGGAATTCTGGAGGCTAAGTGACATTTACAGCCCATGATACTAGTGTATCTGCACTGTGTATCCATCAACATTTGGCATTTAAGAAAATCTGCTCATCCTTGCATTGCCTGTTTAAACACTCACTCTGTTGGGGTGGGGGGGTGTGGGAGAAAATAAAGAGAAGAAAAATCATCTTCTTTGTTTTTTTTGAGATTTTAATGGGCAAAAAAAGGGGTCAGTTTGACCTCAGTGGCGTGAAAACAGCCCCAGATGACCCCAGGCAATTGTACACCTGGAAGTGGGAGGTGAGTTAAAATGATATATTTTAATTTTATTTTATTTTACTCCTTTTGTGTCCACAAGCTAATGCTGGAATAACTTGCGCTCTTTAGCGTGCACAGCTGTATTATCCCGGGGCAGTTTTTGGCTCAGCATGAATTTACACATCTGTCAGATTGCTTGGAGATCCATAGGCAAAACGTAGCACTCAGGAACATTGTGTGGATTTGGGATGTTTCCTGTAGGACCTGGGAAGCACAGAAGAACGACCGGCTCGCCCTGGCGCTGCAGCCAGCTCCCCTCACTGCCCCACATCTCTGTGCTCTGAGGAATAGGACAAAACCACTTCTGTCTGCAGGTGATTTCTAGGCTGTGCTTCAAAACGTCATTCTTGAGTCAAAACTACATTATTTATTTATTTTTTTTTAGCTCAAAACTGCGTTCTTCATTCAAAACCGCTCGTGCACTTCCTCTGGTTGGTTCCAATAGCGGTCCCTGAGGGGTTGTTGAATTCGGGTTAAGGACCACAGGTTTGTCTGATTTAGTTGGGAGGGAGTGTGAGCTGAATATCAGACTGTGATTGCCAAAACCCAGGCTAGGGCTTTGTCCATGGATCAGGTTCCCTTTTTCCTGCCCCACCCCCTCCTCCAGCTTCCTATTATTTCTTCAGCTATTTCTGCATCATCTCTTCTTCCTGGGCTCTCGTGCCATAGTTGTTCAGCTCCCTGTATTTCTATGCCCTCAAAACCAAGGGCATTTCCCTCATCTTCTCAAGGTGCTCTGCCAAGGGGGTGTTTCCAACCTCCACTCCAGATCTCTCCCTACCCCTTGGTGCCGTGCCGTGGCCTGAGCCCTGGCACCACGTGGTTCCTACACCTGCCCCTGCTGCCAGCATCCCAGGTGGCTTTCAGGATATTTTAATTTCTTCACTCTACAGCACTTTCACACCGCTCTCTAACTTGTATCTGAGATTGCTGCCATGTATTTTAACATGTAACACATTTTGGGATGCAGTTTGTGAGCTACTCCATAAAAATATGGTTGTATTGTTTGTATGGCAAACTACATCTCAATTTGTAACCCTGGGCTGAGAGAAATGAGGATAATTTTTCTTGAGTTTTTATAGAACAGTAGTGAACAAGGTAGAGAAGAAAAGATTTCTCTTATTTGTGGAGCTGTGTGTGTTGGTGGAGTGAGACCCAAGGCTGACACGCTCGCTTTGATCGGTTTTGGGGGGAGGTTGTATGGTGGTGTAGCTTGCAGAGGAGCTGGCACAGCTTCTAGGCCTGGGGTTAAGTTGCTCAGTTTGGTTCAATTGGTAATTAATAAAAGCAATGGCCAATTTGACTTTACACCATGTGTCTGCCTGTGTGGAACCTGGCACACAGAAACCCTCTTTCTCCTGAGCAAGATGGCCAGTGTGTTTTTTTGATGTGTATGTTGTTCTGGCAACTTGGAAGCGTGTGGTGTTTCAGTGAGGGGGAAGGATATAGAGGGAGCATATAGACAAGGGAATTCAGGTTTTTACAAGGGTAGAAAGTGGTAGGACAAAGGGGATGGGTTGAAGCTGGAGGAGGGAAGAGTCAGGTTGGAGATGAGGGAGAAACTCTTCACAGAGAGAGTGGTTAGGGGCTGGAACAGGATGCCCCAACTCTGGAGGTGTTCAAGGCCAGGTTGGATAGCACCCTGGGCAACCTTGTCTAGCTCTAGGCCTGGAGGTTGGTGGCCCTGCCTGTGGCAGGGGGGTTGGAATTTGATGGGCCTTGAGGTCCCTTTTAACCCAGACTATTCTGTGATGGTAGTTAAAAGCACCTTTCATAATCTTTAAGTGCTGTTGTAGGTGTAGCTCCTATGGCCTCCAGATTTTGAGTAGACAGGTCCATCCAAGTTTCACAACAGCATCTCAGCAGTTGGGTTGTCTCGTAAACCCAGAAGGGGCCACCAACATTTTGGTGCAAGACTTTCCCCCCCAACCCATCCAAAGAGGAACATCTGCTCCTTAGCATGCTGCTCATTTCCATGGCAGGACTCCAGTCGCTCTTCCAACGCGAAGCTCGGCAATAGTAGCGCTGGTGTCTGAGCTCTGGAACAAACCAAGTGGTTTGCGTGTGCTTTTGTGTGCTGTGAGTTATTTCTACTCTGTGCTTATTTATAATAATGGGCATTTTATGAGAGCCCCTTTTTGCTCAGGAATCATCACAGGGCACGCTGTAAATGCATCTTGACAATAGTTTGAGTTTGTATGTTATGGACTCGTAATACGTATTTATTTGTGTGTGTAAAACTGTAATACCAAATGCATAGTTACAAATAAATAAATAAACCTTAGGAAATTGCATGAACAGTAGTTCCATTTAAAATATCATATCTTGGCCAATTTTGTTATGTCCAAATATCCTAGTCACATTGTAGACTAGCAGCCTGCCAAATTTCACTTAAAAGCACAGCCAATTTTTAAGTTACAGAAGCACAAAGAGCAGTGGAATGTTCTTTTTTAGGACTCCTCTAACTTAAACAAAAATTCTAAGGTTTTTATTGTTTTTTTGCTTAAATCCAAGGAAAAAAAAAAAAATAGTTGCTGCAACTCAGCCTGGATCCCGCCACAAAATTCAGCATTTGGCTGCCTAGACGACCAGCGTATGCTACTTGAAACAAGTTGATTTGCTTGCTAGAAGTTCAAATCCCATGTAAAAGTGCATTTATTAGTAAACATGACTCAGAGGAATTTTTATTAGAGGAATCTAGTTTTGGATTTGGTGTTTTTTTTTTTTATTTCTTTATTCCCACCTCCCCTCAAAGAAGAGCGATTCTCCCATTGGGCTATTAGCTGGGGATATTTTCCCCACAGACTGCTGTTCTCAGTTGGGGTCTCTGTAGATGCTTTATCTTGCTCTTTTCAGATTGTAACAGGATATGCTGTCTCACAGTGCAGTAAAGTTGGACATAATCTAAAGTAAGAAATACTGACTGATTATTTTTTTTTTCTCCCATCAGTGGTGGTCAGGAACGAGTAGTAAAACGCCTTAAAGAAAAGAAAGTAATATTCAAATTGTGGACATAACCCCAAATGTTTGCATGAAAGAATAGGGGTTTTAAAAAATTTATTTTAACTAAGATTTTGTTGTCAGAGGAAAAAAAAAAAGTATCTGCTTTTAAGATTTCTTATCTACATACTTAAAACCATTTTCCACTGGCATCAAAGGAACAAATGCGTGGATTCATTAGAATAATTACAGGGAGGGGGGAAAAAAAAGAGAGAAAAATGGAGTCAGTGCCTTAAAATGGAGATTTTTAGCTCTGTATAGAGCCTGCTGTATGGGGGAAAAACAGTTAATTAGGACAGTAAAAGACAGCGCTAAGAAAATGTGCTGCGTGACAAAGGTGGCAGAACTCGCCAAAGATTTGTACTGAGTAGCGCCCATCCCTATGAGGTGGCTTAGAAAAAACATGTAATAGAAATAAAAATACATCTATAGAAAAGCCCCCACAGCAGTCCCCCATCGCTTGCTTAGAATATTTCCAAAGGTTACGGTTGTAAAATAGTATTTATTCCTCCTGCGCAGCCGGCTGCCTTCTCCGTCTCCCTTCTCCGCGCCGCCTCCAGCCCTGCGCCGGGCTGCCTGTTCTTTATTCCCAGCGCAGCTCTTAGCCTGCATGGCCAATCGGGGCTGCAGAGCCGGCCCAGGACCTCTCTTGGTGCTGAGCTCCAAATGTGATTCCAGCCCTGACAGGGGGATTATAGGAAACAGATGACTTACGCTTCTAATTTGTGGCCTTAAATTGCAAACAGAATTTCAGGAGTCGAGCGGAGTAATAAATGGCAATAGAGAAAGCCACACACAGCCAAATCAGTATGTGGTGGTTGTAGGTTAAACTAAATAGGAAGAGACAGGTTATGATGGTTTAGTGTATTACAGAGAAGAAAGTCTTAAATTACTAGTGCTGAGAGGTATTGCACTATGGCAGACAGTATTGCATTGTGTAGTCTACAGATATCACAAGCAGAACAATAAAAAAGCAGGTTTAGCATAAAACCTGTTGCTGGACAAATCTTTTTTTATTATTTCCCCCCACCCACCCCCCTTTAGAAATGGAAGCTGTGTTTTATGTTTGTTTTGACCTTAACTATATGCTTGCCCCTTAACATCTGTTTTCTACTGTTGCAGTTTTTCACACCAAATTAACTGTCAGGGCTTCAGATAAAATAAGTTAAAAATACTTCCAAATTATTTTTTTTTTTTTGTTGACTTTCAGGACTAGGAGAGTGTCCTGTTACTCTTCCTGTCCTGGATTGCAGTGCTTATCTCTCACAGGCATAAAATACACAGCGCTCAACATTTTCAAACGATTAACCATTAGAATGGCAAATTTTCAACTTTTTCTCCTTATTTATTTATTTTTTTCTGTTTTCTGCTTATGGCAGCTCTGCCAGCCACTTCTTTTTTTTTTTTTTGTGTGTGTAATGGCATCAGAGTGTATTTTGGAGGAGGTTTTTGCGCTTTCACACTGGATCTGCTGACTTCTTTTGTTATCATTTGTAGCTTCTGGTTCTGAAAAGCTTCGGCGTTGTTTATTTAATGATGATTTGTACCAAAAGCTTTCTCCACGGTGTTAATTGGTGCGTGCTCCTTGAAAGCCTTAAATTATAAAGATATATTCTTAGAACCCAGAGCAGTTTCAGATCTGATATGCCAACGACTAACATGGGATTTGCTTTTTTTTTTTTCCTCATCTCCATACAAGAGGGGAGGAGAGATGAGGAATATGCTTAAAGGTCTGGAGGAATAGCTGGGTACCACAAAGGCATATGTCAATTGTTAGTATTTCTTAAGCCTCTTAATTTGAAGATGTATTTATTAAAAAAAAAAAAAAAAAAGGAACAAGCCTTTTCTTTAACAATATGTGATCTCTGGAGTCTCTGGAAACCGTTAGAAAAACATTCCCATTACACACCGAGTAATGCGGCGGTATTATCCTACCACCCAGATAATACTTCCTAAAATGACAACTGGCCAGACCTACAAATAGCATTAACCCAAAGATTTAAAACAAGAGAGGAAAAATAAACCTCTGGCTCCCCAGTACTTGGCGTTGCTGTGCCTTACAGGGCTTTAAGCTGTGCAACCTGTAGGCTCCGTCCTGGTGATTTCCCAGTCAGAGAAACCCTTTTAGTCTTTCGGGGCATCGTAGCAGCGTCCAACGTCGTCTTTTCATTCCAGGCAGCGAAGCCTGCCTGTGTTTGAGTGAACATAACTGTTATTATTGCAAAATGATTATTGTTTTAAGCAGGTCTTTTTGATTATCATTGAAAATGACTGGCTAAATACATTTTGATTAATCACTTGCAAAAAATTATGCTTGTTAGAGCTGCTTTATATTCTCCGTCGCTGTGTTCTCACTGTAGGTTATAGCCATTTCTTTACAGCTGAAGATTTTTTCCCTTTAAGTCACCTGGTGAGAAAGGAAAACAAATCTTAGTTGAAAGCTTTTGTCTGTGAGACAGACTCCTCTTTTCATCCCTATGTCCTTTAAAAAAAAAAATGCTCAATTATTGTCTGTGCCATAGAGGAAAAGAATGGGGCCTACACAGGACCTGAACCTTTTCAGACAGGAGATGGCTTTTGTTTTTGCACCCCATCAACACCACTCACCTAATTAAATCTGATATCTCTGGCTGAAGCAAAATGATTTGTTAATAGTTCTTTGGGAATTTTCTTAATGAGTTTAGATGTCTTTTGTATGGTACATGTAGGGGTATTTTGCAAACGGAGCTGAAAAAGAAGGGGGGAAGAAAATGGGGCAAAGAGAGAGGAAAAAGAGCACCAAACCAAGGAGCAAGGTGTGGGCTGATGGCGGGTCCTGGTGGGCTTCAGCCAGTCATTAGCCGGGGACGCACGGCAGAGATGCTCGGGGAGAGCCCTCCCCATCCCACAGAGCCGGGGACATCTGTCAGGGACTCAGATATTACACCTTGATCAGGCGGAGACAGTGACACCATTTTCTTTAGCAAACACCAGCAGCTTTTCTTTCTCCTTTATTTTAACATTTCTCAGGGGTTGGATTCCCTTTCTTCTCCTGCTCTGCTGAGAGTAAAAGGAGCTTGTTAACTTGCTTAGATATTTTGACTGCTGATGCACTTTGGCCACTTGCCTGTGGTAACAGTGTCAAAGCATTACTTGGGATAATTGCTATATTTGCAGTCTGAAGAGAGCTCTGACTTAGTGTTCAAGCTGCTGAATAAAAAAGAAATTGTCATTTTGGAAGAAATCTGTGAATTACCCTCCCAGTTACAAAAAAAAAAAGCACACACAAATTTCAAAATGCCTTTTCCCCTTGCATTGAAGCATAATGTTATTCGGATAATTAACATTTTAATAAATTGTTTAAAATATGAGATAGCATCTTAAAAGGCTTTGGTTTCAGTAGGGTTTTGTTTTGTTTTTATTTTTAGCTTTGGGGATTAACCACTATGGGGCTCTATTTCTTCATTCTGTGCATACCCAAAAGTACCCACCAGTCCATAAAAAACACCGCGTGCTTCTAACTTGGGGCTTTCAAAGAGCACAGGATCGAGCCCATAAGTTTTGCCAGGTTTACAAGTCATCTTAGTTACATGTGTTGAACTAGTACTGTAAAATATCAGTGTTCCAGTAATGATGAAACAACTGAGATATTAAAAATATTAGTTACGTTGTCAATTGTGTCTCAAGTCATACTGTATATGGATAGGCTATGACAATTTTTTGATAGCCCTTCATTTAGTAAAGATGTGAATTATTTATACATGCTCTTATGACATCCATTTTCTGAGTGGAAATTGAGACTATAATGGAATTTAATTGTATGAATGCACTGTAAGGGATGGCATCTTCAAACTCTATTTGTTATGCATTCCACCTTTTTGGGCATCCCGTTTGTTGTGCAAACTATTTCTTTGAAAAACTCATGTAGATGCCATAACCAAGTTTTGGTCTAGGAGAAGATATAGTTTCTTCATGGAATGTCTTCAAGCTTCCTCTGACCCACCTTTAGTGGGGCCACCTGTAAGGACCGGGTCTGGTAGCAGCCAGGGGTTGGAGTCCAAGGGCCGTGTCTGTAGAGTGAGGTTCAGACTGCCATCAGCAGCTCAAGGCAAGCAGAGGAAGAGATTCTCTGAGTAAATGTTGCTTCTTGTTGCCCATGTTTTTCAAATTTGCCCAAAAGTTCTAAAATATGAACTAGACAAAGGGATATTTTCTGATTGTCTGTGTTGTGTTTCAAATCCTACTCCTGTGAGAGGAAGGACCCTTCAAGACTCAAGGGTATCTACTGTGTCACAGCACCCAGACAGTGTACAGTAGACTACATCCACCTGGAAATCCATTGTTTAATACAACCTAGAGGAAATCTGATAGGAAAAACTGAATGATGAAAGACCTGGAGGAACATTTCCAATGCCCATCCTCAAACCTGACTTAATCAGTCTAGCAACTACCAGCATTAGCAGCCCTGCCGCTGTTCCTCGCTTACCTGTGTTAGGGTTCAATCCTGTTGCATCTGGCTCCTGTCACTTTGTGGTATACTGATGAAGAGCTGTTGATGGAATCAAAAGTACGTAGGTTGGAAGCCAGGACAGTGCTTGGCCCCAGGAAATCTTGCGAGGAAGCACCTAGTAAAATTACTCATCCTGCATTTTTCTGTTGCTCGTAGGCTTCAACGCTCGCCCGCTCTAATGCAAAGTGAAGCGTACTTTGTTCTACTGCCTCCAGATACCTTGTGGGGCTGCCTGACGTGCTCTGATGTGCATTTTGCCTGGCATTTGGGAGTATTTATTTAACACAGGCATGATTACCTCTCTTACGGTGTTGGCTTGGAAAAACGCTGAGCTCTTCCGAAAAGCGCCGCTTGCTCTCCTGACGGACAAGGTGGCGAAGGGGAGAGGTATCCAGCGTGGTGCAGGGTCCCAGCTGACGTGACCCGAGGCTGTTGTTGGGTAGGGTTTAACGTGCGTGACAAATTTGCTGCTAACAAAATTGTTCAAGGGCCAGATTTTTACTCTGGGTTATGTGGATTTGAATTTGCGACAGTTGCTTCGTTTGTTACTGGAAATTTCAAAGGCTGGGTGAGGTGTGATCCAGCTGCTTGCATTTTTGGGGTGCATTGTGCTCAGTGAGGGAAGTCTTGTCCATTTTAACTATTTATTTCTTCCTGTATAATTACCTGGTTTTGGTTTTTTTTTGGAAATGCTTTCTTTTATTCCAATTCACCGTCTTGTGAATTTTCAAACTACTTTTGAATTAAACCAAAACAAATTAAGAAAAAACCCAAACCTAACCCCCCTAAAACCCACTTAGAAAAAGAAACCACCCACCCTCAAGTTAAAAAAAAAAAAAAATTAAATTAAAAAACCCCAAACCTTCCAAAAGTTAAATAGCATGGAAGAAAATCTCCTTTCTGTTCGGGTAGGATCACCCGGGCTGGGATAAGCCCCTTGCAATATTATACATATTTGAAACATGAGAGCTATTGTTTTGAAGCTTTACTATGTTATTGTCCTGCTTGTCTGAGTAAGAAGCATATATCTCTGGTGGATGGAGGTTAGCTAAGTAAGTCATGCATAGATGGAATTTATTAAGTTTGCATGGTAGTGACAGCTGTGAGTGGGAACAGTAACTCTGAACGTGCCAAGGGCTGAGAAAGGGAAGGAATTTTCATATGTGTCTTAAAGGAAAACGGCGGGGTAATTGTGAAAGCTCTTCTAATCACTCTGTCTCGTTACCAAGGGGGGAAAGTCACTGAAATGATTTTTTTAAAGTGTAATAGTCTGGCAAGGAGCTGTATTTGGACAGTCTCATCAGGCGGGAGGGGACTGGGAAGAGTCGGGTTTGGTTAGGAACCGCTGAGAATCAGACAATACAAATCTATTCAAAAGGAGTTATAAATATACATCAGTGCAACGTCACAACCTGTTAGATTTTCTGTTAAATTGGCTAAAAATGGGTTTTAAATATAGGATTCACCCCCAAATATCTTCCTAGACATCTGATCTTCAAGAGCCTCTTGCAGAAACGCTTATTATCTGTTTATTCATTCACTTATTTATCAATTTATTACTCTATTTATCAATTCATTTATTTTTACTTTCCTGCTCTGCCTCCCTAGATGAAATTCACCTTCGCTGCTGGATCATTAAAATGGCAGCTGTCACTTAGAGGGAGACAAATTCCAGTCTCTGAGGCTGATCCTGGCAGCACCGTGCGTGCGAGTGACACGCGGCTCTCTGGGACTGCCGGCAGAAAGGTCAGCCTGGCCTGCGAGAGCCCCGTTGGGCTCCCTGGGGTGCCAACCCTGGAAGAGACAGAGGTAGAAACACCAGGAAAGGGGGGAATAATTATTAGTATCCCACCTGAAATTAAGTCACCTTGTCCTCCTATAATTTTGCTGAGGCTAAGCAGCAGAACCCATCTGGGGCAGGGATGCTCTAACCCAAAACTATCGAGAGGAGATGTCTCCTACCTCCCAGTGCTGCACTGACTGGTTATGGACCAGAATTCACCAACGTGGCTTTTTAACATCCCTTTGAAACCTTCTACTGGCAACTGAGGGGCCACTGAAATGAGGTGACCCCCCTGTAGCTCCTCTGCCCTCGCCTTTGGTGTCCTTCCTCCTCTGCACCCTTCATCCCATCCCTGTCTGCTGTATGTATCCAATATGTTAGAGGGTTAACCCTGTTTGTACATTTCCAGTTGAAACAGGTATAACACTGACTAGCAGAATGCTATACCTGTCCATTTTTATATTCAATAGAGCTGCTTTTTCCTTTTGTTTGCTATCACATATTTTTTTTTAATACAGCCCCTGTATTTCTAACTCTCAGCACCATCCAGATTTTTTTTTTCAGGCAGATTAAAATTAATTCTAATTTTGGACAGCTCTTTAGGTGGCATCTTTTAATTTTCACCTTTTCCAGGGCTTTTGTTGCAGCCTAAGAATGAGCTTACAGCAGGTTAAATCCATGTTCTTAATGAAGCACTTCTTGCTCTCTGCTTTTTTTGTTGTTGTTAGACCACATAGGATATGTTCTGTTGATGTGTGGGGAGTTATGATTAGATGAGAATTTACCTCTGAGGAAGCTCAGATTATCACACATAAAGGATCAGAAATAGAAAAATGATGTGCACAACCATGAAAAAAAAAAACAATGGATCTTATCTTTAGTTTTTTTTTCCTTAATCACCCTCCAGCATCACTACAGCAGTTAAGTTGCCTCAGGGCTCGCTAGGATTTATGGTTTATTATAACATTGATAAGAGCAGCTGAGCGAACAGTGAACTGGGTGTTCGGTAAATATTAGTTTGAATTCACGGCAGAATTTTGATTCCTCGTGTTCACAATTCCCCTGTATTTACACAGTTCACTGCAAAATTGTGGTGCATCAACTGGTCTGACAAATGGTGTGCATGCAGTGTGTGCTTTTTCTTTCCCCAAGTAGATTCCTCAACTAACCCTTGCAGATCAAACAGCTCTCGTTGTGGCTGGAAACACAGAAGTGGATGTTCTGCCTGTCATGTGAATTACATATTTCGGTTAATAAGTTATGCAAATGGTGAATTTTATGTTTGGCTTTTGTGACTTTGAGTTCTGAATAACATCCAGGCTAATTGCTTAATGGTGAAATTAGTGAATGGCAAATCATTGCTTTTGTGATCTGCTGGTGAATCGTTTAGGTAAAACTGCTCCCAGTGAATTGTTTTCTTGCCTTGTGTTTTGACACTTGATGCCACATCATTAAGGGATTACCCCGAGGAGTTTTCCCTTGATTTGCAGGGGAGTAAAATCCAGCCCCCAAAGAGAAGCCTAGCGCTGATGGCAATGCCAGTACTACCTTAATGCTACCTAATGGATGTCACCTCCGTGGATTTATGAATCCCACTGCATCTAAATAATGGAGGAGAAGTGATGCAATACCCTTCACCCCTTGTTCTCTCTAGCTCAATGGTGCTGGAGTCTGAAAGTAGCTTCTCACAACCTAAAGTCACTATTTGATGGGAGTTTTGCTATTCATGCCTTTTTCTAGGCATGGTCAAAAATAAGAAATCCTGAGTTTAGGCTGTTTTAAAATAATTTTTGTGTTATTTCATCTCCTTAAACAAAAGTTTAGTTAATTAAAACAAAACAACAGATGAAAGCCCATTATAAATCCAGTGAAATGTGTGGCCAAAATAGGTGATAAAAATACTGTGCTACCTGTGATGAGCCTACTAGTTGGCAGTGTCTGTTAGTAGGAAGGCAGGAGGTCATGCCAGGTTTGATGCATGTCCATGCATGGCCATGATCCATGTGCTCAGCCTGGCAGCATGGTGTTTGCTCCCCAGTCCGGGCCATACCAAGCAATGCCACAAAGCCCAGCTGAGCAGATCTTGCTGGATAACTCAGGAAATAATATTCATATCCTACCCATTTTAGCAATGGGGAGGATTTTCTTCCATGATTTTCCAGACTAAGAAACTCTTTTGGTTCTGTAAACCAAAGAAGGAAGAAATGGAACCCCACTGGTTCGAGCTAAATCACTTATCTGTGTTTTCCCAACCTTTATCAGAGTTTGTACACTTGTTCCAATTAAATTATTTTTCTTTTTCTTCAGGGGAGCTCATGAAGCACTTACATAAATTCTCTTAATTTCTGAGTAATGCAGTCCTGACAATCACTTAAGACAGTGTGGTTGATACTGCTGTCAGGGAAGACTCTTTTTCAAAAGAATGTTTTTACAGAATATCACTGTGACACTTCGCTTAGATGGATGTCTTTAGCAGAATTTGATTAATGTAATGCAATAAAAGAGATGCACACTAAAGTGTCTGTACATGTCTTGTTAAGTATGTTTGATTCATTATATGTAGTTCTCCTCACTTCTTTTCTCTTTCCTCAGTTCATTTTTTATCATTTCAATAATATATCTATAAATATGAAAAAGTTGGCACTTTCTTTGACATATATGGCTATTAATTCATAACTCTAAAAAATTGTATCTTTCAACTTGTCACTTTAAAGCTTGTACAGTTTATTACAGTAAGTAACCTGTGTTGGAAATTAGATTTTGAACTTTAGCAAGGAGATAAATAAGCTTGTGGACATAGAAGTTATGGAGAAGATACCTAGATATAGTGCTAGAATAAAATTGCATGAAAAGATCACTTACTTGAAGATGATAATTTCAGAGCTCCCTGAGGACCACATTAAGACTGCATATTGGAAATGGGCTTCAGCTTGAGTTTCAATAACTTTAATTCCTAGAAATGGTGTTATTTCAGTTCATTCTTTTCCTTGGGTGGGTGTGTTTGTCTCGTCCTCTAGGTCAATATGTGTCTGTAGCAAGCAATTTCACTAAGTATATCAAATTTGCTTTAGAAAAACACCTGAAAATTCATCCAGGTCAAGTTTTGTCTTTCCTTTTGCAGCATCAATCAATCTGTGAGAGTGAAAAACTTGGGAAATTTTAATACCTTTATTACATAGAATATGAAAAACATTTAAACTGAATCAGGTTTGTTATTTTCTAATTGGCCAATTATATCACAGGGAAGGAAAAATGGTCCTTAAGTTGTTTGCTTTGCCTTTCTTTGATAGCAAAATAGCCCCTCTTCTTGTTTTCTACTTAGTTTTTAGTCTTTCTGACTTTGTCAGAGCATGTCTCACAGGTCCAGTCCAATCTCTGACCACCTCAGAACTGGGACTGCAGAGATTGTGAGCACTGATATTTCCACAGTTGGGATGTCTTCTCTGTGCATCTCAGGACTCATCTGGGCTTGGGAACCTTTGAGTCAAGCAGAGCAGGAGCTCCTGAGCTCGATGACCCTGGTGGTACATCCGAGCAGGACATCATCAACCCTCCTGCTCTGACCCCATGGAGGGTCTTCAGGGGCAAAGCTTGAATGACCAAGCCATGAGGAGGGGAACAGAAGAACGATGTCACAACTCTAAAAAAAATTATCTCCATCCTCCTGATCTAGGGATTATTTGATTTGGTTATGGCAGGGCATGTAAAATTGTTGGCATCAGAAAATGCAGATGTGAGGGCACCCCAGGAGGGATGTGAAACAACATGGTGTAACTGCTGCACAGGTGCCTCATGACTTGCGAACCTGAGGATTACACAGCGAGCAGGGCAGATGCTATGGGTAAAGGTGTGTGAAATCCGAGCTCCCAAGTGAGGACAGATGGACCAACCACAGGAAAAGGAGGTGAAGAAGGTGGAGATACAACAGAAGATACATTCACTATGCAGTGTAGTGTTTTGCAGTTGTGTTTTCTGCAGGGTCTTCATTACTCATGTTCTACCTCAGTTTCAGTTAGACCAGGGCATGTGATGTTGAAATGTCACCCAAGGGTGTGGTTGTATCAAGTGTATGTAGTAAATGAGATCACAAAGGAGGTGGGGGGGATCCTCTTTCAAGAAGTTTCCAAGTTTCAATGTTTTTCAAATCTCTGAGTAAACCCATGTGGTTCTCTGGAAGCCAGAGCTGATTGCCACTGGGTCATAGGCACCTCTGCCAAGGCAACTGAATGTTTGCAAAGCAAAGGCAGAGTCCTGGGGTGAACACCACCACAGTTGTCCACACACCAGCAGACATCACACGTGTGACAGCAGCATTAGGTACCACCCCACTGGAAGGTGCTGGCCAGTAGATTTGAGGCATGCCATGCCCAAGAGCTGGTCCTACATGATGGAGTCACATCTCAGATGCTGAAGTTTTTCTCTCTAGTGTAGTGAAGAAGTCCAGACATGCACAGGGAGGAGGTGAGCTCTCCTCATGGCTTTCTTACTTAGAACAGTCATTAACCAGCCAGGTAAGGAAAGGCCAGCAGGCTTTTCACCTTGAACAAGCTGTACCTCAGAGGAATCAAACCAGCTGTATTGATTCCTGTCAGCACACTTGTCTTTGGGCAATCATTTGTTTTATGAAACCAGATGTCAGATCTCTACAGCAGAAGGAAATGGGAGAAAAAACAGTTTTTGAGTGAAATTGAATAAAACTTCTAGGAGTGAGCAGCTCCTATCCGTGACAGTCTGTAATGTTTGAGCAAGAACAGCTGAGAGGCACCTGAAAAGACGAGTAAAAGGCAGGAGGGGGAATCAATGCTGAAAGGAAAAAGTTTATGAACTTACCTCTGTGTAAGCACAGGTCATCTTTAAGGTAACTTTAAGTTATGACAGGAATCTTGGTGTCTCTGGGGTGTTTTCACCAGAGAAACTTGACTCACCCTTTAGGTGAGTCCTCCCTACTCGTCTCTGCCCAGGTTCAGTTCCTGATGCCAAGGTTCCTGCCCCACACAGATGTACTAATGCCTGATGCCAGTGGGAGATATACTGCCTGACTCATGCCTAAAGCTGCTGTGATTCACCACACCTCTGCTCCACGCATCTCCTGCCTGAGGTTCAAGTCTGTGACAGTCACTTAGACCTTACTGAGCTGCAACTGGGGCAAAGGGTCTCCAGCAGGAGAAGATCAGCATTGACTATGGCCTTCTCCTGACTTGTGGTAATGATTTAGATCCAAATAACATCTGGAAAAATTACAGTACCCCTGAAGTTAGAAGGATTTTTTCCAAAGCTCTTGAGGCTATTTCAATTTAAAATGAGCACCTGTGTGAGAGCAGAAGCATGTTTGAGGTTCTAGGGTTGCTCAGGAGGTGCTTCACCCAACAGCTGTTTTTATCTTCTTGAATCCACTTCTATAAAGTGGTTGAGACCAGGAGAGTCATCCTCAGCTGTAGAAACTGAGGGAACCTCTCATCATTGCTCTTTGGGGTGTGCACACTGGGAAGGAAATAACAGATTTCTGCAGCAAACCAGGTAATGGACTAGAAGAGACAGCTCTACCTCAGCAAGTATCTTTACCTATAGGCAAAGCTATATGTAGCTACCATGAAAACCAGAGGTAGGTGATTAGGATGGCAGCTCACCCTGGGAGGAGGGTTATTACTGGTCTCAGTAGATATGCACAGATAAACCTCACACAACTCACTTGCCAACTTAGGTGGCTTGTGGACTTCCATGAACCCCATTGATGTGCACCAAGATGTGGGTGTATAGGGGAAAGCGTTGGGACTAAGCTCAGTATTGCTGAGGTTTCCTGCCCAAGGTGCCTTCACTTGGGCCTGACTACAGGGAGAGGACTGGCAGGGGAGGTGGGCTCTCCCTTTTCTCAGGTTGAAGGAGGAAGAGGAGAAAGAAGAAAGTGTTGGGCTTTTTTTATTTTGAAGGTAAAGCCAGCTACTGGAGGTGAGAAATCGAGGTTGAGGTATTGTGCTGTTCTAGCTTGTGATATCTTTGTGTTTGAAAAACTAAACCTGAATTTCCTTTTTGTTCCAGAATAGGCTTGGAGCAGTTGGTCTTGTGGATGTTTAGTGCTTGATCTCTGGTCTTGCTGTTTGCTTTGGTTTCTTCCAACAAATCTCTTGAATATGTTCTTAAATAAAACAAGCAAACAAGGTTGTATTAAAGGAGTTAGTGCATTTACTTGTGTGATTATGTTAAGCGTGTGCTTAATTGTTCTTTTGATACTAGCCAAGGTATATAGCCAGCTCCTCTGAGTAGTTTCTGCAGGCTGATATTGCCTCTGTGTTTGTGTGTGAGGACTCCCCTACTTGGGTGCTAGCTGGTGGGGCTGGGATTGAAAGGAATAACTGATGTGAAATTGCTGTAGAGGTACAGCCCTTGCACGTGGCTAAAGTTGAAGACAATACAACTGGGTTTATAATGCTTTTTTCTAATGAGAGAAGTGGCTTTCCTTCAAAAGATGCCTATTTCCTAAGCACAGGGTTAAAAAGAGAGCAGAAAAACACCAGCACCTTGTTCACTCAAGCCCCATAAATGCGACAAGTCAGGTATATTGCCTTTATACCCCGTGTTGTGAGCTGATGGAAATAAGCTAAAACCAGTGAAGTTGGCAAAATGAAACCTCTCTGATCACTGATCCTGAAAGCAAGGGGGTGGTGGTGGGGGGAGCTGATCTGATCTTAGCCTGGAAGGTGATGCCCAAGGGATGCCCAGCTGTGTGCCTCCAGGGAAGGGGAGGAAGGGCTGGTTTGCCGCCTGTGGCCGAGGTGCAGGTTGCTGAGCCCCGAGGCTGGTGAACGGTTTGAAAAATGAGGAAGGGGTGTTGCAGGGCATAAGATTTCTTCTGGAAAGAAGGGTGTGTGTTGTGGTGAGAGCACAAGGGAGGTCAGACAAGAAAACTGTAAACACCTCTCGGGAGAGGGCTGTTTCCTTCCCTGTTCCCTCTGCAGCGCTGGCCTCCACCGTTATCCCCAGCAAGAAGAGAAGTGAGAATTAAAACGTGTAGTGTGTGGGGGGGTGTCAGTGTCCCTCCTGCACCTGTTTGAGTGCTGAGCTGCAGGTGTTTGTGGCCACATTTGTGCCCCTCTGAGGGAAGGGAGGAGGGCTGCAGCCCCTCAAGATGTGCGCAGGGTGGCTGCGCCACGTTTAGGGTGCTGGAGAAACGTTGGGTGCTGCAGGGTTGGTCTTCAGGTCATGCAAGGGAAGCAGCTGAATGCAAAGTTGTCTTCTCTGTTTGGGTGCTGCAGCCCCCAGTTTACTGCTCTGCAGTCCCCTTCCTCCCCCAAAAATGAAAAGCCGTGATTTATCAAACCTCATTTTCTCAAAGTGCATCTACTCTCTTTCTAAGTTTAGTCTCCTCTCTTAATTGCATGCCAAGTTGGGGAGGGAGGGGAGAAATTGGTTAATTGATTAGTAATTTAGTCTCTGGTGATATGCTTATTTAAGAAATCTGCCGGAGTTATATATGTCAAATGTTTCACATAAAAACAACATCAAGTGAATCATATATAAAAATGACATAATTGCTATTAAACTTAGAAGCCATATGTGTGGCTGAGGAAATTACTTTATTGGCTTTAGCAACTCTTTTATATTTCTTCCCCAATCCAGTTATACTCTTGTGAACAGAGAAGGCATGTTTATGTGTAGGAAAACAGCCCCTATGTGTGTTATTTGGAGATCTGTTAATGCAAGGAAGTAGGTGCATATTCCAGCAGCACAGGGGAAAAAAAAAAAAACCCAACCACATTTTGAGTGTTGGGAAGCTGAGAAAGGGGTCTGTTGCTTTCCTTTTTCCTCATCAGCAAGATTAAATGGCAGCTCTTGCAATATGCACCATCTGAGATTTTATTGCTCTCTGTTATTTTTAGCGCTGGGAGGGAGATTAAATGAAATCCGGGATTATTTCAGACAGTGTTAAACTTTTTTATTGCTTGTTTCTGCCATCAGGCTCAGGCTGACCCAGTTGGATGGGCCATTATAGGAGGTGGGCTCTCCTCTGTGAACACCCAGACAATTAATTCCCCTAACTGTACATTGTCTTATTGGAAAGTTGGATGTAGTAACACCAAAAGTAAATAGAACTATTAACACAGCCAGTCTTTCATGGGATGTTACTCTGCTCTCAGAAGTCTGTTGTATGCTGAACTTTGCATAATCAAACAGGACTTTGCGTGTGGCTCAGAGTCCAGAGAGCCTCTTGTGGGATCACAGGTTTATGTTCCCTTTCTGGGTATTTTAGCAGCTTATTTTTATTTATCTCCTTAAGACTACTTGAAATAAAGCTAAACTGATTTAATATTTTGCATTTCTTTATCAGGAAAAGATTTAAAAGGTCTATCTTTATTTTTAAATTTAATTTAATCTGTATTTACTTCAAATCTTCATGCTAAAAAATTAGCTTGATACGGCTGACTTGATGCATGTTACTGATGGTTTCTTCATTTTTTATTCCTTTTTATGGGGTGGTGCCTTTTACATTAGTCACAGCCCTAGACACGTTGATATATGCAGTAAGGAAGGCTTGAGGTGGTGGTGCTGATGAATAGCTGTTGTAGCACTCCTCTGCAGTTAATCTTGGGATGAAGGAAGGATTCTGGTCTCGTTTCTGCAGGTTTCAGAGGTCCTGCTTGTCTTTGGGGTGGGTTTTGTGGGTTCACAACTGTGCCTGCCAGCTGGTGCCAACAAAATTTTAGCTTGGGACATGAGCAAGTCCCTCTTAATGAAGAGGAGGGGTCAGTAGGCAGCTATTCAGCTCTGACAGGGTGCCTGTGTCATCGGCACTGAACGATGGAGTGTCTATTGTAGCTTACGTGATGTGAAAAAAGCTCCCTAGTAATTTCTGTAATTAGTTGCTGATAAATCAACTTCTGGAAGCCACAATTTAAAGACTGTCCTGGTGGCATGTCATCATAAGCTGTATTTGGTTCTATTTGAATTAAAGTTCCCTGGGTTTTGGGGACTGTCCCCTCATGAGTGTGGCACTCAGCAGCAAGGGGACAGTCCCCATAATCCACGGAATGTTATTGCACTGTTCCACTGTGAGCATTTGGGCTGTCCTGGCACAGGCAAGTTAGCCAAGAAAGTGTGTGTGTGTGTGAGGGGGGGTGGTGGGGGTGATGCTGTCCTGGACTGTGTTTGGCATGTCTGTCTAATCTTGAAGTCACTGATGTAAGAGGAATGAGTTTGGACTGGAGTGGCCACTGCAAAACTTCTGTGATGGGAATAACGCTTTAGTCTGTAGTCTGTAAACACGCAGCACTAATGGAGCCCTGTGGCTCTGACTCAGCTCTCCTCTTGTTTTCAACCCCAGCATGGGAATCTCAAACCCTTCCCTGTGCCCATGGCTCTATCTTTCCCCTCAAACCTTTCACCAAAAGCAGGCTTGGGAGATCATTTCTGTGAGCGTTATCTAGGAGATGCTGGTTGGTTGGGTAGGACTGTCACTGAGCTTGTCAGTAAACAGAAAGAGCTTTTGTTTCAGAAAGTAAATGCAGCTGGTTTGCTTAATTATTCCAAAAAGAAGAAAGCAAGGGGACAGCAGGCTAGGTAAGGAGCAGTAGGAGATGGGTATTTCTAAAGAATCTAGTGACTTCTTGTAAACTTTCTAAACAGAAACAAATCTGAATGGAGACTTGGGATCAGCGGTCATGAATTATTTTTGTTATTTTTTTGGGAGCTCTTACTCATTTTTGTCTGAATTCAGGTTGGGAGCTGAGTCATTCCTTCTGCTCTTCTTTTCCATGCTGTTTCATTTTTCCCGGACAGATGTTACTGGACTATATTAACCGCCCTGCAAGCAGTGAAAACTCCTTGATTTCCTTGGGAAGCAGAGAACGTGCCGCGTGTGTGTCTCCCCAACACTTGCTGTGATCACATGAAGGGCCTGTGCTTTAGAGAAGCAGCTCAGGATAAGGTGTGGGAGAGGCAGAGGCCATCAGCATCTCTGGATTTACCCCCCAGCTCTGGCTAAAGAGGAAATAATGAACAAATGTGGTGTAATCTTCACTCTGGTGTTCAGTTTAGAAATGAAGATGGGCTGAAAGAACCGGTGTCAGGTGTTGCTCTTGTGTGTGTTTTACATTTTCACCTTGTTTGGTATTGACACAGCATGGGATAGCATGAGAGAGATGGAGGGAAAAACACATTTCAGAAAAGGAAAGAGGCCCCCGTATAATGAAGAGTTCAACTGAAATAAGTGGGTGCTGGGGGGGGGGAGGAATTTTCTTTGCATGCCAGATTTCTTGCCACTTTCAAGCTAATCCTTTCAGTTCACTTCAATACAGTCACTGAAGTAGCTTAGAAAAAGAGAGAAAAAGATCTTTGATATGCTAGATCAACCAAAGTTTAAAAATTCTCTCTTTGTGTATGCCATTTATAATGCAAATCTCAAGTTGGCATTTTAGGCTCACTTACTGCTGTTCCTGAAGTACCTTGGAACACAAAGGCTGGGGATGGAGGGAGATCCCAAATGACAGGACGCCTTTGGTAGCTCAATAATATATTAAAAAGGAATATTACTTTTTCCTCATTCCTATAAATACCTCCTACCTCTGCAGTCTGCGTGAGAGACTGAGAGAAAGGGACTCTTCACTGTACAGAGACTGAAGTTATTGGTTTGAGTCTTCTGGGAATTTGATTTTGGCTTTGGCATTGTGTGCCCAGAAAGGATTTGACCCAGGCTGTTGTATCTACTACTTTCCTCCTACTAGGGAGAAGGCATATCTGCTAACTCCATTTGTGTAGTCAGTGAGCAACTGGTTAAGTATTCTTCTGGAAAGAAGCCTAATTTGAGAGTCGCCTTCCCATATATATAACCTTATTTCTTTCCCTTGTGTTCCCAACATTTAAGCACTGATTAAATGTCACCAAAGATAATAGGAGAAGTGCTCATGACGGCCAGCCTATTTTGAAGTAGCATGGGCATGCTTAAAGCAATAAGTAATTTTGCCTCTGTTACACAGAGTGTTTAATGCATATTTAAATTAATCTGTAGCCAAATTTGAGCAAACTGGATCTGGAAATGTGTTATCCTTCTAATTGGGGATATTTCTGGATATTTCCCTGCTAAATTGTGCACAACTGCTCCATGAAAGGTGGCTATTGAACCGGTTGAGTGTGGCCTTCTGTCCCGGCAGTGAGAGTGAGGGTGTTGAGATGATCCTGTCTGTCTTTTAAATGCTGGTATTTTGGTGTTGAAAAGGAAGGGGGGTAACTCTCTGGTCTGCAGTTCATAACCCAAACTCACACTCTGTTTTTTAAACCTTGTTTTCTCTTGGTGCTATGTAATGAGGGCAGAGGCTGGTTTCTTTATGGCAATCTACTATGGTTTTCTGGGTGCTGTCTTCTCACCACAGACGTCCAGTGTAAGGCATTGACTTAAGGAATTGGCCAAACACCTACAATTCCCCCATATATTACAGCATTTAGAACTGCTTTACAACTGTTTTCTGCTACTGCTGCTCTCTGGAGAATCTGTACAATGTTACCTGTGTCACGTGGAAGTTGGTAGGACCTTTCTTAGGGTTGTGATACACTGAGTATCTCATCTAGTGAACAGGTAATTTTTCCTACTTGGTTAACTATCAACATCCTACAGACATTACTGCAAATGAAGAAATGTGGTTGAGAAGTGAAATGGACCTTGATGCAAGAAATAGTTTTTCTTTCCACCTTCTGCTTGGTGCCAACATCCTCTGTGTCCATTGGGAAACTGCAATGACATAAGAGTTGAAATGTGGTTCAGGGGAGCAGCAAAGAAAGCATATCTTTTGGGTGTCAAAGCAGCAAGATTGTGGTTTGATTTTTATCATTTTAAACTGCAAATATCACTAAAATCATGACTATAGTGTGTGACAGACTGCATTCACTGAAAGTGCTCGTCCTTTTTTTCTTTGGAGGAGTTTGGAAACGTCTTGTTGAACCTGGGGAATGATGGGTGGAAAAAAACCCCAGTGTGTCCTGTAACTAAGCTGTTACTGATTATCTTAGTGCAATGTACAGATTAAGGGCTTGATCTAAAGACCACTGGGGTCAATTGACTGAAGTGGACTTTGAATTGAGCCTTAGGAGCATTCAGCGAATGCTGTAGTGAAGGGGGTGATAGAGGCAAGTGTAGCACGCTTTCCTCTCCAATAAATCTGAAATACTCCAACTGCAAATGCTGGAGTTGGCTTTCTGGCTTGTATAGAAAAGCTCAATTGATTGCATACAGGCTATTTTTAATACATAATATGAGAAATATACATCTGGGAGCACAGATTGTTAGTAGCATCCCAAGAATGTGTCTTTTCAGGTGTAGGAACTGGCATTTCAGAGCTTCTTTCTTTTCGGACAAAAGGGTGTTTCATCAAACTTGCTGCTTTTGAAAACTTAGTGATCTAAGTCCACTAGATTACATGATTTCCCACACTATGGTGATTCTATTGCCTATTTCAGGCTGCTGCAGAATAACTCGAGGGAAAAATATAAATAAAATATGCCCAAGCACGCAAGTCAACGATCTGTGTGCTAAGCCTATTGGCACATGCAGGACAATTTTATTGCATGACCTACTGGTTAAAAACATCAAAAATATAAGTCAAGTCATTTGAAGAACTGCTGTTTAGTGAGTTAGAATGAATGAAGTCTTTATTGAGTACATGCTCCCAGACTCATCACTGCTTCTGTTCTAGTCATGCCCTATCCTAGTCTTAACTGCCCCAGGCAGTCTTTTTGAGGCCACTTGACCTGTCAGTCATATTTCAGAAAACACTGATATGGTACTTGCTGATTTAGTTTAGATTCCAAACAGGCTAGCTGCTGGATTACAGACTAATGACCCATCAGATGCTAAAGGCAAAGGCTTAAAGTGCACTAGTGAATTAAGCCTCAGCATTGTCTGAAGGGAAGAATTTATTATGTCATTAAACTTGATTCAATAAGTTTCATTTCTTTAGATGCATTGCACTAAGCAAGGAGCACGGAATTAATGTGGCTGAGAGATACCATTTTGAATCTGTTCAGGTAAAGCACTGATATTTGGGTATAACAGTGAGGGTTTCCATTTATATAAATTTTAGCTATATTGATGGAAATCATAGGTTGAGAAAACTCTGCATAGCTGATTAACCAACCATAGACTCTTCAAACTAGGTTCACTTGAATATATGCTTCAGTTGGTAAATACTTAGGAAAGTGAGGTTTGCCGGGTTTGATGAGACCCTTGGTGAGGTTTCAGGGGCTTTCCATCAAATATCAAAGTCTCAGTGGTGTAAAGATATTAGCAGTAAGTTATAGATGACACTGTGACTTAATGCAAAACTTAATACAAGCACATTACACATTATGCAATGAGTCAAATGAGGATTGCAGCTTGCCTCTTCGAAGGCTGTTACGGTAATCTGAAAGAAAAATCCTGCATAATGCAAAGATCACTTTTAAACATAAAAAAACAACCCCCCTCCACCCAAAAAACCCCACATTTGGTGTTTTATCTGTCTGCATATGTCTCCTAGTTGTTACAACAACAAAGTGTTTATAAATAATATCAAAGATCCTTTAGGAAAATGTTGGGATATCTGCCTGTAGCTTTTGTCACTCATCTCACATTATCTGTAACATTTTTGTGTTGTAGAGGTGGTCCCTTCATTAGGGAAGAAGTAAAAGACTAGGAATAATCAGTGGGTTTGCTGAAGTTCTTTTATATCAAGCAGTAGGATGGTAGAAGTGTATTTTTTTGCTTTCAAAATCAATTTAAGTGTGGTTAGATTGTATTTTTAATAAATTATGTACTTTATTACAAATGTTAAGTTGCACTGAGACATTGTGAACCATATATATTTATGTGACAGCAGGTCCGGTATTAGGATTTTTTTATTAGAAGATTTTAATCACTTTAATACAATTCATAATCAAAGGGAGTATTTAATATTCTGGTCTCAAAATTAAAATTGACCTAATGGGCTGATTGTCTCTTCCTTTAATGGAGACTATTCTTTCCCTAAAACGCGATAGCTTTTCCTTGTGAGTTAAAGGAGTGGTTAAAGGTCACTTTGATTTATGTTCATCTGCAGCTCTACTTTTTTCTTTAACACACTGGAAAGACCAAATTCACTGCTGTGCTAAAACTACTTTCCATTGTGATCTGAATGACTAAATCCTACAGATGTGTGTGTGTGTATATATACTTATGAATTCATATTTATCTTTAGGCTTCTAGTGAAAAATATATAATTCAATTGACCACTGCCAGGTCTTAATTTACTGAATGGGCTTCTGAAGAGCTAAATCCTGGAAATTCATACAGCTTCAGAGGTTCTGCAGAGCATTGAAAATGTTTTTCACCTTCCTTTCCTGTTAGAATGCTCCTAGTAAGTTTGATAGTACAAAGTAGGTGGCCTCTGAGTTGTTTATGGCCAGTATGAAACTCAGATTTACCTGGTTGATGGTGGTGTTCTTTGTTTTCATGCTTTTCTTATCTGTGTGGTTTGAATGGAATGCCTTGCTAGGAATCAAGCAAAAGGGCTTACCAGACTGGTGGACATCAACATAAAGACTTTCAGTAATTAAGCAAGTGAGTTTTGGGACTGGAATGAGCGCTTCAACCACCTTGTGTTTGCAGAAACTTGTAGAAAATTTGATTTAGTGTTTATAAAACAAATTTTAGCATCTTGGAAGCTGTTGTGCAGTGGAGTTTTGTTGGAGTCAGCTTTTTCTGCCATCTTTCACGGCATCACCCTTTGTCAAAGGCTCAAGCTGGAATCACCTGAGGGTGCAGACATCCTCAGCTCCTTGCTATTCTCCACTGAAAGCATCAGTAAGTTCTGAACTGGCAGTGTGAAAACTAATCTGATTCCAGTATTTTGTGGCATCCAATCCGGATTGCACATGAATGTTACCCCCAGCCAGTGCAGGAGAACCTGCTTCTCGGCATGCTCTTTGCATTCTGCTGATATGGGCCATTCTGGCCCAGTATGGGAGGAAGCTGCTTTGCTCGAGTTTGAATTGCAAATGTATTTCAAATTTATGGGACCTCCCAGATACCCAGTGTGTGTCTCTGTCAGCAGCCAAGGAGTGGTTCCTCCCAGGAAGGAGGGGTAACACTGGCTGGGGAGGAGTGGGGTGAAGAATGAAAGAGGGGAATGTGGAGCCGCAGGAGGCCTCAGCATGCTTCTCCTCCTTTTGTGAGTCAAAACCGTTGTGCGGTCCTATAGCTGGTATGGGAAGGGCCATAAAAGCATTAGAAACTGTCCCTCCCACTTCCAGAAAACTCTCTGCATTTCAAAACATCCAGCCTTTCCCTTTTTGGCATCGCATCTGGAGATAAAACTGAGGACCTGAAGCTGATGAGAGCAAACTCTGCTTCTGATGATTGACTCCATGTAGGCTCGACACAATCTCCGTCTGTTTTCCCTGACTGTGTAGCAGGGGTAATATTTAACTAGCCCGTGGTGCTGTTAAGTAGTTATCACTTCTATAGTAGCATGTTTATTATCGATCCCACGTCTGTTCCTCGCTGACTGGGGCAATGTGTACTTGCCTGCTGCATTGTATAGCTGAGTAAGTGCTGTCAAGTGGCTTCTTCTGAGTGGCAGAGGTGCGACAAGCCAGACTTGGAAGTTGGGTAGGAGAGTATTAGGAAATGAGATTTAAGGAAAAAGAGATTTTTCACGAGCTTTTTGACTGCATGTGCACCTTGACAATTATCCCCCACAAAAGCTTAGTCACCTGAGGCTGCTGAAAAAGTGACATCCCTAAGTAATGGCTTTTGTCTTGAGCACTATGTGGGCAGAGTAAGAGCAGGGCAGGACTGCGTGAAGACCACCTTAAACTCTTCTGTGGCTCTTCAACTTGTGCTGTTTCAATCACTATTTGGAAATTTTAACCCAAGCTTAATTATATTTTTTGCATTAATTTCCTCTCTTTGATTACTAAACACATTCTGCAAGAGAAATGAGCTGAAAGGGAAGGCTAAAGTGTCCTTCTAGATTACTGCCATCATAGTTCCATAGACCACTCTGTTCTTTCATATAAACACCAAAGAAATACCTGTTTGACTTGGGTGTACCAGTGATGCTGTTCACCTCTATGGTATATCTTCAGCCATTTCAGTATAATTCCAAAATACTTTCAGTCTTGGAGTGCTTTGTAAAAGTTAGAGTGCAGGAAGGGTGATGAGATTGAAACAATTCTTGCATTTTTAACAGGAGATGAAACTGAGGCATGAAGAACTACAGCTGGTCAAACTTTATTTTATTTGGTAACAAAAGAGGTCTATTTCTGGGAGTTAATTTTGCCTGTTTTAAATAGATTTTCCCATTTTGTGTGTGGAACTAATCAAAATTTGTTTCTAAAGGTATATTTTATTTGTATATACTTGGCATTTTTTAGTGTATAATAAATATACTTGTTTGTGTATAATAAATACCACTGTTCATTATAGTCTTTAGTTCTTCTGGTTTGTTTTAACTCTTCAGATACTTCATTGAAACCTATCTAGCTTCACAAACCTGTGGAAGCATCTTAAAGAAAAAGGAAAGAAATCATGTTAATGTATTGGGTGGCTTTTCTTTCCCAGGCACAGTGTATAGGTTTGTCATCAGATCTCAGCGATGGGAGGAAAGCTAACTACAGAGGTGACAAGCTGAAATGATAGAATGTGTTTGTCTTTATTTTTTTTTTCTTTGCAGTGGATGACTTCAATTTCAAAAAAGGGAGTTTCAGTTACCTATTTCATAATGCTTCACTTGGTCCCAGGTATTTCAGGTAGATTAATAGCCTGATGTAGCGTGCCCAGTGTGAAACCAGTGATGCGGTAGTGTTACCTTGGATGCAGTAGGTACAAGGTACAAACTTCACACTCCTGTTTTTCTCTTACTTGCATTCTCTCTCCCACCTTTTGGTAAACTTTAAACACATGTTGCAGCTCCAGCAAGGTTGTTTCTGGCTTTGCCTAAAAAATCAGTGCAAACCAGTTACTGGAAAGGGTAAGAGATCGTTATTTTGGAGAATGGGTTGATGCATCAAGGAGCTCTACTACTCCAAGCATTTTACTTCTGATTTGCTTCAGTAAAATATTCATTAATCAGATACAAAGGTGGAGTATGATGTGTAGTGTTTATATACCCATTGACCTTAAACAGTTTTGCCACTCCTGTTGCTTTTGTTTGCTTCTTGACCTGTGCTCCCCCATGATTGGTAATGCAGAAAGATAACACTGGCTGGCAGACAGTCTTATAAGGGCATTATGTTCTTGGAAAAAGAATGTCTGGAAAGTTCTAGATAGGTCCTCCCAAGCACAGGCTGGCTTGGTCTTCACGATATAGATGTAATCCTATAGGAATTCTTATGATGAGAGGCTGAAGTCCCTTGGTTTCTTCAGCCTGGAGAAGAGGAGGCTGAGGGGAGACTTCATGGTGGTCTGTGGCTTCCTGATGAGGAGCAGTGAAGGTGCAGGTGCTGCTCTCCTCTCTGTCTGGACCAGGGATAGAACCAGAGGGAATGGTATGAACCTGCGCCAGGGGAGGTTTAGGTTGGATGTCAGGAAGGGGCTCTTTCCTGAGAGGGGGGGTCAGGCACTGGGACAGGCTCCTCAGGGGAGTGGTCCCTGCACCCAGCTGGGCTGAGGTCAAGAAGCATCTGGATGATGCGCTCAGTCCCCTGCTCTGACTTGGCTGGTCCTGTGTGGAGCCAGGAGTTGGACTCGATGGTCCTTATGGGTCTCTTCCAGCTCAGGAGGTTCTGGGATTCTGTGATTCTAAGATTTTATGAATTTTGTATTCAGGAGTGTGTTTAGACCTGGGTCTACACCCCCTGAGAAGTATCATGCAATGCCTGAGGGCGTTGGTCTTAGATTACCCTGTGAAATAGTAAGGGTAGTTTCTCCTTAAAGAGGAAATAAGGGGTGGAATCTGTCACGTGTCTACATAGATTTGGGTAGATAAATGACTTAATTTAGGTTGGTAACCTAAACACTTGCTTAAAATCTGGCACTCCAAAGGTTTTGAGTGACTTGTTTGTAATCTGACATGCCAAAAAAGAGCTGTGGAGTTTTCTGACCCTGAGCTGGTCAGATAACTTTCTCTGGCCGTCCCCTTTCTCTCCCTCTTGCTCCTTTGAGCAGCGATGCAACGCTGGAAATCACTTGAGAATGTAATGCTCATAGAAGGATATTTCCATTTAAGTTCATGAGATCAAATGCTGGTTTTGATTACAAAAGAGTAAACCTATTGCCCTCCACAGGGCTGTGTTGATGTAATACAGCTATAAAAGAGCACAATTTGTTTAGCCTAGTAACAACGAAGACTAAGAGGGGTCACGTTTGCTTTGTGGGTTGTTTCTTTTTTTAAAAAAAAAAGAGGATGTCAACACCAAGAAGGGTTGAGTGGTCTCAGTTAAATGACAATATTGGCACAAGAACAAACAAATATTCAAGAACCATAAATAAAATTGGGCCCTGGATTAGGAGACCTTGAATTATCAGAGGAGTAAAATTCTGGGAAAAAATCACCAACCTCCAATTGAAACTATGGTGTTAATAAATTAACTTGTTTTAAGATTAAGCTAAATAGTTTATGAGAACATTATGTGATCTGCTTCCTTGGGATAGTAGATGATGGAGCTTTTTAACCCAGAGTTGGAAAAGATTTTCTGGGTTTCTACAAGAAAAATTTGTCTTATCAGGTCTGTGGTGCTTCCACTTAGGATATTTATGTTAACCCTTTTTACTGAGCATGGTGGAGGATGTCCAAGGTGAATTTCCAGAGAGAAAGGATGATGGATTTGAATTCTTTGAGGGCTGCCTTCCTTGTTTAGTATAGGCATGCGAATGGGATGGGTATTTGATGAAGTGAAATAATTTGAGCCCTGCTCACTTCCCTTGAGAGGTGGATGGGTTATCCCGGCTCTTTCCCTCTGTCAGGGAGCACAGGCTTGCCAAATCCTGTGTGTGGGCAAGAAGTCCTCTTTCCCTGTTGTGTGGTGGTGGTGACCCTCTGGTTGCCAGCACTCACCTGGTGATAGCAAGGTTTGTACATATGGGGCTGGGGCACCGTGTCCTCACATGTGTCTTGCTGGGGACCCAGGGATAAATTACCAACAGTTTCAACTTGAAATTTTCTTGCTCTCTTGGAGGTGAAATATAATCCTTGCCCTCACTCTAACACATCCTTTGTGGTTTAATTTAAATGGTGATTTTTTACGGTGACATGTGATGTTCATCTGCTAACCTTTTACCCAATATGTTCAATTTAAAGGAGCATCAAATCCTGGAATGTGCCTCTATCTATAGATGCAGAAGCATGCTATAAGGTAGTTTACCTACTTAGGTTGGTACCTAAGAGCTTGTAAACAAATTCATAAATTTGTCACGCTGATTATAGTGTTGGCAAACACAATGGTTGATCATGTTATAAATGTTTATCAACACCCGCACTCACCCACCTGCTAAGAGGTGCTACGCTTTAATGAAATTGTTTGAATATCAAGGCTGGTTGCTAAGATACAATGTTCTTGTTACCAGGGATGTGATGCTTACAGATTTCTGTTATCAAATAATGATTAGAGATGTGCTAACCTCAAGGTGCTCGGTGCAGTGAAAGGTTTACTGAGGCACAAATTAGTAAACTGTCTGCCTGAGCAGACACTTACAGAAGGAGCACATGTGCATCAAACTTACCGAGCTGACATTTTTAAAGAAGACAAGATCTGGCAGTGTAAATGTTCCTATATATGATGAAAGACTGTCATAGGAAATGTTTACATGATCTGTTGCCTAGCACAATGTCTTCGTGCCATTTTTTTTTTTTCCAACCAACTTAGAACAGTGTTGAAATCTCCAAGTCAAATAATTGCTTTCTTCTCGCTTACTAAAATGTCTCCCAGCGCTCACCTCTTGGAATTATGCAGTGGTTTGCAAATGCTGATGTCTGTTTTCTATGGGCCACACAAAGAAGGGAACAAAGATGTGTAACACAAATGGCCTGCATGTGGGTCTGGTGGGCAAAAGATTTGTGGATGCTGCGATGGGTTTAGGGTCGAAAGATTTCTTGATGTTAAAATTGCAACTAGATGTCAAGGAAGACAAACATCAAATATTGATGATGTTTTCTTTTTAATGTAGGTGCTCCGAGCGCTCTGATTTGCTAATGCACTTTGTAATAAGGTATAAATATTGTACTTCATTTTATTCTTTTTAAAAGGCACGTTTCAGTGTTATTAACCATCAAAGAAAAGAATGAATAGCACAATATAGGTGATCAAAAGGATTTTGCTCACACTGCTGAAGTGCTAAGTAATCTTTAAGTGTAATTGTTGATCTCATTATTGAATTAAGGTTCAAGCTGTATTTACAATACCTGCATTAGCATGAATTTGAGTTTAAAGCCAGTTTAGCTGAAATAACCTAAATTGTAAGCAGGGTTCATGCTTGCCTGTAAGTTTACATCACTAGTAATTGTTTGTTTCGGTGTAAAGAGATGTTATTTTCCTGGTCCTGTAAGTGTCCTTTTGTAGCTACTTCACAAGAAGCTCCTATTACTATAACTACAAATCTGTGGCAATTAAATTCAACTTGGTGCAGTTCTAGCAGATAGGTAGACAACTTTAAAATTACAGAATTGAGGGAAAAAAAAATCAGCAATTTACTGTGGTTATAATTCATGATATTAAGCTCACCCTTTGGATGTGAAATTTGTACTTTATAAAATGATACAAGACTGCATCCTACAACAGGCTCTTAACATAACCCATGTTCTACCTACGCTGTGTGGGATGTTCAGACAAATAATCGCCTTCAGCAGATGCCTTTGTCATAATGAGTGTGATAGTTTAATATTTATGGAAGACCTGCTGATTTTCAATGCCTGCTTGAAAACCCCCAAGAATAATTTTACCAGATCTAAGGACTTCATGTAAACGTTGTGCAGAGTGAATGGGGTGTGCAGACCTTTCTATGCTGCTTCCAAATGATGAGAGCAGGGTTATCGTTACTCCCTATATAAAACAGGACAGGCAGGAGAAAGGGAATGGAGGAGGGGCTGGTAAAAGAGTCTGATCGTCCTCAGTTCAGTAGAGTTGATGAGGTGATGTAGAATTACTAATTTCTGTTGCTTAAGATGAGGTGGGAGAACCTGAAATCTGGCCTGTATGGGAATGGATTTGCACTGTGGCTTGTGTTCACCTCCTGGGACAGCTGATCCCCTTTGCCTGCTCTCCCACCTGTTCCTCTGCCTCACCATGCAGGTTTTCACTGTGCCTTGGACCTGCATTGAATTTTATGACTAAGCTATAATATTTCTGATACTTTTTCCTTTTGCTGTAGTGTGTATTGGCTACAAAATTAGGAAATAGCCTCTAAAACTAAGGGATAAAACTTTCCTTCCTTCCTTCCAGTGCTAGCTATCAGCAAGTCAGGACTGAAGCCGTGGCCACCATGAAAATAGAGATGTACTGAAACACCTTGAAATCACATCAAAACACAGATGCTCACCTGGCAATTTGTGGCAATATAGACACTTTATCTGCAGCAGCTGTCTGTGAGGTGGGAGGAAAGTTGGCTTTTTCCTCCTTTTTTTTTTTTTTCCCCTTTAGGTTTGTTGTAACGAATGATTTACATCGCATTAGATTATGTTGGGATATACTGTGTCAGGTGGCATGACCTGATATAACCCAACTTAATGCAACACACATGTTTAGATTGTATTACATGTGAAGAAAAAATTCCCTGAGAAGCTGTCAGGAGCAGGTGATTTCTGCAAATGGAAAATATTTGCACAGTGATATTTTATACGAGTCAGAATTGAAAGGTGTCTAAAACTTTAGTGTGGATTTAGGAGACTTAGCCCCATTGACTTTGCTGGGACTAAAACTTTGAACTGCCACAGTTTCCTTTGGAAATATGATTTAGCATATGATGAGTTGGGTATTTTGCAGAATCTTGCTTTCGTTATCGCCACCTCTGAGCTGATGGAGTTGCAGGAGTCTGAGGGCTGCGAGTGAGATGCGAATCACTTGACTTGCAGCTAGCAATGAAGCAGGATGCAAGGAATTCACAAGAGCAAGTTTGGATTATTATGTTCCTTTTAAAATCTTGCATGGTTGATTGGTTCCCCTTTTGGAAATCAACTTGATAGGAATGTGGGCCGAAGTGCAAGGTTTACATTTCACTCTGAGATGACTATGTTGAGGTACTCAGCTCTAAATTTGGAGGCTCATATGGATCTTTATTTCTTTATTTTTCTTATTTATTTTTTTTTTAATTTAGTGTCAGAAATAGAAGCCTAAATTTAGGCTGTGAAGTTCATTTAGGAGTCTAAATATAAATGTTCTGCCTCTCAAAAGTGCTGAGCACCCTGCAGCTCCCACAGACTCCATTGAGACTTTGCCTTGGTGTAGGCTGCTGCACCCCAACCTGGGGGGGGATACTTGTCTGTATCATATATTTGTACATTGCTTCATGCATACAGAGTCTGGCAGTGCTCAAGATTCAGAAATTGGAAAGTATATATGTGACCTTAATTGTCTATGTATGTACTGGTCTTCTCACTTGAATACATTATGATACAGTTTGAACACCTACTTTGCTGTACTCCTTGGAGTAAATGTTTGGAAGTGGCATGTGATGGAGGTAGGGGTTATGAGAGATATCTGTGAAGAGAGGGAGGAACAAAAAGTCCATGGCTTGGGAAGCCAAATATCAGCACTCCAAGCATTTCCATGTGGTCTCTTCTGTGGAAAAGTTGTTTCCATTATGAATTTGAAACCGATGTCAAAGCTCGTCGCTTCCCTTCCAAGGTACTTTGTACTTGTAGGCTGGTTGCTGTTGGGTATCTGCTCTGTGGAGAGTAACTCTACCCAAGAGGCTTCTCTGCCCTTTCTGGTACCCAACATTTCACCCCATCTTGACCAGATTTTCTTCTCCCCTCTTTGTGCTTTTTTTTTAGCTGTCTCTTACTTTCCCTCTACCCAGATTTCCCCCAAGCCCAATTTGCTAAATTCCTGGCTGAGGAGCATTGCAAGTTAGAATTTGGGTTTGCTCTGGGTGCCCAGCCCTGCCTTGGAGCCAGGAGCAGCATCTGCAGCCAATAGCTTCTTTTCCTCCTGTAGCCCTAAGCTCAGTGCAAAGCTCTGTAGAAGGCTTGTGAAAGCCCCGAGGAAGTGTAGCCCTGTGAGAAAACCCATTTCAGCTTTTAGAAGATATAAAAAACTCTCTAAAAACTTGATGTACATGAGAACAACCTGGCCAAAGTCAAACAGGTGCTACTGGACAAGTGCTACCCGTGATTCCACCAAAGCTCAGGTTTCCACTCCAAATAGTGGCAGGATCTCTGGCAAGAGTAAGTCTTGCTTTTATTCTGGGCAAGGCAATGCACTTCCTTTCCCCAGCCCAAAATGCCTCAACTTTTTTGAGCTAAAGTGTCTCCAAAGCATCTGTCTCTAAAACAGATACCTGGCATAGAAATGCCAGCTCATACAGTTAAAATTGGCTAGTCAAAAAGTGACTGAAATCAGTCTATTAATAAGAGGAGGCTTTGGGCAAATGATTATATACCTCACTGCCAGCGCCCACAATGCTGATATTTATTTTTTGAGCTCTTCCACTGCTTGGGTATTATGTACAAAGAGCTGCCTTTAAGCAGGATCATCCTCATAACAACACATCATCAAGGGCTACTCTGTTCTGAGCATATGGCAGGGCTGCATCTCTGAGAAGTGAGTAGTCACTGGTAATCGCTGACAGTCAAGGGCAGACCACTGTCACTACCCCAAGAGTGTTTGCAGAGGCACCGGTTACCTGTTTTGAGGGCTTCGAGTTCTTCCCTGCCCAGGGAAGCAGAAGAGATGGGAGCAGATGTCAGGAGCCTGGAATTTGGATCTGAGAAGGACTTGGATCAAAATATCAAACAAAAATATTTTAGGGAAAGTTTCTGGGAGGAAGTGAGCTATATGGGGAGCATGGCTTGCCAGGCTTTTTAAAAATAAAACGTTCTCACTCTGTGTTTAGCTCTCCTACGGTTTGAAGCACTCGCGGTGATCGAGCCTAGCAGCCCTTGTCAGTCTACAGCACATCATCCCCCTTCGGCTGGCTGGGAGCATCTCTCCTGTAAGGGCAAAATAAAGCTGCTCATTTTGCACACATGCTTTTAAAACTATAGGCAAGGAATACCTAAATATAAAACAAGGGCACCTTGGGCTGGATGCTTTCTGACTCAGGCTGTTACAGCGGTCACGCGTGAGCTTCTCCTGCCTTTTCTTCTGTGGACCTGTAGTTTGTTGAGGATGCACTTGATCACATGTGCTTGGGCTCATAACACTGTTAAACCTCACTTGCTCCCCGTGCTCCAGGAGCATTTTCTTCTAATTAAGTACCAAACCACAACAACATATCTACAAAGGCAGCAGGAATCCTCAGAGTGTGTGTGGATGGAGGCAAGAGGGACCTTCTGGTGTCTTTACAGACCAGTGCATTAGCCATAGTCCTTTGCTCGTGGCGGGGGTACAAGTTTTGGGGCTCAGTGAGCACTCTCTGTATCTTCTCTATATTTTTCTTGGAAAACTACATAAGCAAGGAGCCTTGTGGTAGAGTGGCCAGGAGAAAGGTTTGTGTGTCTTTAAAGTTGGTATTCATATGGCTCCTAAAAATATATAATGTGGAATAGTGTTCTACACCATTCTTTTTGTTGGCACTTTTGATAAAATAAAAATAATTGACTGAAATGAACTTTATGGTAAATGCATCTGTGCTGAGAAATAGGCAGGGTTTTCTGGTGGTTTTTTTTTTTTATTTTTATTTGAAATTACCTGTGTTAAGAAGACAGGATGCTTTTCAATTCATAGCTTATGAAAGGCAAGGAGATTAGCAGACCTTTGTCAGAGGACCATGAGCTATGTTAACCAATGAGGCTCTTTATGGTAGTTAAAAGCTAAAGCAAATTACACAACTTAATTATGAAAGGTGCTGTGAAAGTTTTTGCCAATTAATAATCAGAAACATTAATATTGATAAATCATAATATGTCAGTTTGCAAAAGCATTCAAAGTCAGTTGTCTGTTTCATAGTAGGTTTTTGGTTACTTCTATGAGCTGGTAATTGATCATAGTGCAGCTGGTTTCCATTTGCCATAGAGATAACCATCAAGGCTTCAGCTGATGGGTGGTGTGGTCTCCTCAGGGGTGGAGAGAACACTGTTTTGGCTATAAATGTCATGCTCTGTCTGTAACAACACTATAGAAATGTTTATCAAGATAAAATGCAAAATATACCCAGTTGCTGTCCATTCCACCCCTTGAATACTGAAGCCCAAATTAAGATGGTTTATTGAGGTAGGTGACTTCACTCCCCTGAATAATGCTGCAACACCCAAACGTGGAATAATTATGGCCAACAGTCCCCATAAAATATTTTTTAGGGGTATGTTTTATAGGGAACAACTGAGTTGGAATGAGCATATTGCAGAGCGTTGCTCTGTATACTAATTATCTACATCAATGGATGTGCAAAGCAGCTCAGAGCGCTCTACCTGCTGTGCTGAACAACTTGCTCATAGTCATGGAGGATATGCTTCCTGTGGGCACCTGCCTATTCTGTGCATGGCATCACGTTGAGTTATGTCACGTTATGTCACATCACAGATGAGATGTGACCCAGTGTAACCTGACACAATGCAGTGCCAGCACTGCAGTGGATCAAAACTCGAGAAACCCGAGCAGTTGTGATTGTCAAGGGCAGTAAAACACAGGCAGGCTACCCGTGAACCTGCAGGTACTCTAATTTTCCCATTAGCCTGGCTATTTGTAGATAGTTTGGCATATCTCTCTGGGATATAAATACAAGAATTTCACTGCTTGTGTTTATTTATGATACTTGTCGTTTGGGAAACAATAATCTTCCTACTTCTTAATCTAAATTGAACCACGGTGACTACACCAATAAAACACGTCACAACAAACAAAGGAAATTCTCCCTGTATTAATAATAAACTCTTTAAGATTTATCAGTCTCTCCCTCTTTCTTCCCTTTGTGCCATGCAGTCTAAAGCAACTGCTACATTTATAGATGTCTGATAAAATTTTAATAGAAGAACCCATTACCTTTGAATCTGGAGTAAAGACTGTATCAAAAACAGGAGCATTGAGCCTGAGCTAAATATAACTTGTTAACTGCAAGTAGCAGCACGAGAGCTTTATAATGCTGATGGATTTATTTTATTTCACTTCAGAGAAGGGGAATGGTGAATATTGCATCAGGTGAGGACTTGCAAAACAAGAGCAAGAGATTTTCCAGCTACCAAGCACGGAGATGTTCAGAAAGAGCTATTGGAGGCTGTAGGAGATCCACCACAGAGGATACCTCTGTGAGATGGTGAACTTTGAGTTTGCTTCCTAGGTTCTTGTGGGGTACTGAAGTCTAAACACTGATGTTCTTGCCATTGGTGGGCTCCACAATTCATTAAGATGCCCTTTGAATCAAGACACAATCAAAACAATGTCATGTTTAACAACCAAATCCAGAATGACCTGGGGGAAGAAGTGCTGTTGACTTGTGGTTGCCTGGGGCTTCTCTGGAGCTGTTGGCTGTCTGGCTCTGACTTATGTTTCCTCTGCTCACCTGGCATTTAGTGCCTGCATAGCAGTCTTGCTAGGGAGGATTTCAATTTTTGTCAAAATGTTGACTTTTTCTAAAAATTTTATGTGCTTGGAAATAGTTTTGGTAATTTTCTTGTTCTAATGCAAATCTAGCAGCATTCTTTAACACCTCTGACACATTACTAAATGAAAATTGGCTTATTTAAAATACATAAACACACACACACACGCATATCCTCTCATGCCCCACAAAATAGGATATTTTCATTGTCTTTTAGAGAAAAATTCCTTTTTCTGTAGGAGGAGGAGCTGCAGTTCAAACCAGTTCTTAGCTGTGTATGTTATTGCCAATTGCTCCTAGTCAAGTAAAAGAGGGTGTCTGTGGCACTAGGAACTTACACTGTCCCATTGCTCTCTTAGTTCATAAGCTAAAAATTAAAAATATACTCTTGGCTTAAGGTATATTTTTTTTTCCTTTGACTAGAAATATACTATTTGCTGAAAAGCAAAAAAAAATTCCCCATATTCCTCTGATGGGATGGAGTCCTGGGCAAAACATAAAAGACTGATGAGGATCTCATCTGAATTTGTATCTGTAACAGAAGGAAAGGTTCATTATTGAGCTAATACTCAGTGTTGTAAGTAAAGTTGCATGATGCAGTGGGGTTCAGACAGAAGCTGATGACCTTCATTATGACACATACGCTTTAGAACCAGATGGAATGTAGTAAAATGTATTTAAAAATATTTCAGAAACATATGTAGCTACCAGAATCTGAAGTCCTAAATGCATAGAGTCTCTATTTCTACCCCAAATGAAGTCAGTAAATAGAGTAGCATCATCTCTTTCCTTGACCTGAGCTGAATTTAAATTGTGAGCTTCATTTCCACAATTCAGTGTCCAATATGCAATCTGATCACACCTCCACTTTTGTGAGTTGTAGCCACGGCCTTAAATTAAATTACAAATCCTACATTGGGCTGACATAAATCTGATTTTGGCCTGAACTTGAAGTGTTTGAAATACCAAATCACTACTCCCTGATCCCTAATGAGAAGTAATCAAAGAATTTAACCAGCAGTACAAACACTTACACATCACTACCAATGTAGCCGAATTGACTCAAAGTACTCTCTTTCTCGATGAAAAAATGGTGTGCAAATATACCTTCCTGACACTGGCTGTCCCAGTAGAATCCCTAAAGAGGGAAAAACTCTTCTGGTTTATTTCTCAAAAAAAGAGCCCTAATAATGTTTCTTTCCTCTTCTCTTTCTAGAAATCTGTTTTTTTTCACTGCTATATTATGCACCATGCTGCTTACATATCAAATTTTTTTAAAGAAACTACCAAACCACCTGACTGTAACTGGGACAGTCACTAACCTGGTGTGTCTGCCATGTTCCAGATGCCCATGAATTGGTCAAGGCTCCTTTCTCCTCCCCATTGCCAAAAAGCTGGCTTTGGCAGCTCAGCTACCCCAAAAGGTTGTGGGTTTTTTGACTGCTAAATGTCCTTGCTGTCTCAAATTTCCTACAGCAGTTCAACATTTCAACACATTGGGGCAATTATGATATTAAATAGTGATGGTTCTGGCATAGACTAGAAGAGATAACTAAAAATCCATAGTGTTTGTAGCTTTCTGCACAGAAAAGCAGAAGAAAACTTGCTCTGGTGGGAATGTGAAAAGGTATGTCCTGAATTGTAGCCTTAAGGTTGATGTAAAGGAAGCTGTCTTCTCTAATGAATTGAAGCCCTTGCCTTCTGACCCTATGGAGGAGATAGATTCTTCCCTTCCCCCTTCTTTCCTTCTGTTTGTTTTGTCTGTGGTAGGAAACCTCTGCCTTTTTGGAGTGGATGTGAACGTGAAGGCAGTTGTTATTAACGCTACTCTAGGCAATTTTTTGTTTAAATTCCTGAGCAAATGGCACATAATGCCAGCTGCTCTGGTAACTGTATAGTGGGATTTAGGATACTTAAATAAGGTGACCAGACTTTAAGTCATTCTCTGACTGCTGGAGCAGAGAGCAAGATGTAATTTTACACCTGATATTTAAGATAATCTGTCTACGTCATGCATGTCATCTTTCTCCAATGTATATTTTACTGCCTAGGAAGACTTTGCCTCTTTCCTATGCTAGGAGCTTATGTTCCTTGGTCAGTAAAGCACTGTGAGTGATGTGCTGTCTAATACACCTATTTAAACTGCACAGCTATTGTCTGAGGAAAAAAAACCTGATGGTGGATGGTATGAGTAACAGAGCAGGTGCTGACTGATACGCACTTTTAAGGTCTCATATTATCGGTGTCAGTCAGCCAAATTTATAACAATCCTATTGTAGGAGTTGTATGCCTGAAAGATGCATCTGTTTAAGGGAGCTTATAGTAACTTCTGAAGTTTAGATGATGATGATTATTCATAAAATCATTCACTGGGCACCCTGTGCCAGGGCCTCACCACCCTCAGAGGGAAGAATTTCTTCCAGACACCCAATCTAAATCTACCCCCTTCCAATTTAAACCCATTCCCCCCTCACCCTATCACGCCAGGCCCTTCTAAAAAGTCCCTCCCCAGCTTTCTTTGTAGGCTCCTTCAGGTACTGGAAGGCTGCTATAAGGTCTCATTGGAGCCTTCTCTTTTCCAGGCTGAACAATCCCAACTGCCTCACCCTGTCCTCACAGAAAAATCACAGAATGTCAGGAGTTTGAAGGGACCTTGATCATCTAGTTCAACCCCCTGCCCAAGCAGGATCATCTAGACTAGATCACACAGGAACATGTCCAGACTGATCTTGAATGTCTCCAGAGAAGGAGACTCCACAACCTCTCTGGGCAGCCTGTCCCAGGGCTCTGTCACCCTCAGGAGAGATGCTCCAACCCTCTGATCATCTTGGTTTCATCCTCTGGACCCATCCCAACAGTTTCATGTATATATTACTATATATATGGCTCTAAATGCTGGCCTCTGCAAGGACATAAGCTGCTGTTTATTAAAACATCCATTAACTGTTAGAGCAGTGCATGGAAAGTACTAAATGTAGAATAAGTGTCTGGCTGCAGTGTCACCTGCACAGGGCTAATGTTGTAGCCATCATTTCTGCAAGGAGACTTATTTTTACCTCTGGTTAAGTAACAAACTACACTGGTCAGTGTTGATTGATGTTTCAGGATTTGGATGATGAATTGGGAGTTTTATGTACCTTCTTATAGAAAGAATGGGGCTGACATGACTTGGAGGTTGTTTTCTGTATGGACTTATTTCTTGGCTGCTCAAAAACAAGTTGGTAGAAGAATGACTCCACAGTTATAGGTCCTGTGATTCAGGAGTTAAACAGACCACAGGCCGGTGAATCACAGGTTCTCTGCCCGTGCTCTCACAGCGTGGATGTATCTTTCCTTAAGCACTTGCAAAATCTGAAAGTCATGAGGCTCCAAATGAAAAGTTCAGAAAAAAAAGTTTCTGTTCCTTCTTTCTAAATGTCCTGAACTTTGCTGTCCAACTTCCCTTGAAATATAACTCATGGTCTTGAATTTTCAAAGAATCATCATAAAATCATAGCATGTCTTGGATTGGAAGGTGACCTTAACCCCCACCCCACCCCTTCCTCCAGTGCTCCTCTGCCATGGGCAGAGACACCTCCACCAGCCAAGGGTGCCCCAAGCCCTATCCAACCTGGCCTTGAACCCTGCCAGGGATCCAGGGGCAGCCCCAGCTTCTCTGGGCACTCTGTGTCAGGGCCTCCCCCCTCTCTAGGAAGGATATCTGCCTAAAATTTCATCTAAATCTGTTGTGGCTTTGTAATTACTCTGGTTTTGCAGAGGGACAGTATGTGTAACTTGCAAAAGGTTTACAGGGGTTTGTAAGAGAAGGTGTGCAGAGGTGTGTGCTGCCTTGGAGAGTTGTAGGAAATATGTTCACTGTGTCTGACCTGGGGAGAGGGTGTTAGATCCCTGCAGCATCAGCCTTCTCAGGACTTCTAGCAAGGAACAAGCCTAGGACTTGGAGTATTATAGGTCTTTGAATATATTATTAGATATCTAAAATACAGGTATATGCCAGATGGGATTTTTTGAAATTTCTGAAGTCTTGGCTCTAGGAAAGTCTTGAGCTTAAGGTCCATCCAAGCTTTGGCCCTAGAAATTCAAAACTGAGACCCCCTCAGTTCTGCATCCTTCTGCCACCTAAACTTTGAACAGACCTAAATTCCTTAGCAACAAAGTGTATGTTGATAAGTTGTAAGTACTTCTGAGAACTCCAAAGTTGCTCAAGCACAGCAGGCAATGCAGAGCAGAGCTTCAACTGCCTCCCTCCTGCATCGTCTGCCTGCCATGTCAGCCTGGTAGGACTTCTCGGAAACAGTGAGTGGGGTGAAGGGAAGCAGATGGGGGGAGCAGTGGTTCAAGTCCTTCCCTGTGGAGTGGCCTCACCAGTTAGAGGGATGGGCTTCAGAAAGAAGGACGTGCCTGTAAACATGTATGATTGGAAAACCTTATGAAAGCATGGCTTCTGTGAAGAAGGAAGACCTAGTTTCTGCTTCAAGTGGTGCTTTATTTAGTTAATATTTGTAGGAACCTACACAGGGTTCTTCCCACACACTCAGAGGAGGCAATTTCGCTCTAGGCATCAACTCCTGCCTTACCACGAGGTTGCTCAGAAGCTGCTGCCTTACCTTTTACAAAACAAAGTGTCTGATGTATTTGCAGGCAGGGTTTGCAAAGACATAGAAGTGAGACCTGGTGATAGCTTTCACAATTGTTGACTTTGGTGTCATCTGACCTACTGAAGGACCTAGCTTTTTTCCACACGTTTCCTCTTATTTACTGCTGTGTGGTGACACTTAGGAGATAGTGACTGAGGGGAAGGAAGGAGGTTATATTGACAAAGAAAGCAGTAAGAAATTTGGCTCTTTATGTTAAAGCTTTCCTTGGTGCTTTTGTTTTCCAACTCTTCCTTTAAGGTGAAATGAGGAGACCTCAAATGAAATAAAAAAATCAATAAAAATTTCCCAATTTTCATTTTATTTAAACTGCTACAGTACAGGAGCTGTGGGGCAGTTCTGTCAGACCCTTCTTATTTTTAATGGCAGTAATATAAGTAATATGACAGTAATATAATGACAGGAATATAAGCTCACCTATATGTGAAATTAGTTTGGTAGCTCTTTAGAAGTGCCTTTTGCAAAAGTAATCCTGCATCTTTGCAAAGTGATTGGCTCTTAGAGGTGAAGGGATGAAGTTATATGGGTAAGACAGCAGTTTGAAAGAGAAGGACAAGGATGAAGTTATATAGGGATCTTTCTGCCATGATTGTCCACTCTGGGTATAAATAGGGGAGATTTGTCTCTTTAATGTCCATAGTAGTTTCTTGATTAACAAGGAAACTCAGTTAATTTAGGAGAGCTGGTGGGGGGGTGGAGGAGAAACGAAATGAGGAAGTTCTTAGTACAGCACCAGAAAGAGAGAGAAAAAAAAAGCATATTAACGATAATTGAAATTCACCTCCGTGAGGGCAATGAATCATCAGAAACGAGCCTGTGGAAAACAAGGTTGTGCAACCTTGACCAGAGTGTGTCACTGGCTGGTGGAATTTTTAGAAAAGCAGCAGTTTGGGCTCATCGCTGTGGTTCGAGATTGCACACACCTGTTCGGCTCGGAGGTTTTGCAACCAAATTCAACAAAAAAGAAGAAAAAGAAAAAAAAAAAAAGGAAGCTGAACTTGCTGCTTCTCCTGAGCAGTGCAAAAAAGCAGAAAACCACAGCTGTTCTAGCTGTTAACAGATATCAGCAACATACCCCCTGTTACATAATTGAGGATAACGTTTTTGAAGCATATGGGCTGGAGGTATTATAAACTCATTAAAACTTTAGGTGGGAAACATTGTAGCACATTTCTAGGTTTGATATCTTTAACAAATGTTTACAATTAGAGCTCCTATAAGCAGTTTATTAAATAATAAATGAAGGAAATGCTTGTTGAAGGAGTAGAAAGTCCAGAATTTATGCGCGGCGACATGCGAGTTGCGTCGTGAAAGATTGCTGCCCATCAACTTGATAACTAGTCACTTTAGGCAGCTTGAGATTCAGGATGTAGTTGTGTTGCCTTGTATGTAATCTGAGAGAAATATAGTTTTCAGAAAGCCTTGAGATGTGCTTGCTGGTGTTACTACCTGCTGTTAGCAAACTTACAGCATCTAAGAAAAAAATCATGGAAAATTAGATGGTTACAAAGTAGGTCTTGAGAGCTGCTGTGGTTCTGCTACTCTGATTGTTAGGGAGGAGGAGGAGAGAGGTGTTTCTTGCTGTAATTGCACTCACACCAATATGCAGGGATGAGTTTGGCCCATGTCTGAAAGTTTCTTTGTCAGGAAAAATTAAATATCATTACCACACTTAAAGGCTTAACTTATGGTCTTTAGTGAGCATAGGTGGTTAAGGTCTGAAAACAGCTAATGGTTTCAGGGATGCAGCCTCCAGCAATGTGGTTTCTGATGCTATGCAGCCACCTTATTGATTTAGGAGACTCAGCTGATAATGGATTGTGGATCTCTGGCTATGGGTCAGCAGTTCAAACCCAAGTCTGAAGAATGGGAAACATTCAGTCCGTGCGTTTTCTGCAGGATTTACCAGTGACGTTACGAGCTAAAGCCAAACACCACAATCCTGCTTTTGCAGAAATCACGAAGCTCATCAGGTGGCAGCAACTTGTGGTACCATTTTTTGCTGTCCTAATGCACAATCACAAGTGATTCAGTGTTTACAGAGAAGTGGATAATGCATTCTGTAGTTCTTAGGAATACTGCCTCTCCAGAAAAGGGTGAAGGCTATGTGCTCCAACCTGCTTTTTGTCCTCTTCCCTAGCTCACAGGCCTCTTCTGCGGGTGCTCCTGCAGGGCCTCTGCACCCACTGGATTAATCTAGAACTGTGTGAAGAGCTTAGAGCATCCTGCAATGGGTCTCTGTTTTATCCCATGTGCCTATGTCCCTCTCTCTTCCCTGTGTTCACTTACCCAGAGCAGTGATTTGAATTCAGTGTAATTGTTTGCTTTCAGTGGCGTAGGGAATTCGGTTTGTTTAATCTGTGTTTCATTTGGTTGGCATCACAGTGACTGGAGGGCTATTGGCTGGCACAAGACGCATTATATGAAAAACATGTTCTTGATGATTTATTATTGAGGACCAAGTTTTTCTTTTATGACTAAAACTTGGCTTAAGACTTGGCTTGCTGCTGGCTGGCTGGCACGCTCTCACCATATGAGATGTGGGCTATCCTAAAAAACAGTTAGCTGGGCCTCTTAAATAAAACACCCACTTCTTAATGAACGTTGCAATGATTTTTTTTTTTTTATTTAAGCAGTGGTCTTAAATAAATAAATAATCTGAGCTCTTATATCCTCTCCTAACTGGTCAAAGTTATGCTTAGGCCAGATTTTCATCCTCATAGTTCTGAGGAAACTCTCAGCAGGACCTGACTCTTGGGGGCTGCCTGCTTTCTTTTACAGGTGACCCAAACAGAGTCGGATGTTGTCACTTTTGTGTGGACTGAGTACAATTTAATTTAGCTGTTTTATACAGTAGCACAAGGAAACTGGAGACTTATACCCCAACCAATTTTCCAAATCCTTAATGTTATTTAAAAAAAAAAAAGTCTTAATGCAATCATATACTCTTTAGAAGGCTCTCCATACTGGATAACTTCTGTGAAACTCTCTTAATTATTTTTTTTCCTTACAGTTCACATTTAAAAGCTGTGTATTGCATGTTGTTACTATTCAAACTATTTGGAAAGTACTGGGTTTTGGAGAAAGAAATGGGAAGTTATTGGCTTGGTTAAGGACTTAAGAATTATTCAGCTTGCTTACTTTAAGGAAATACTCTCTCCGCTCTAAATGCAACAAATACTTGAAATGGATTCAAGCTATTCATCAGAGAGCTTTTTCTCTGCATGAATTTCAGATCTATAACTTCACTGCAATTAGAGGCTAACCTGATCCTTTTGTTTTAATATCAGTCCAAAACAACAGAGCACAACTCTTTGTAAAGCCACTAAAAAAAACCCAAAACACCCCGATGCTAATAATATTCTGATCGCTTTGGTAAATCTCTGGTATTCATAACAATTGAGTATATCAAGTTCATATGTGACATTAATTATACTCCAGCATTACGGATCAAGAACAGCTGAAAAGGAAGGATTTACTGGGGTAATAGGTAATCTATGGAATATTTGTGAAAATTTGGCCAAGTGTATGTGGATTTTTGCACGCCATCAGAACCCTGGTCTAAATAAAGTAGCGTGTGGTTGTGCAAACAACTTGCTAGGCAAAACTCTTTTTTTGAAAGAGAGTTGATCTGATGACTGATAATGTCCTTAGGACCCATGTTCCCAAACTTGTCTTACTGCCAGGACCCTAGCTGGTGTAGCAGTTGTTTCTGGCTTATTTCAGCTTGTTCCATTTATCTGTAAGCTATGGGGAAAGAGTGGTGAGTTGCTTTTGTTTTGCTACAAGGTGATGTGCAGTGTTTTCATCATGGTGTCTCCTGACACCTATATGCACCTACATACTACAACTGTATCAGCTTGTTTTGGACTAGTGAAACACATTTATGAATCTGGTATTTGCATTTACATACATATTTTATTCTAAGATACTCAGTGATCCTTTCATGGTGCTAGGGAGTCTTGGAAGGAGCAGATAACTGACCTGTTTTGCAAAGAACATATTTTTCTCACCAAATCAAATTAGAAAATGTTGCTTAATTTATATTCTTTTACTGTATGAGAACATCAAGAGAAGGAATGGCTTTAACTTGTAACAAAAAAAAAAAGAACTATTGAAATGTTTTGTGCTCTAGGTAAGTCTGTAGAATAACTTTCTGTGGCAATTTTTATTAGTGAAATAGTCCTCCCTTCATTAAAAGGGCTTTACTAGAAAGGCAGAGGGCAAAATTTGCTAGGCATTTTAATTATCCCAAGTTTTCCATGAAGTTTCTCATCTTGTGCTGTGGGTGTTTTCTTTAATAACCTCCCAAATACCTGTAAGGTTTGAAAGCGGTAAAACTCCCCGTAGGGTTACACAAATCCATTCCAGTCTCACCTTTGGAAGTGAAAGGTCAGTACAAAAACATTGACTTTTCATGCATGCCATAACCCAGACATTTGCCTCGTTGTTACTGTTTCTTGCTTTTGAACTAATGCATCCACTTACCTCTCCCAGACTTCCACAGTAGTTGAGTGCTCCTGCTTAAGGCAGAAAGCATTCACAGATCACAGACTCTCAGAATGTCAGGAGTTGGAAGGGACCTCAGAAGATCATCTAGTCCACCCCCACCCCTGCCCCAGCACAGAAACGTGTCCAGATTGGTCTTCAATGTCTCTAGAGAAGGAGACTCCACAACCTCTCTGGGCAGCCTGGCCCAGGGCTCTGGCACCCTCACTGTGAAAAATTTCCTACTTATATTCAGCTGGAACCTCCTCTGCTCCAGTTTGGACCCATTGCCCCTTGTCCTATCACTGGCCATCCCTGAGAAGAGCCTGGCTCCATCCTCCTGACATTCACCCCTAACATATTTATANAGGATGCCATTGGCCTTCTTGGCCATGAGGGCACATTGTTGGCTCATGGTTATCCTGCTGTCCCCCAGGCCCCGCTCACCTACACTGCTCTCCAATAGGCCAGTCCCCAACCTATACTGGTATTTGGGGTTGTTCCTCCCCACATGCAATACCCTACACTTGTCTTTGTGGAATCTTAATGTTTGTATGATAAGGAAAAATCATATTAGGGGAAGAGATCAATGTTTTCAAAGGTGGTCTGCAGCTCTAAACACCTGATTGAGGTCTGTTGACCACAGCTTCAAATTTTATGTTGCTGCACAGGTTGAGTTTTGAGCAGAAGAAAAGGAGAATTCATCATTTCTGAAAATTAGATTGAAAATATCTAAGACTGGATATCTCCAGTGGGGAAAAAAAATAGTCCTAGCCCTTATTTTTCAGGAACATGTTTCCCATGGTATAAAAAGGAGTGAGCAAGTGTTAATTTTTTTTTTAAGGATATTTCAAAGTCTTTGAAATACTTGATTGAAAGGTACTGCTTAATTGTGAAATACTGGCAATTCCCAAAAACCTGGGAATGTGGGAGAGCTGCTGCCCGTTATCCGGCTAATCTGGGCATATCCTCACACTGTTCTTTTAATAGGTGTGTTTGTGAAACCAGAATAAGGCTGGCGTGATCTCTGGTGATGATACACGATACCCAGTTTCACAGCAAACTGTGACACTACAGGATTGGAAAAAAAAAAACCAACACAACTCTCTAAGTTATACTGAGATTCTCACGAATCGTCCTTTTGTCTGCCCCCAAAATGTGGGTGCCACTGCCTCGGTGCTGAACACTGCTGCGACTGTGTAGTCTCTGTTTCTCTACGAGAAGACAGAAACCATCTGGTCTGAAACACAGCCCCCTTTGAAAATACATATCCTATTATGTTAGCTCTGAAACAGTATGAGCAGCTATGCCTCTGAAGGGAAGATGGGATCTTAATATGTAGAAAACTTTAAAAAAAAACCTATCTCAAATCTATATATTTTTTTATGTTGAATTCACATTGTAAGAGAAATTTAACCCAAAGAAAGCATGGGAGTGATGTGTTTGCAGGACACTCATTCCCTTGCTTTACCCTGGGATGTCCTGGGGACCAAACTCTGGTGTGCCCAGTGGGGCAACCCAATCCCTTCCCCTGGCCTTTGCTTTGGCACAGTCTCCTTTCATCTGTGCCAAAGCGGCTTGGGCACAGGAGGGCAGCAGGCTGTGGGTTCTGGCCACCTGTACGTTCTTCCTCTTTCTCCTCTCTCCTCCTCCTCCCCCCCCCCCCCCAGCCACACCACGCCCTGNNNNCCTTGTTGCTCGTGTCCGTTTGTCTCTCTTATCAGAAAAGCTGCTGAGCTGCAAGAGACCTGACTCAGGCATCTTCCACAGCCCTGTGCTTTCAGAAAAATAAAAAGGTCAAACAGGCAACTAATCTGATTTGGTTTCTATTCAGTACTTACAACTCCTTCAGTGGGAGAAGTGGGGGGGTGGCGGTGGTGAGGCGGGTGGAAGGGAAAGCCCAGAGACCCTGAGAGCTGCTATAGTAAGTCTGGTGCTTCTCTGGCTGGCAAATGGTCACTTTTGATTTACAGCAGTGAGGAAAAGAATTAGATTCACTTGAATTTCACCCCCATGCTTCTCCTGACTGGTATTCCTTGCTAGCAAGTTATGCTGGTTCAAAAAAAAAAAAAAGAATGTGCTACAGCTCCCTTGTAGCACAACAGCAAGCCAAATGTCTGTGCAAAGGTTGCTAAATGCAAATTTAGGGGTATAATTAGGCCTTCATTATTGTTTTCCATTTTTAAAAAAGCCCAGGTTGTTTTTATTTTTACACTTATTTGCCTTTTCAGTCTAAAGGTTCAGGGTTTTGCTTCACTTTTGTAAGGGGTCTGTCGATAGCCCGTTTCTGAACTTGGTTTGATAAGTCAGTCCTTGTGGTGCTTGGGAAGATGATGTTCTCAGCTATGCAGAACTTTGAGGAAAAACCCCACAAAACCCAACAAGCACAACTCAAATCCCTCATTTCAAGTCCTTCATTTGCTTGTGACAGTCAACTTGAAAGCAGCAGTTGTGTTTCTTCCCTCCACGGATGCGAAGTACGCGAAGCCTGTAGCGTGTACCAGGTAACCATTACGTTTAAGTCAACATGAGAACACGCCAGGAATGTTGCTGATGCTTGAAGAATTCACCCAATTAATTTAAAAGTAGTTCTGTGGGTATTATTCACTAAACTAACCCGAAAGCAATTGCTGTTTTCTTTTAAAAGGAAATAAAAACAAAACCGAGCCGCTCTGTTTAGGTGGGAGAGCTGCCTGATTTTCAGGGCAGGTAAAGGAGATTAATAACAGGCCACTCATAAGAAGGTTTCAGATCTTACTGTCAGAGGGTAATAATTAATGATCAAATGTTAATGGAGATGCTGGGCTGTTGATGCCATTAATTCAGCTCAGTGGAGCCAGTCCTGCCCAGGACCTGCCGCATCTGTCACTGCATTCGCTTAATTATTCCAGTGCCTTCAGGCTCTTTTTCCCTTTTTCCTGCTAACTGCAGGACAGTATGTTTTCACTGAAGCAGAATTATGAAGAACGCCCCACTTCCCGGGTACTGCCTGGCCAGCTAGAAGCTCAGACCGATAGGCAACAAAGGCAACGACGAAGTTAAGCAAATAACCTCTGTCCTCTCCTCCCCAAAGTCCTTTATTTCTGTGGAAAGAAGTGGGAGAGTTAAAAATAGCTCGGAGGGGGCTCAGGATGGGAAGGATGGGGGTACCTGAGCATCGTCGCCTTAGTGTGTGTTGGCGTCAGGGATCCCCTGCTGGGTTTAATGGAGCAAAATGCTGGTCCATACTGGTGTTTAGTTTGCATATTTCTACATAGTGATTGGTTGTTTCTACAAGTTTAGATGTTCCTACCTGCTGGGAGGTAGTTCAGGTGCTCCTAAGGACTGTCGCAATGAAACATCAACCTCTTCTTGGCTGGAGATGAAAGTTAAATAGGGAAAGAGTAACTAAAAGCTATTAAAGTCCAAAAATGTGGAGATTAAAATCCTCAGAGCAACAGTCAAGGCCAGAGGATCTCAGACTAGGGCTGGGAAGTTCATTGTTTAAAAGGATGTTGTCATCAAACCTTAGGATGAGGAAACAAGAGTTTTCTCAGTGTAACTCTGTACAGTTCTGCTGAAACTTGTGAAAAATCCTAATCCAATTTTTTAAGCAGTGTTATAAACTGTGCATTTTAATTCCTTGGCTCTCTTTCTGATGCAAACCCATGACGTTTCTCCCAATTCATCTTAAAGGGCATGCTAATTACTTTAATTTCCCTGCATTTACCATCTCCCTTCCCAACTTCCCTCAAAAAAGAGAAGAGGAAAAAAAAAAAAAAAGAAAAGAAAGGGTTTTTCTCTTTAATTTCCAGATTTCCAGTTCTGAGGCATGTTGCATTTTAAAACCAGTCCAGTGTGTCTTGAGCTGCGAGGCTGGAATGCTTCTTGACTCGCTTCCAAACTGAAGTGCTTAAAAAAATGTGAAGCACTACAACAATTTTAAATCACTCTATACACTGCACATGGTGATTTAAAATAATTGAAGCTCTTCAAATTTTTATATGCCCTTGAATTTGGAAGTGATCAAGGTTCTGAGCATGTGCAGTACACAATGATTTAAAATTATTAGAGCTCTTCAAATTTATCATAAGTGTTTCAGCTTGAAAGTGATAGGGAATCTGGACTTCAGCGGTGTAAAGTGGTTTAAAATTATCAGAGCACTACAGATGTTTTATAGGTGCTTTAATTTGGAACTGATCTTGGTTCTGGACTACAGAAATGCACAGCATATTACTTTAAAAAATCATTGAAGCGGTTTCATATTTTTTTCCAAACCGGTTTTCCTAAAGTCAAACATCTTTAATAATTTTAAAATACATTATGCTGCAAGCAGCAGGCTTTTAATAGGATATTTTGCACTTCGTAATGACAGCAGAAATGATGGCAGTTTGGTTGCAATTTGCTCCTGTGACTATTTTTAAGGATCACAGGTTCACGTACAGATGTGTATGGCTTCACCTTTCCAACACATCTGCTGCAAACGCTGTGCAAACCTCAGGCTGAAGATTTGCAGCCCAGGAGGAACAGTGGGTTCTGTTCACGGGTGCACAAATTAAATAGCACGTGCAAATGGGTATTTAGCCATGTAATTATGCAGTTTAGGGGTGCCAATGCTCATCTGCTGGTCTTGATTACACCAGGACAATTCTGGCGGGCATCTCTGGGATTGCTTATTAAATATTTTAAGGTCACTTTAAGGAAAGGTAAAATATTCTTCCATTTCAGTTTTTATTTATGCAAAAAATAGGTCTTGTTCTTAAGAATTATTACTGAAGTCAATGAGATTTAGGAGTGGGGCCTATGCTGTTACCTAGAAGCAGCTTAAGCTTATTCTTTCAAAATAAAAATGCTCCCTAAAATGTTTAAAATTGTGTTGGACACTGTAAGGCTAAGGTTTAAATTTAAATGTTTTGTGGAATGTTTTAATATACATTCCAGTCTTATTTACCCTGGAGCTAAGTATTAGGTGCTGGGATGAAGACAGGTCTGCTGGTGACATCCATATCTTACCTCTGAGGCCTACAGGGTGTGTGCTCTATGTTATGAGGAGGCAGCCTCTTACAATCATCTTGTTGACTGGGCTAAACTTTTCTAACAAAAAAATTACAAAGCCAAAAGTTTGGCTGTGAGTAACCCCATTTCAGGCTGTGCTCATACTTGTGCAAATGACTTCATGTCAGCTCCCTTTGTCCTTGGGGTACCTGCTTGCAGTGTTTCTGAAGGTGTTTTGTTGTGCAGGCCATGAATGTAGATGCTGTAGTTCAGACTCTGAAGTCTTATCTTTTTTTTTCCTGTAGATCACATTCTAGGTGCCATGGATACAGCTAGTTGGGGTGGTGACCTGAGGGTCGTGGTCACCAACTGCCTGCAGTCACCCTTAGTGTATGCTGGTGGAATTGAGGCAGGACTGTAGCATGTTTGGGAAGTGAAGGCATGGACTCGATCCCATATTTTTCCTGATGGAAACAGCCCTGCTGAGCTCCAGCATTATAAGGCTGTGAGAGGTAGAAGTAGCATCCAGATCTAGACTAGATGATCTTTTGAGGTCCCTTCAAACTCCCAACATTCTGTGATTCCGTGATCTTCCAGTAGCTCCTGGTCTGTTCTTAAGGAGATGTATTGCACAGTGTGTTGCAGTGCAGAAGCCTTATTTATTAAAAATGCAATAGGTATTTCTAGAAACTAGAGGATGATGGGTCTGAGCCAGGGACTAACAGCATCAATAAGCACTGTGACTTCAGTGTGGTCAGTGCACAACGACTGGTACTTGTCTGCCTTTTCCTGTTGCCCAAATATTCCCTGATCTTTATTTAAGGTTACAGACAGTGTTTAAATCCCAGTGTTTTCCACTGATTTTCCATTTAAGGCAAGTGTTTTTAGTTTTGATTAAAAGGGAAGGAAAAAATTAGATGAAAATTAACTTACAGAAAAGAACAACCTCCATTTGAATTAGAAATTTTGAACACAGAAGTCGTTTGACCTGTGCTCTACTTCTTCGACTCTCCAAGTCACTGTGAGAGTAGAAATTTAACAGGATTAGGAATAAAAGATTCTAATAATAGCAAGTATTTTACATTTAGGATTATGATGGAAGATACCATCATTAACCTTAGCCCTAGGACTTGTTCTAACACCATTAACATTCTGACCTAGAGCTTAACACCATCCTATTTTCCTTGGTTGGTGAAATACTTGGCTTTGTCTTAAATTTTCTTTTTCTTATTAAAAAAGCAAGTCTAACAGTTTGTGTTTGTTTAATGTTTTAAGGTCTTTCTCTTTTGATGTTTCTCTTTTGGGATAAGAAGCTTATGATGAGAAAGGGGGAACAGTAGTCATCATTTTCAGGTTTAGGCGAGGGATATTTAAATGCAAGAGGTTTAGCTAGGTGGCCTATTTCTGCTGAAGATCAATGGAGTTGAGTGCTTGACTGCCCTTTGTACTTTGAAAATCTCTTGCTAGATGCTTGAAGTCAGGAACATAAAACCATACATGGGTAACAAATTGCTTTATATTAAAAAAAATCTAGTCTACTTGAAGCTTTCAATGTCTAGTTTGGGTTTGACTAAGTTTTGGAGCCAAGGAAATGTTTTGGCTGGGGTGATGTATTTCCATTCCAGTTCTGGCTCAATTTGGGGGATAAAAGCTGAAAAAAAAATGCAAAGAAAAATCATGTAGACCCAAAGTTTACCTGCTCTGGTCCTGGAGCCTCACGATGTATTTTCATGGGGTAAGAAAGTAGGGGGGTTAGATGTGTGTGTGATGAGGGAGAGGCAGGATGCAGGGGTTGTGTGTGAGTGGAGTAGGGGAAGCAGTAGTGTGGTAATGCAGTGTATTCATCTGCTGTATTCTACAGCATCGCTCTAGGTATGATTTCTGGTAAAAAAATTACTATTAATTTTTAGCAGGCATTAGTAAGTAATGTTTGATAGGAGGTTGTATAATTTATGCTCTATCTCTAATTCAGCATTTCAAACCAGCAAGTTTAAGGAAAGCTATTTGCTATGTTCACCAATATCAAGAAAATTTAACAGTCATATGGCAACAACACTCTTGTACGTTTCCACTGATGATTGAGTTTGACGTAGCAGGACTATTTCTGCCACAAGTTGTTAGGACTACTTTAATAGCACCAAGTGCTGAGATTTTATTTGCTACCTGAGATGTAGTTCCACAGAGCAGTGCAGTGTCCTCTCTTCCTTGCTACTAACAAACAGTAGCTGTGAGATAAAAGCCACTCTTATATGTTAAACCCATCACATATGATACACTCAGGTTTGTCCCACATTGCTGTCTGCCATGGGCCAAGTTGACCAATGGCTTCACTCATTCTAACTGAATTTGTGTTTGAATATGGGTTCAAGCTAGTTAAGAACCAAGCTTTGCACAGTGTCCTTTTGGTCTTCAGAAATTGATGCTACAGACCTTATTTTTTTTTATTAACTTTGAAATTATTGGCTGTGTACTTTGGACTCTTTTTTTTTTTTTTTGGTGGGGGTTTTTTTTTTTTTTTTT